>OX422144.1:87483245-88044311 GCA_949129095.1 Volucella bombylans
TACGGATTTACACAGAGTATGATAATATTTTTTTAGTTTTATATATTGTGGGAGACTTCTTATTTTATTTGCAAATTTGTTTTTTCTTTTAATCTGCTGCAAGAGATTAAAAGTCATACATGGCTTTAAAAATTTATTTTTGTTCGATACGTGAGGGGAAAGGGTAGTACAATTTGATGCAATTGAAGGATTAGGTTCACGACAAACTGATTCCCAAAATTCGTATTTTAAACACTCATTTAAAAGATTGAAATCAGTGCAATATCTCTTTTTTTTTCAAATGTGGTTCCACAATTAAATGCATTGGAGTTACAGCACGCTGTGAGTGCAATCATGCATGCAATCTTCATCTACAGGCAATGAAAACAATTTAGATAACTCAGCTGGTAAGTTCGTATTATAAGGTTTTAAATAAAATACGAAATGGAACTATACATTTCTTCGACACAAATAATAAGATTTCCAGAATGTAAAAGAAAACGAAGGGAAAGCTGACGAAACCCGAAATACTAGTTTAGATATGGAGGCAGAAGGAGAAAATTCAAAAGATTGTGATAACGACGATTCATTTGGCGATCCGGTTTTTGTCCCGTCTGATCCTTCGGAAATTTCCTTCCATACAAGAAATGCTGGAAGCCAAATACAACAAAATCTTTTATTTGGAGATTGGGATTGTTCTGAAAACGACGAAGAAAATACCGAAAAAACAGACAAACAAAGAAAGAAGATGCAAAAAAAAAGAAACTCCGGCAAAAGCTATATGTATATCTACAACTGGAAAAGTTGTAAGAGAACGAACCATACGAAGATTGGATGATTATCGCAACAAATGTAAAGAAAAAATAACGTTTGAAAATCAACAGCTTATCTTTAAATCATACTGGGAACTTGGTTCTTATGAGTTGAGACAAGCTTTTGTTGCCGGCTTGATTTTGGTTGGCGATACCAAATTTGTAAGAAAAGAAAAGAGCCTTACCAATCCGAGAAAAAGGAAATACACCAACAAATATTTCTTGGAGATATGTGGAGAAAGGGTTCTGTTTGCCAGAAATGTTTTAGATACTCGTACACCCTTTGTGAATCGGAACAATTCATCAAAACAGTCGTTAAAAAAAATCTGGAAGGTTTTGGATCGTTCACAAGTGATTTGCGTGGAAAACATCCTGGTCCTAAGAAACTCGCTCCTGCAAAAGAAAATGAAATTGTTGAATTTATTAAAAGTTTCCCATCCCACACAAGATGCGATATTTCCAAAAGGTATATGTCGACCGATTTATCAATTGCAGAATTATTTCGGCTCATTCAGAAAAGTATGTTTCAATTTCACTTCTTAAGTTTTCGAAAATTTTCAACACTCTGAACTTGAAATTTAAAAAGCTAAAATTAGTTACTTGCCATAAGTGTGAAATTTTAAAAATGAAAATTAACGCTGCTACTGAGGAAAAATGAGAGAACCTTAATAAGGAGCAATAATAAGAAGCAGATTCTGCGTATAAATCGAAAGCAATGGACAAATTGAAAGCTGAAAACTCCTCATCTATAAAAGTTCTAACGTTTGACTTATAACAATGTCTGTCGAAACCATTTTGGACGCCCATTGTGGACCTATAATTCAACAATTCATGACTGTAATACTTGACAGCCAACATGCTATATGTGTCACGAAGCATTAGCAAATCGTGGAGGAAATGAGATCACGTCATGTGTATTTAACCATCTTCAAAATCGTCCAGCTGAAACTCGACATGTGGTTTTGTACAGGGATTATTGCCCGGAACAGAATAAAAATTCTTTTATTCCTTCAATGTACGAGACTTTTTTAAAACTGTAAGAAAGTGTTTCTTCCGTGGCGTGGACGTGGACCATGCCCTAATTGAAAAAAAGTAAAAGTCGACAACCGTTAAAATACATCATCCCAGTGATTGGTATCAATTCATAAAAAACTAATTTGAAGTTAAGGAAATAAATCACGATGAGATTTTTAATTTCTTAGCTGTTCCAAAGAAAGGCTTCTTCTTTTATTCCTTCAATGTACGAGACTTTTTTAAAACTGCAAGAAAGTGTTTCTTCCGTGGCGTGGACGTGGACCATGCCCTAATTGAAAAAAAGTAAAAGTCGACAACCGTTAAAATACATCATCCCAGTGATTGGTATCAATTCATAAAAAACTAATTTGAAGTTAAGGAAATAAATCACGATGAGATTTTTAATTTCTTAGCTGTTCCAAAGAAAGGCGAAAGGTGGACAATGACTGAGAGAAATTCTGTTGACAAGAGGTAAAGTGAATGAGGTTCACAAAAGAGTTTGGAGCAGTATATTTCAAAACATCACTTAATGAAATGAATTAACGATGAATTCAAACTCAAATAGCTGATCTGCAGAAATGTTATTCTTTACCACTTGAAATCAGTGAAAAAAAGCAAGGTTTATTGTATATGGTGCCACTGATTGACCATACCACCTTGATCAAAATGTTTCCGGAATAACCACCGTGTGGCGCTCCCATTGTTCCAATTTGAGTTCTGGTTTTTTTTTTTGTTAAGTTGGTAAATCTATTTGATATTCCCTCTAAACCTTAGCGTCATAGCTTGACACTTGCAAAAGTTACGTAGCCAAGAGTACATCTTGTACACCATCGACATCGAAAACGGACGAAAACATTGATGTTGAAAGAAATGTTGGTCAATAACCGCAAATAAACCACCAGAGAGATAGCGGAGGACTTGAATATTGCCTATGGATCCGTCCAAGACATATTGGTTAATGATTTGGGTTTCCATCGTGTAGCTGCAAAGTTGGTGCCAAAATACCTCAATTTCATGCAAAAAAGAGATGATTTGCGAGGCTGAATCCGATCCCACATTCATCAAAAGGATCATTACTGGAGACGAGACGTGGGTTTATGAATACGACACGCAATCCAGATATCACCAAATGAGCCAAGACCAAAAAAAACACGTCGTTTTCAGTCAAAAAATAAGGCAATGCTCACGGTTTTCATGGATTAGAACATCATGAATTTTTGCCAGAAGGCCAGACAGTAAACAAAGAGTATTATTTGGGCGTTATGAGACGTTTGCGTGAAGCAATTTGCCGAAAGAGACCAGAATTGTGGGCAGAAAACTCGTGGATTTTGCACCATGATAACGCACCGTCGCACAGTGCCGGCATTATTCGTAATTTTTTGACGAAAAATGCAACAAATACCATCCAACAGCCACCGTATTCACCTGATTTGACTTCTATCTGCTCAATCGAGTTAAAAAACCACTACGACCGCGTTTCAGCAGCCGAGAGGAAGTAATGGAAAAATCGCAAATTTTATCAAGGTAGTATTTATCATTCCTTTTATAAAAGTTTAAATGGCATTAAAGTGCCTGACTTTCATCCCGATTTCACCGAAGGTGATGAAGAAGATTAACAACCTAACAACCTAAAATAAAATACAGTTTTAATTGAAATCTTATGTTTATTTTGAAAAACCTAATGAATTTTGTACAGTTTAAGTTCCTTTAATTACATTTTTATAACTTAATAAGTCAATAAAAGTTTCTAATAATTTCCTTATGTATTTTTTTGTAATTCGCAATTTATCATAAAATCTTAAGTCAACTTAGGGACATCATAATAACTTCTGAGGGTATGACAGAAGAACATGTTACATAAGACATTAATAATCGCCAAATTGATTTTAGCAAAACAACATAATTGCTAAAGTCACGTTTTGAATACATTGTTCTTCATATATTTTTACAAATTAAAATAAAATATAAAGTGTATACTGTACTCTATATTTGAGCATTAAAGAAAATATAAAACGTTCATAAACAACAAATTTAGATAAAAGCGTTAATATCTCTCTGTCTTATTGCCACAGATATGTATGTAACATATAATATATCCAGAATGCTACGACTTTTTCGAATCAATTTCTACAATTCCACAGCGGAACGATACGAATTTTTCAGGTCGTATATTTGGATACATAATGATAAATTTTACTTTACAAGGTATCATACTAGCACACTGGAAACTTGAATCTATTCAAAAATTCATCTCAATATTTATAATTTTAATTAATATGTATTTATTTACATACTTAGCTAATATAGGGGCATGACACATTGGATAAGATCGTTGATTTACTCTTTCGTTAGATGTTTGTAGCTCAATCTGGTTTCTGTAAGTAAACAATGGTAAACATTCTTGATGCTATAAGAATAGAATTCGATTTGAATAACGTCACAATACACGAGTACAGTTGCTTGATTATTATTCAAAGACGTTTGACCGTGTCAACCACGAATTTTTTTGTGAAAAACTAGTTTCCTATTTTGGACTCTGTTCAAGAGCAGCTCGACTTATAAAAGACTATTTCTATAATCGAAGTCAGTGTGTTGTGTCCTTCAAGATTCAATACTAGGGCCTCTTTTATTCTGTGTGTAGATTAGCGGTTTTCCTAGTCTACTCGTACATATGTATGTTCTGATGTATCTCTACACAATATATGTTTTATGTCGAGATGATGTCGGAATTTTTTATCTAGACCAATCAGATTAATTGAAGATTTGGTGTGCAGCACAAATGAGAATCTTTTATAAATATACGTACAATTGGTCGTAAAGCAACGGGTGCTCAAGTCGTTATGGTACCCTTAAAATGTTTGCACACAGCGCGGGCGAAGGAAAATTAGGGAGGGAAGAAAGATAGGTATCGATGTACGTTGGTTTTAAATGCTCGGCAAGGCATTCCATAAGCGAGTTGCACGGCTTAGGAAAGTATCACGATATTTTAGAGTACGTCCGAAGGTGGGCTTGAGGGTATACTGTTATATTGCATTCATAGCGAGACGAGTGTTACGGTTAAAAGTTTGAAGGGGCGGAATACTACTGGCAATTTCGTTGGAGTACTGGTGGTGATAATAGCGATAGAGCAAGGTGTGGCAGGAGACATTACGTCAGAGTTCAAGTGTGCCAATTGACTGTGTAATATTGGCGTCACCTATCTAGCCAATGCAAGGAGGTCTTAGAGGCACCTGACCTGATGTGGGCAGATACCTTATATATTGAGGCCAGATCAGATGGGTTGAAATATTTCTTACATCGTTTCAGGAAACCTAGATATTTCGCAGCATTTTTGGCGACATCGAATGTCATTGACACGCATACTGGGAATGGAAAGTTTTTCGGTTTCGACGATGCAAGTGCCATTCGTGGATAATGGCTGGGTATTTAAACCTCACTTTAACGACGCAGACAGCATTGTGTTGTCAGTAAAGAAATATATTAGTTTGGAAGGAGCCCTGGGGCACACCAGGATTTATTTTGTGAATATCAGACTCAAAACAACTTAAATTGCACGTTCCGAAAGGTAATTTCTAATCCATTGAAGAAGAGAGTCGTCGATTCCAAATGCACGCATTTTCGACAAAAGAGCTTGATGCCAGACTCTGTCAAATGCCTTAGAAATATCAAGTGCAACTATCTTGCTTTCGCCAGATTGGTGTAGACTTTGGTTCAACTTTTCGGTAAGATATGCCATCAAATTACCAGTGGACCTGTTACTACGAAAACCGTACTGCCGGTCACTGAGAAGTTTTCGCGTTTCGAGATATTTCATGAGCTGACGGTTTATCAGCGTTTCCATGACCTTTGAATGAATGAACGTAAGTGAAATGGGTCTGTAGGAGGAGAGAGAAGATGATTCGTCTTTTCTAGGAATGGGCTGGACAAATGCCGTTTTTCATCTGCTCAGAGAGGGTTCTGAAGAGTAGGATTGATGTTAAAGCTTTCGAAGTGGAAGAACACCTTCTTAGAAAAAGGGAGATACACCATCTAGACCAGCGGATTTATGTATGTTGAGATCTTTAAGTACTCTTGCTACTACAGGAGTATGAAAGTAGATTCGTCCCATTGAAGATTCGACACACTCAAGTGTAGGCAGAGAAAATGAACAATCTGGAAGTGTTCAACTGGCCGCAAGCAGATTGTGCAGCAAGCAGATTGGCCTTGTCTAAAGAGCTGACAGCTGGAATGTAATTGTGAATGAGCGTTGGGATGGGGGATGAGGCTGAATTTCTGAAAAACGACCAAAAGCTTTTACTAACTTTTTTGACATTGTATTATTTTTGCCCCAGTTTTTGGTCGTATTGGAATTTTACACGCTTAAGAAAGAGGTTGTAGTCATTCCTGTGTAGTTTAAACTTTTTTCGGTTTTCTTCTCTTGGGTTGGTCTTGAAGGGCCGAAAAAATATTTCTCTAACTCTGACAGCCTCTTTACCGCTCGAGTCGTACCATGCCTTTTCTTTTGGTTTTATACTCTTCAACCGATGTAACATATAATCCAAATTGTGATTTACGAGTACAATGCAAAGGGATATCATGAAAGATACTCGTTCGCCCCCTGTTTTGCCCTCAAACAAAAAATTGTCTTTCTTGCATAAGGCTACCAGTGTTGGTCTCAAGATAAATTGCACATAATTGCTCGTTGCCTTTGATGACATGATTGGATATTAATTTGGATTGCGGAGATGTGATCATATATCACACTGCCATAAAATAGAAATTCTTCGATAAGAGATGATTTTTACTGCTAGATACAATTATTATAACCGGTAAATCTTACAATCTACGCAATCCGCAAGAACTGCAAATTTGATAGTTCGCACTTTTAGCTAACTTTTAACTAAGGCTATTCAATCCACCTTATTCATCTCTGAGCTCGAGACACTTTTTCGATTCCTAAGACTGAAATTACTTTATCTACGCCAAACATAGAGATTGGGCAAATACTACACCAAATACTAGAGGGAACTTAATATTCCAATTGGTGGGGTCAGCACAGTGTAATGTACAGACTCGGCTTAAAAGCAACGGAGAGTCTGTCATTTTCTATATACGGCTCCTTTTTTAGATTTCCTGTTGCTCGACACTGTGTATTTCTCTCTTTTTACAATTTTTATTATTCCATTTATTATGTTTGACATTTCGTGTTTTCTTTCCATACTTAGTCTATTAATTACAATTTGGTTATTATTATTCATTAGGACACTATTCATTTTATTTGATAAGATTTCATAGCCGTGTTGATCCGGGTTACAGGTAACCCACTTCCATGCGCTGCCAATGAAATCTATAGATCTTCTGCTTATTTTATTGATCTTCAGTCTACTTAAGTAACTTCTAATGCATATATTCTCATAGGATAGGATTAGATATAGGGGTTTGTTAGTAAATATGCCTTTAAATTTGTAAAACTTTGTAAATGAATAGCGCTAAATCGAACTCCTTTTCCAAAACGAATAGAACAGTCAGATTTCATAAGGATCTGGATGCACAAAACGCCATTTCGACCCCTGTTTTTGGATGCCGTTTGACTGGGAAAGAAGTTCGATCTAGCGCCAGGGAATTTACTAACAATTTTAAGCGAAGTTACATATTTATTTTAACTTTACTTTAACTTTGCACCTTCAACAGGAAATAAACATTATAAACGAGAATATTCGTTGTTTCATTCAAATTATTCCGGAGGAGCTTTTTTCGCCACGACAGGGTTACCGGGTTATAATTTTGATTTAAGAGTGCTGTCCAGATTCGCAAGTATCGTTTCGAATGCATTGATATCAACTGCGTGTATAATTTTGAATGATCCTGTTTGGATTTTGTCCATGCCTGTGCTGAGTTTTACTAATTGCTAGTTGGAATAGTCCATAATATGAGTTTCTGGCACACAAAACTGGATCGAAAGTAGCCATGCCCTTTAAAGAAATAGGAACAAAAAATCAGCCCTTTATAAGGCTTTTAGAAACTACTTTTCCAGATTGAATTAAAATTGTTGTATTTTTATTTTCCGCCACAACTTCTTTCCCTTAAGTTCCCCGCTGAAGGCAAGCGTATTCTCGTTGGAAGCTCCAATTGTTTGGGTGCTGCCACTGCGACGATGACACCTATACCAGCCAATTAAAATGTTGCTACTTAACAATAATAGCTCACTTTTGAATAATTTTTGATTTTTTTCTGTTTACTCATACTTATTTTTCTTCTTCCTATTTTTTTTTTCTTTCAATCTTTTCTAAATGCAGTCCACTTTTTTTTCTAGAAAATTGATCGCGTTTCTGCTTCTTCTTATTTCCCTCTCAACGTGTCATTAACTAACTATGATACAACCCTGTGGGTCTGACACACAAGGGTGTGTCACTGGTAGTGGTACTGACAGAAATGGTACCTTACACGACATGATTCGGATTTTACATGCACAACACAATAGTGTACATATTGTGCATATAAATGCACAAAGTTTATAACCAAAAGTTGACGAGTTTCGGTACTTGTTTGTAGGTTCGAATATTGATATTATCTGTGTAACTGAAACGTTGTGACAAAGTTACGATTTAGATGGTTACAGGCTTTACCGGTCCGATAGATCATTTCGTGTGGGTGGTGGCGTTGAAATTTAAGTTCGGTTTGGTATAAAATGTAAATTTATGTGTAAGTCTGAATCTGATTGCCCGATTGATTATTTATTTATTAATGTTGTGTGCGGCACTGCAAATCTTCTCATAGGCGCTCTGTACAGACTAAATAGTAATATAAATTTTAACGATCTGTTCGACACACTGGAACGGTTGTCATGTTACACGCCCCATATTGTTATCTGTGGTGATTATAACTGTAACTTACTTGACGCTTCCAAATCTGCTGAACTATCTGACTTCGTAATACGCTACATCTCTTCGCGGTAAATAATATTTTACCCACTCAGCATTTAAACAATCCCAGTACATTGCTTGATCACTTCTTCACTAGCGACTTAGACAAAACACTCCTCTATAACCAACTTCCTGCCCCAGGTTTTCAAAGCATGAACTACTGTATTTAAGTCTAGATTTCCCTAAATACTATCATACTGATACCTACCAGTATAGGGACTTTACAAATATTGGTTGCGTTCGTCTCTTGCAAGATGTGCGGAGTTCTAACTTGAACGAAATCTTCTACACGTCTTCTGTGAACGACCAAGTAGTTTTTTTTTAAGGAGTTTTAAATCGACTCTTTGACATACCATACATGTCAATTTAATTCCCCATCTTGGATGACCTACACTATTTCAAAGCTAATGGAGGATAGAGATTTCGCCTATTATCGCTGGAAGCGATACAAATTGGTGAGACTACACGATATGTATCGACAACTTCGATATAATGTGGTCTGTGAGGTACGAAAGGCAAAAGTACGTTTTTATAAGCACAAACTTGATCCATCCGCCGTAGAGAAAAATCTTTGGAAAAATCTGCGACAAATAGGAGTTGGCAAACAAGAGCATAAGCTTCCAGATGCCTTAGATTACAATTCACTTTACTGATTATTTACATCATGCCCCTCGTCCAACTCTTCTGATGTAAGTTTGGTGTTTGAGGAATCCATTGGTGGCAACAGAAACTCAGAAAGTTTTTCTTTTCTCAGTGCCGCAGATCTTGATGTCGTGGAGGCGGTATTGTCAGTGAAGTCAAATGCAACTGGGTTAGATGAGATACACCCGAAATTTATTAAACTGTCGTTGCCAGTCTTTCTTTCATATATAACACACATTTTCAATACCATTTTAACTACCTCTGTGCATCCCAACGAATGGAAAAAAAGCCAAGATCGTGCCCATACGAAAAAAAGGCCAATAGTAACTTATCTGAATACAGACCAATCGCAATTCTGCCTTACCTTTCTAAGATATTAGAAGAAAGCTCTACTTGTACAATTAATCCAACACCACTTAGAATGTCAGCTAAGCTCGTGTCAATCGGGTTTTCGAAGAAGGCTAAGCTGCAAAACCGCTCT
Source organism: Volucella bombylans (assembly GCA_949129095.1). NCBI lineage: Eukaryota > Metazoa > Arthropoda > Insecta > Diptera > Syrphidae > Volucella > Volucella bombylans. The sequence goes on from OX422144.1 coordinate 87,493,076, forward strand.
CTTATTTATCACCGATGAGATTCGAAATGGTCTCGATCGAAATGAACTTACCATTTTAACCCTTCTCGATTTCTCAAAAGCTTTCGATACGATAAACAACGCACTCTTGTGCTCTAAACTTATAAGCCAATTTAATTTTGCTACCCCATTGGCAAAATTGGTATATTCATATCTGACTGGTAGACAACAATCCGTAGTCGTTGGAGATCGAGCATCTGAAATGTTATCGATAACAACTGGTGTACGGCAAGGGTCTATACTCGGGTCAATTCTTTTTTTCAATATATGTGAACGAGCTCCCAAATATTGTACAACACTGCAAAGTCCTAATAGTTTTTTAGAATCTACGGCATTAAAAATGAATCAAGATCTCCGTAATATCCTGAACTAGGCGCAGGCCTAAACCCGAGAACATCAAAAGCCATCGTTATTTATCGGAATAACATAGATCTGACCTCTTTTCCATTGCTGCAGCTAGGGGACTGAAACATCGAATATATTGAGTCTGTTCGAAATCTAGGTATTACCTTTAATAGTACATTATCGTGGGATGTTCATATCACTGCAACAATTGGAAAAGTTTATGGCTGTCTCCGTCTTCTCTGGGCTACACGTGCCTATATACCAACAAAAACGAAAATGCTTCTCGCAAAAACTCTACTACTGCTAATTTTATTAAACTGTTGTAAATTATTTGGTAAACTCGACTACAGGTCAAAAAGGAAATTAATTGTAGTCTACAACAATATTGCACGATACATATAAAGGGTCCGCCATCTAACTTTTTTTTTCAACGACCGTTTATTTCGTGAATGGTAACACTTAGCTCATGTCTGGTTTAACAGGTAATTAGTTTTATCCTTCCGGTTAATAATGGAAAATAATTTCATTCAAATGGCTACCTAGCCTGGCCATGTAGTAGCCTACACGATCGGTCCAATTTTTAAGCACATTATCGATTGTGTGCAGCTGTATTTCACCAATGGCTTCACGAATATTGTCCTTTAAAGCGTCAATTGTCTTTGGCTTGTCGGCGTAACACTTATCTTTTACGGCACCCCACAAATAACAGTCCAACGGTGTCAAATCGCAGCTCCGAGGTGGCCAAACGACATCAACTCTGCGGCTGATAATGCGATCTTCAAAAACAGGGCGCAAAACATCGAGTGTAGCTTCGGCTGTGTGGCACATTGCGCCGTCCTGTTGAAACCAAATGTTGCCAATATCCTCCTCTTCAATTTTTGTGAACAAAAATTCGTTCAACATGGCCTGATAACGATCGCCATTGACTGTAACGGCCAAAAAAAAGAAAAATGGACCAATTATGCTTCTGGACCAAAATCCGCACCAACCAGTGACTCGTTTTGGGTGTATCGGCTTTTCAATGTATGCGTGCGGGTTTTCTGTGCCCTAAATGCGACAATTTTGCTTGCTTACATACCCACCAAGATCAAAATGAGCTACATCTGAAAAGATGATTTTTTTTGGCAAAATCGGCATCTTCTCTAAGTCGATCGCAGGCAATATTTCCCAGCATTGTTCAAGCGTATACACAACCATATTCGTTCAGAGGAAGGATAAAACTAATTATCTGTCAAATCAGACATGAGGTAAGTGTTACCATTCACGAAATAAGCACTAGTTGAAAAAAAAAAACGTTAGATGGCGGACCCTTTATAACCTGCGTTCCTATGAAAATGTACTTCAATACTTCTCATTGACTTGCGTTTACGACATTATTCAAACACAACAACGAGACTATTTTTACAGTAAGCTGAGGTTCCCTGTATCGCAGCGAACCTTTGTACTAATCCAGGCAACGTACTGCTGTTTAACATCAGAAGGCCAGTTCTTACTTCATGCCACTCGCTTATGGAACTCCCTTCCGATGGAACTGAGAAGGATAAGAAACGCAAAGGACTTCAAAAAACAACTCCTTACATATTTGGCCATTGATCACAACTTTTTATATATTTATATCTATTGTATTATTTCTATTATATTTAAATTTTTTTAAATACTTAACCTTTCCTAAACATTGTACAAATTTATAAGATTTTTGTAATCTTAATGTGCAACTAATATACACTATTTCTTTAATAAAACACTAAAAAAAATACCTGACCTATCTCATAATCTTCGGGTGGATCCTTCTTCTTATTTTGATATTCTAAATCAACGTCTTGTTTATTTTTGATGTTATGAATGTTTTCCTGTCTTTCATTTTCGATTTGATCTAAATCGTTATTTGGATTCACTAATCTGATGGTGTTAATCATCCTCTTCTCCTCTTTCTTGTGTGATGCGGTTGTTGTTTCACACATTTCCTTTGGCGAGTATTTAGCTGGCGCAGCTACTGGGGCTCTTGTGGTATTTACTACCACTTTCGTCACACTTGTGGTTAGCGGGGGCTACAGCTCGTTCGCGGCACTATTAAAAACTATTCCATATTGCGTAGATGTATAATTCCGCGAAACTACCGTCTCATTCGCGTTACGTGGTGCTGCTTAAAGACTTCTTTTTTTTTAGGCGGGAGATGAGCTAGTTTATTACGCGTAATTAACACTGCTTAAGGGCTCTACTAAGGCGGCAGAATTATTCACGGATATGGCCCCACGTTGGGCGCCAATTAAAGATATTTAAACACTTTAAACTTTTTAAAAAGATCGGAAGAACTCCTGTCCACTTTATTCTAATCTTTTCCACGCGTTATTTTCCATCCCACGTTCGTCAGCTATTTGAGCCCGCGCAGGTACCTGCTACCCACGGATGTCAGGTGTTGTATTCCATCTGGAATGGGAAGAAATGTGTTTAGGTGTGAATGTGAACTTTTTCGGTGTTAACTTATAACTTATGCCTACCTACCTTCAAAATGATATAGATCACTGGCGATTCGAGAACTCAGAGTTCACTGCGTTCAATGATAAAAATATGGCAAATAATGTCATTGACAACGAGAGGGAGCTGCCCTCGTTCATTTCGAAGGAAGAGTTCCATGCCATCTTCGAATCACTGAGAAGTAAGACATCAGTTGGAACCGCTAGAATACCAAACATTGTACTTCCGCATATCCCAATAAAAGCGCTGGACATATACGAGTACACCACAATGTTTAATAATGCTTTGAATAATGTCCATTATCAAGCGGTGGTGCATCTGATTTCCAAAAGAGCATCGGCGAGTCTTCGGTCGATAAATCTCCTTCAGAATACCAGCAAGGAATTCGAAAAGGTGAGCAATAAAGTTCTGAATAACTGGGTTGAGGACAAAAATGTAGTTCCTGACAATCAATTCGGTTTTAACGCGAGGAAACAATTTTAACATGCCGCGTCTAAACTGCTATCTGATATGCAGTGGAACAAAAGCATGAAACAATGCACGGCTGCCTGCCTGATTGACTTGTAGAAAAGGATTATTCTTAAAGCTGAACAGGTTGGTCATAATTAAACCTCTGCTGTGCATTCTTATGATATGCTCACCAGTAGACAATTCACCGTAAAAAATAGCAATGCAAATTCTGCTGGAACATTTGGCATTAAAAATGGTCTGCAACAAGGTGCGGCAAATTCGCCGATCCTATTCAACATTTACACAAGTGATCTGGAAGCGTACGGTGGCGACTAAATCGCATACAGATCAGGTCCAAAGATTGAAGCCATTTGCAACGTGACTTCGATAAGATCAAACGCTATTGCGATGACAAGAAGATCAAAAGTCAGAAAGCATTCGTTTTAGGAGGACTTTGTCTAGAGCTTCTGCGGATACCAGAAAAATTGGCCCAAGTTTTCAATCATGGGAAATGTATTCAGGTACCTTGGGATCTGTCCAGATCAATCTCTATATTTTAACAAACGTATAGATGTTGCATTTGCCCTTACAAAGAGACTGTTTTATGGCAGTCAACTCGATGCGAGGGTGAAGGTTATTTACTCGTACTACTCGTATATTGCTCTTATCCTGCCTATGCTTGTATTTGGATGTTCCGTGTGGTTCAACGTGAGAGCTAGCTTAATGACAAGGTTCGGGTATTTGAGAGGGCTTGTCTTAGGACCTGTCTTCGCTTGTAGAGAACATCAGAGTCGGAGTACATAAAATATTATCCTTACGAAGCGAACCTAATACGAGTGGACAATTTCGTCATTAAGGTGATTCATAGGCACATTGCTAGAGAAATGACCTCTACGAACAATCAGATCCATCGGGCTTACTACTCCAATTACACTAGTCAACACTAAAAAATATCGTAAAAACTATATAGTACAATTTGTTTGTAGACATACTCACTCCTATTACCAGAAAAATATTAGTTTTCTTATATCACGTCTAAAACTGGCAGAATATTTAAATTTGGAAAAAAGTATATTTTTCAAGTTATTTTGAGAGTAGATGTAAATTTTACACGTTTGAGCACAAAATGAGCAGAAAATATAAAATTAATTAAAATTTCAAACAAATTGTATTACCGTTTCCGTTTCTAATTAGGTGACGCACTTATTTCACAATTTAATGCAATTGTGTACGAATTGTGAATAAAATATATTCACTATATTACTTCAACCTTATCTCAAGTTGAAGAATGACACAAGGAGGAAAAAATGAAAAATAAAAATTTACCGCTAAAATTTATTATTTCTTATTTATTCAATATGTATTGTGTATAAATTTTTAATTTTGTTGGTTTTTGTTCGTTTCTGCTTTTTGTGGTTGTATAATGATGTGAGATTATTCCTAAACTTAATTTTTATGCAGGTATGAATATTTTTTTTTCAAATTTAATCCTATTACTTATGATTTAGTTGTTGTTCTTATTGTTAAGTTTTTCTAGTTATGTGCACTCCGATTGATGGGTTTTACCTCGAGCAGTTGTGGATAGTTTTCAACAATGTTCAGAAGAATTGTGTCGATGTAGTGTTTAAGCCGTGTATTTTCGTCTTCCTTGTCTTGGAAAGCCTTTTGAAGCTGTGCTTGAGACATTTATTCTAGTTCTTGTGTCAAACTATTTAAAGTGCCCTTGAGCAAATGACTTTACTCCTCAACGCCACGGGACCAGTTTCTGCCCGCAATCGCTCCAGTTCACGACTCATCTCCACCATTAGATCTTCAGCGGCCTTATTCTCTTTCTGGTGTTTACGTTCACTTAAATTGGGCTCGCTGAGATCTTCTTGCAATGATGCTATACTGTCACGTGTTGATTCGAGCTTCTCCTCGGTGTTATGAAGATCACTGAGAGGCTCACGATGGCGTTTCTGTTCTTCGGCTAGGCACTCTTCAGCACGGAGTTCCGACTCTCTATATTGCTCCTAGAGCATATGGTACCGAGCCTGTAGTACGGCATACTCAGTTTTTGTACGCGTGGTTCTGTCCTCAGCAATGTTTTGTGTATCTGCCAAGTCTGTTACTTGTCGTTGCCAACTTATGACTTAAATCTTGGACGTCCTCCAGACTAACATGTCTTCTGTTGTACAACAGTATGAGCTTCTTCCAGATGGGTTGAAACTCGACGACCTGTAAAGATGACTAGCTAAGGCATTGGATCCAAGCTGTCGTCTACCAGAGTGTCTCATGGAACTCTAACGACGATTTGGCAAGCTATCAGGATTGCTTGTGGGCGTACGGCGAAGAATCATCCGTGCCCAGTTGTCTCTTGGAATCATATTACGTTCTTCATCTCCACTGGGCGTAGAGTTTCCGTGTGGTGATAATTTTAGTTCAACTCCTCCGCTATTATTAAGATTGTTATTGCCATCGTTAAGACCACTACGAACTAGGGCACTGCCACCTTCACCTTCTCCATACCCCTCGAAGGACTTACCTTCGGACAATGAAAAGCACTGTGATTTTGGCATATCTGTACTTGGTGGGCTAGATAGGGTTGAACTTGAATCACCAGAATCAGCGGTAGAAAATAGGAATGTTGGAGCATCTGGTGAACACTAGGTCTATGTCTTTAGAGCTTATGATGGATGATAAGTTTATGACGCCAGTTCTGCTGCTTTGTAAACAGTGAATCTACGATGTTAATCCAATCAGCGCAGGTGAGAACGTTCTTTAGATTTTACTGCAACACAGGTGAGTTGATGCCGTTGAGGGTTATGGGATGACGGCGGCGATCGCTCGCGCACTAATACTCTTATAGAATAGATATTCACCTCGAAACCACACTACGAAAATTGTCTGAGACAGGTTTGGAATGCACGACGAAGAGATGAGATGAAACTGTGATCTAAGGCTTTGTTGGTAGTGGTAATGCTAGTGGTCGGTCGATTTTTATAGTTCTGGATGTCACAAAACAAATGAAAATATGATTATATGCAGAAGAGAACGGGGTAAGATTTTTTCAATTTTATTGAACTCTGTCGTTGTTTGCTGGAAAGATTTAAGGAGCACCGCGGCAACTAACTTTTTCTAATTCTTCATCGATCCCGAAAATACAGTAGGAAAGCAATTTGTGTTGTCACTAACGAAAAATTCAAAACGAACAACGACGAGAAATAGAACACATACACACATGTGAACGATGCTACTTTGATGGTAGTGCTTAAAGGCAGGTGAAAAACTCCAAAACGACACTCAAAACGTCAACGGTGTCGAGGAAATGCCAGCGGATATGTTAATACTGTTATTTTTACTTTTTCACATATTTCCGAAAACTATTATTTCTTTTGTTAGTTTTTCTATTAAAATTGTAGTTCAGTCAAAGAGACAAATAAAGCCGCTTAGAAATTGAACTGGGCTAAATGCAGACAACGGAATTAACCGAACACCAAAGAGAACGAAAACAACATCCAAACGAGTCGAACCAAAGCAACTTCGAAAACTTTCAGTTTTACAGTTAACAGTTAAACAGTTATTGAACGAAGACAGCGAATAGAAAATACAGTAGTGTTTCTAATTAGTTGGCAGGAGCTGTATATCTAACAACACGTCTCGCGTCTGTATAAATTCTCTTGATCTTTTTTGCTATATTTGTGGTTCATACACACCAAAAAGTAAAAAAAAAAGCCATCACATTATTGATAAAGAAGTGTTATAGTGCATATTCTAACTTGGATGTTCGTAATCAAGATAAAAACTGGGTACCACATATCTGTTGCCTTAGCTGTCATAAAAAATTTTCGTGTTGGCTTAGAGGAAAATGTAAAGGAATGCCTTTTAGTCAACTTGTACTATGGCGCTTATCTAAAGATCATGTGAGTGACTGCTATTTTTGTCTCACTAATATAAAAGGGTTTTCTAGAAAATCTAAGTACACAGTAAAATATCCGGATGTATCGTCTGTCACGAAAACAGTGCCACATGCGGAAGACATTCCAGTACCTAAGCCACCTAATTTTGAACCGAATACAAGTGACTCTGACGAAGACTATGAAGTGAATTGCGTGGAGGAGGAAGAATTTCCAGCTACAAGTAATTCAAAAATTCGTCATCTGGTTAGTCAATCAGAGCTTAATGATCTAATTAGAGATTTAGATTTAACTAAAGAAAAATCTGAAGTACTTAGTTCAAGATTTAAGCAATGGAATCTCCTTCAGCCGGGTGTTAATGTTACTACTTACCACGAGCATCACAATTCCTTTATAGATTTTTATTCAGCAGATGGTGACTTAGTTTATTGTTCTAATGTCCACGGTCTGATGGCTGGCATGGGTCATAAGCACATACCAAATGATTGGCGACTCTTTATTGACTCATCTAAGAAAAGTTTAAAGCTGTCTTACTCCACAATGGAAATAAATTTCCATCGTTGCCAGTAGCTTATGGTGCTCATTTTAAAGAAACGTACGACGTACTGAAACATATCGTGGAAAAAATCATGTATAATATACATAAATGGTTGAATGGTTGACTTAAAAGTTGTTGTGTTACTTTTGGGGCTACAGACTGGTTACAGTTAGTGGGACAGTCTAGCTAGAAATCTACATTACATTCAGAAAACATGGCTTTCAAGAACCTCTTACATTCCAGTAAAAAAGAATATTAAATTTGACAGTTTAGTTGATCCACAAAAAGTTATATTACCGCCTCTGCACAATAAACTTGGGCTTATCAAAAACTTCGTAAAAGCTATGAACAAAGATAGCCCCGGATTTACGTTTTTGAGAAACAAATTTCCTTCTTTGCGCGAAGCTAAAATTAAGGAGGGGATATTTGTAGGTCCGAAATGAAGTACAAAAAGAAGCCTGGACTCCTTGCGTCGCAGTCACTGAAAACTTTTTAGGGAATTATAAATCTCCGCAATATGTTGACATTGTTGGTAAAATTTTGCAAGCTTTTCATAAAATGAAATGAAATACCACTTAAGTTCCCGGAATTTATTCAGAAAATTAAAAATACAAGTTTATTCATCTAAATCTATATTGTCTCCTTCAAAGTAATCCCCATCGACTGCAACACACTTATGCCAAGGCTTGATCCAATCCTTGAAACATTTTTTATATTCGGTTTTCGGTATGTCCATTAGTGTTTCCTGCGATTTTTGCATTTTTCCTCAAAAAATTACGAATAATGATGACACTGTGCGTCGGTGCGTTATCGTGGTGCAAAATCCACGAGTTTTCTGTCCACAATTCTGGTCTCTTTCGGCGAATTACTTCACGCAAACGTCTCATAACGCCCAAATAATACTCTTTGTTTACTGTCTGGCTTTCTGGCAAAAATTCATGATGCACTACACCGTTGTAATCCATGAAAACCGTGAGCATTGCCTTCTTTTTTGACTCAAAACGACGTGTTTTTTTTGGTCTCGGCTCATTTGGTAAACGACATTCAGTTGCCTGATGTCTGGATTGCGTGCCGTACTCATAAACCCACGTCTCGTCTCCAGTAATGATCCTTTTGATGAATGTGGGATCGGCTGAATGCCTCGCAAATCATCTCATTTACGACGTCAACACGGTCTCTTTTTTGCATGAAATTGAGGTCTTTTGGCACCAACTTTGCTGCTACACGACGGAAAACCAAATCATTAACCAAAATATATTGGACGGATCCATAGGCAATGTTCAAGTACTCTGCTATTTTTTTGATGGTTAATTTGCGGTCATTGACCAACATTTCTTTTACTCCATCAATGTTTTCGTCGGTTTTCGTCGGTTTTCGTCGACGGTCTGCCACTTCGATTGACTCACGACCACTTTTGAACCGCTCGGCCACTGGTAAACGACCGTTTTCTTTAGAGAATCGTTTCCGAAACACTTTTCCAACATTTCCAACGTTCGCGCACCATTAAATCAGTTTTTTACGCAAAATTTAAAATTTAATACAAGTGGTTGCAAATTTAAATCCATTTCAAAAATTGTAAAAAAATCGCCAACACACACAGAGATAGATGTAGGCTTGGCTACGTAACTTTTGCAAATGTCAGGCTATGACGCTAAGATTTGTCAACAAAAGATTTGCCAACTAAAAAAAAAAAAAAAAAACCAGAACTCAAATCGGAACAATTACTCCGGAAACTTTTTGATCAACTTGGTATGTCTTTGAAAATACATTTTCTGGACTCGCATTTAGATTTTTTCCCAGAAAATATGGGCACTATGAGTGATGAACATGGAGAGCGATTTCACCAAGATATAGCTGTGATTGAAAATCGATATCGAGGAAAATGGAACCCTGCGATGCTTGTAGACTACTGCTGGTTGACAATTAGGGATTTACTAACCACAGAGTACCATCGACAAACAAAAAAAAATTATTAAAAAGGGATTTATTTTTACTCTAAAATAAATTAATGTCAGTATAAAATTGTTTACAAAAGTGCAAAATACAAATAAATATGTATCATAAAATTGTTACGTGATAGAAGAGTTTAATTTTTTGACTTTCTACATTATTTCTAGCTTAGAGAACATGAAATTATTTACGATATAAAATTTTTTTTTTTTTGTGTTGATTAGTGTTATCTTTATCACGAGAGCGTGCGCTTTAATGATTTTATTCCTCCAGAGGCATTCCTCTACTTTGATAAGAAAATTCTGATCCAGGACAAATTAAAATGCCGCTAATCTTCCATGTCACTCGAACAGCTGCGGACAGTCGACTCAACGACTAAAGAGACGTCGCATACGGCAGTGCAGAGCGACTCCGCTTAATTAGCGCGGTAGGGAGTCGCGATATGAAGGACGTTTCTCGGCAGTAGCAACAATTTTGGTGGCTTGGTGAACTGGAAGAAACTCCTTTGTTGTTTCCACCAACTAAGCAGTAGCCCCATTTGGGGACAAATGGTTATTTTTTGCTGTGGCCGGCTTACATAGTATATGTAAGATTAAGGTAGTTTTAAGATTATAAAAAAAAGTTTGTAGATTTCCCTTAATAATCAAATCTCTTGTTAATAATCTTGCTAAATATTTCATTGCACAATACTATATTTCAGTTGTAAAGAAACGAAGTGTCCGAAAAAATACGAGTATATAACATGATTAAATGAAATGTTAAAACCTTGGCTTCTTGAAATGAACTTAAACTTAAACACCTAAGACGAGCATTTCATTCATAACTACCGAAACAAGGAAAACGTCTCCTTGCTTTACATACATACGAGTACATATGTACTCCATAGACTTAGGTTGCCATATACCTCAACGGGCATATGCACAACATACTCGTACCTTTAAGTATCTGTAGGCATAAAAGCAGAAACCGGAAACAACGCGCAAATGCAGAAAGAAACAATGACGCTATCATTAATAGCGTCAATTAAAATTGGAAAGATATTTTCACTCAGCTTGTCACCGTATTAAAACGACCGCCCGACAACGACGACGTGGTAGTCTCACCCTCTCATGCCATGATGTTGTGAAATTTTAATAACACAAACTATGACGTCATTGAATCAGTTAACATGTGGGTGAGCGTGGGTTTACAACGCCAAAAGCTCACTTATACTCATACTAACAATTTTGTTACCATTGCAACCCTTCGCATCACATGATAACGCGCATGCCTTGAAAAGCTCAACCACCACCAGCCCTCGAAACTTCGACATTTCTCGAAATACTACGACAACTTAATGAATGAATGAATGAATGGGTATACCCTCAAGTGAACGCAGCAATAGGGGGCTGGAACGCACGCTCTTGTTTTTCGGCTGAAATATTCGTAAGCAAGCAAGGGGATGCTTGAACTGTATCCAAGAATAGCACGTGCCGCAATGACGTCAATGACGAGCTAAACTTTGGAATGCATTGCAACAATGATGTCATAGAGAAAGAGCCAGCAATACGAACTCGTAAATACTCGTATACGAGTACATATGGATACGAACAAATTCGTTCAAGTTGAAGAGAAATCTGTTTTGGCCTAGGTTTGCGTTTTGGTTTTGGTTTCTTTGAAATTTTCGATACTCTTCGTATGGAAGTGTGTGGAAGCGTACATTTATTCGTGACGTACCCCCCCCCCCCCCCCCCTAACCATTATAACCCTATATAATCGTACTTGTGCTATAGTGCTGTTTAGGTGTTGTTCTAATTTTGTAGTAGGCGCGCTTCTAGAAGATACAAACACAACCCTCTATTCGAGACCTCGTACGTATGGTGTGGCCAGTGGACATTATTTGCTTCTAACTGGCCATGAACATTTTTTTTTATGTTACCTCCGTATCCGACTATTTGACTATCGAAAGTGGTGGTCTCTTTGACGGGCTTCCTGATTTATTTCCTTTTCTGGTTATTTATGGAGACAGCCTCTATCAGTACATATGGGGTTGGATTGAGAAAGATTCGCTGCATAGATTTGATCAATTAATTGTTTCCTATTTTCTTGTAACGAGTACATTATATTACATTAAGTTTGATATAAGAAACATCCCAAAATTAAAAGTTATGCCTGTGATTACTTTCTTGCGTCTGAAAGGATCTGATGATTTCATACGATAGGGTTTTCCTTTCCTTTTCGTTGCTTGACGACCGAGACCTTTCTATACCCCTCACACCATGTACTTGTGCACCTACAAATTCAGCACTTTTTTACTTCTCTTTCTTAAAAAAAAAAAAAAAAAAAAAAAAACAACGTAATTGAGTACGTATGTTTATGGAGGAAATCGGAGCGCATTGAAATCTTTGGAAATTTCCTAATGTCGTTGGATATCCTTAGTCGAGGATTGCCGTGTATCCTTATATAATGGTAATGTACGCAGAACAATATCGACAACTGTGTCAGTTGCTTATACCCAGTCGTGCCCACAGACTATAAAGAAACATGAGCTTACCGTTGAATTGGTATGAAATGACAAAATTGTGTGAGCATATAAGAATTCGTTTGTAATAAAAACGTAGTTCGGTTGTGACTGATATGTTACCTAAGATCTCCAACAACCTCATGTATAATCTGGTTAGGTTCCAGATGCTCGAATTATCGTCAATAAATCTGAACAGGTGCTGTGACACGCCTCCACCATTCTGGATGTTCGCGTATTTTGTTGAAAATGCGGTTGGGGTAAACGATTATAAATGGTAACCAGTTGGTGTGTAGGTGCATTGTTGACAGGATGAAAATATTTATTATTATTTAAAATGTCTGAGTGGGTAAGAACATGTAATGATTGGTAAAAGAACTGCTTCGCAGTACCAACTTGACTGGTGAAAATGTTTTGGAATTTTAAGAATTTAGAGAATGAATAGTTTGAAAAGTTGTTGAAACTGAAATTCCAGAGAATTTTGCAGTCGAAGTTAAGTTTGTATTGTATATAGTTATAATTGAAAAAGAGTACTCATGCAATGAATTAACTCATTTTCCTTCTTATATGTTAGTTTTAATTGAATTCCTCAGTCGTTTTTAGGAGGATGAACTATCGCTTTCGTGATATATTAGCAGGACCGACCAAGTTAGCGGCAACTGTAAACAGACTAATGCGAACTTAAGCCGGACATTCACAGTAGAAACGATTCGTGGTGTCCTCTATACTCTAAAAGATGGTGTTACTTATGCCCTGTATGGTAATACGAGGGTAGAGCAAAAATCCTGCCGCACTGCGACCAGATTTATCTACGAGTAGGGTGCAGGATTGGATCAGATCTTTCTGCGAGATCGCCTTCAGATAGTCTTTATGGAGAATATAGTTTTTTAGGGATGTTCTCTTCTCTTCCCATTGCTGGACAGTTGGCAATTTAGCCATCCATATACCCCTCAGTTCCACAGCAACATCCACATTTTTTTCTATATAATTAGCGCATGCTACCCTTAAACTTAAACTGTTTGCACACAGCGCGGGTGATGGAAACGTAGGGAGAGAGAAAAGAGAGATACTGACGTACGTTGGTCTAAATGTTTTGAAGTTATAATTACTGGGAAATAGAGAGCTCGACAGAGCATTCCATAAGTGAGTTGTATGGCTTAGAGACGAATCACGATATTTCAAAGTACGTTCAAAAGTGAAATGGGTGTTACGGTTGAAGGTTTGGGGGGACTTAAAGCTATTGGCAATTTGTATTGACAACTGGCGGAGATAGCTATAAAACATAATGAAACATAAGACATTCTTTCGGTGTTATAGGGAGTCAATTGATATTAGCAAGTGGCCGTGGTGTAGTGGTAGTAGCAAACGCTTCTCACTCGGAGGGTCCAGGTTCGAATCCTGCACATGGCAAGTCAGTTTTTCATTGTGTAATTGGAACTCAGACAGAACAATTCTGCGTGTGAAGGCATAACACTGACACGTACATTTGGCTGTTGTAGAGTTTCAAGCACAGAAAAGAAAAAAATACTGTGATATACCTCGAATCACTCTGAGTGAAGAAAAACTCTCCGTCCTATTCGGACTCCCACCCCTGGAGAGCAAACATAGAAACCAAACACACCTGAGTTTCAAACCACTACAAAAACAAATTTCCTTTCTCCTCCTTCTATCTTTCCGCCCGCGCCCTGGCAACAGTAAAAGGGTATCTAACCCCTTAGGCGCGCGTAAGTTATATAAACAAAAAAAAAAAAAGCATCACCTATGATTTTTATTGCACGGTTTTGAATCCTATCTAGCAAATGCGGAGATGTTTTAGGTTCACCTGACCAGATGTGAATATTGTACTCCAGTGTTGGACGGATGAATGCCATATATGCATGTGGGTATATTGGGACCAGATCAGAAAGGGTGAAATATTTCTTAATTCGCTTGAGGAAACCTAGACATTTCGCAGCATTTTTGGCGACATTATACATGTAATAGTCATTCCAAAGTTGGTTGTCATTGACACACATACGGAGAATGAAGAGCTTTTCGGTTTCGACGATGTAAGTGTCATTCATGGTCAATTGCTGGGTATTTAAATTTCACCTTACATCAGATAGCATTGTGTTTTGGGAGCATTAAATTCCACTTTTTTGTTAGTTTCCCAGTTAGTGATGCTGTTTATATCAGAATTTGATGAGCGTAGCATATGATGCCATTCCCGTTCTACAGCCGAAGAGCAGGGGTGTGACTCTGGGAATGAATATGAAAAGTACTGTTTTTAACAAAGGAAATTTTTTTTATTTATTTATTGTTTTCTTATAAATTCATTACAATTGATGCTTATACTTATAAAGTAAAAATATATAAAATAAAAGAAATGTGGGGTTAGTGCCGCAAAAATAAAATGTTTTAAATTTAGTTCAATTTTACCAGTCTTTTAGTGATATAATAATAAAATGAATATGTACAAAGTTGGTATATTTTACAAAAAAGTATATTTAAGAAGGAATATCAGTGCGGACACGTCTATTCGCTACTATCGTGTTTACATATCCTGTCTATCTTAAAAGGTAGAAACTGAGTCTTGCGTACTGCTACCAAGTCGTTCATCTTATATTTGGTCGATTCTTTTCATTTTCGGAGGTGGTGTCTGTAGTTTTCATTCTGAATCTTCATTTTTTTTTATATAATTTAAGCGCGCCTGACGGTTTAGATACCCTGTTGCTGTTGCCAGGGCGTGGGCGGAAATGTAGAAGGAGGAGAAAGGAAAAATTGTTTTTGTAGTGGTTTGAAACTCAGGTGTGTTTGGTTTCGATATTCGCTCACCAGGGGTGGGAGTCCGAATAGGATGGAGAGTTTTTTCTTCACTCAGAGTGATTCGAAGTTTATAATTCGCACTATTTTGTTTTTTGTGCTTGAAACTCTACATCCCAAACTCATGATATACATCGAAGCACCTTCTCTTATTTGACGTCCTACCTCATCTAATTCCTCGAAGACCTCTTCATTGAGTATCTCTTGGATATCTGGCTCCTATTTTATCCTCGTGTCTATTTCAGTAAGTATTTTAAAAGGAGTATGCTTCGTACTTCTAGACGGCGTGGTGTTTATGATCTGCTGTGTCCACTATACTTATTTGTAGTCTATGTGGTTAGAGATAAATTACCTCTATCTATTTTAGTTATATAACCTTCCAGCTTACCTCTTTTTCATTCAGCCAGTATACATTCGACGCAATTCTTAATAACTCTTTTAATCTTTTTCGCAGCGTCTCGAATATAATATGTTCGCTGCAGCAAATCTTGCGTCTGTTTAGTTCCGAAATGTCCATCCTTGTCTACCAAAAGTTCTTTAACGGGATCTTTGTAAACAATGCCGTTCCTTATGAAATAATCTTCATGTGGTTCTTGCCTCAAGTTTTCGATTAAAACTTTGAAGAATTCGTCTTCGGCCTGTGCTTCTCTAATCCTATGAGTTGATCTTCCAACGACGACCATTCCAATACGGCTGAATGCATGAACATGCTGCATCTGCATTCCACTTCTATGTACAGCTTCGTAGTCATAGTCATGAAGAAACATTGCCCATCTTGTCACTCTTAACGGAACTGCCTTCTTGTTCATTGTTAATGCAAAATCTTCGTTGTCCTGCATCTGCAAAAGTACAGCTATCCGTCTTTACTGGCATCTGTATGGATTCCGGTGACTGCCTTTCCATCAAACAGTTTGAGGACTGGCGAGTTGATCAGCGCATTCCTGAGCCATACAAAAGCCTGCTATTTCAATATTCCTATCGAAAAATGTACGTAGTAAATCACGTCGCTCTGATCGGATAGATTTCAATAAATCTACGGAAATGCGATGTTAAACCTTGGCCAATGGTTTTAATACCGCCATGATAAACCTTGTGAATATGGTGAGTTGCTCACTCCAAATGGGACCTTCAAAAAATTCGTATTGCCCACTATGAACGAATTCCAGACGGACTAGCACATGAAAAAAAACGTTCGCTAAGTCCAACGTTATAAAATTCAATTTAACATTTAATATTGTACAACCTAAAATAAATCTTCAAAATGATTTCACCTATCTTGTATAACTAAATACGCACATGTTTTTATTTTATTTTTAATATTAGATTGTTTCATTTATTTTTTAATTATTGTTTTTTTATTGCTCTATTATGTTGTAACAAGATTTTTATTTTTATTTGGGGTTCGTATTCATACCGTCGCAAGAAGTGGGCGTAGTTCTTAGTAGTCCTTACTTTATCTTTAATTCTTAGTAGTCCTTACTTATATTTTAAATAAACATTATTACATTTATACAGCTGACGTTATCGTGTTTCATTTAAACCGGTTCTCTTATTTGCTATTCAACAATTCAGAAGTGGGATACCGAACCGAAAAGAGTGGTTCGAAGCAAAAAAAACGGGGTAAGCGTCCCTCAGAATCGGAATCTAGGATGAATTCTAAGAAAATTTCACTATGAAACTATGTATCTAAAATGAATCTACGAGTATAGCTCCCGCTAAGAAGCATAAAGATTTCAGATTGAGATATTTTAAGGTATTTTGAGGCATTTAAAAAAAACACATTTTCCAATCATATTGGGCTCAATTCTGATTCATATTCTTACAGCAAATTTTATAAATATTTTTTTTTTAATTGACCAAACAATTTTTTTAAAATTTGACGAAATGTGCCGAACATGACATGTACGAGTACATACTGAGGCTCATTTAGGAAAATGGAAGCCAAAAGTCTGTAACTTTTTAACGAAGTGAGGTATCGGTCTAAAATTTGAAATATATATCCTTACAACTCCAAAGAAAATTTTGAACAACAAAATAAAAGTAGGTGTGGCATAAGAAAGGGCGTAACTTAACGGTCATAAATTTAATTTGATTCAAAAAAAATATATATATTTTTTTCATACTCTAATTACGAAACTTTTAAAAGATAAGCTTTAGAAATAAAATAACAAATATTCTTAAAGAAAAAATAACTTATTTGTCAGTTTTTAAAGACTTTCTTAGACTCGATTTGAGGATTTTTGGAACGACGTTCTAAAGTCACTGATCATCTCGATTCTGCGGCATTACGTGTCGTGAGACATGCGTTAACAACTGCACACCACACATCGTTCGGTTCCCTGAATGCGCGATGGAATTGCTCGATCTGGCAGTGTTATTTCAGCAGAATTTATATACTCCAACAAGTGTTCGTGTGGAATGCTTGCAGTAAATGGAGTTTCAAATAAGATGTCGTCATTATCTAACTCAACTAAATGAATATAATCAAGAATTGCGTTGACTGAATAGAATTAAATAAAAGTTTACTGCCATATACCACTGAATTATAAAATTTGATATTAAAATACATCGGTATATAAACTTTCATAATGAAATTAGCCAATATTTTTAAATTTGCCGAAGGTAAACTACTTGCGACATAAAGGCGCAAAAGTCTGCTGGCTTCTGTTAACCAACGAGAATGAACAATTTGTCCCGGTGTCAGGTTGGAAAGATCTTCTGGACACAAACCTTCCGATACAGCTTTAGCTATTCGATAGAGATATAAAACGTCAGTCGAAAGGCTTTTTTCATCTTTATTATCCATGGGTGGAGGCATATTCCCCAATGAAATGGGTTCAAAGTGAGGTATAGCCTACGACAAAATGTTTGTTAAAATTTGAAGATGTTATATTAGAATTTGGTGCTTACCAGAAGTTGTTCACAGATCTCAATTAACTTCGTTAAAGTCCCACTAGCTGTACGTGGTCCGCTTGTAGTTGAATTTTGTAAGGCATTGAACAAATGGCGAAGTGGAAGTTCGTTCAAATGCAACAAGCAAACAAACAAACAGAACTTCAAGCTTTCGAATTATTCCATTTTCAATTCCAGTATTGGTAGGTTCTCCATCGCAGCAAACTCCTATCAAGCTAGTAAGCGTTAAATTTTTTTCCTTAAAGAACTCCCATATATGGATTTGTTTAGTATTGGAGTCCTCAACATCAACTTTTATGTGACCCAACAACTTGCCTTGCGGTTCCTTAAGAATCACAATATGAGACTCCTTTTGTACTCTTGGATGGTATTCTCCATTAATTTCTTTCCGTGTCAGAGCGTCATTTTTTCTGCCATCAAAAGAAAAAGCTAGTAAAGCTGAATCATTTTGCTGCATACGTCGAACGGACTCACTGCATTTCATTTTTTCACGACTCACTTTGGATTTATCCATAATAATTGCCTCCCCATTTTCATCAGTGAACCCAATGTCTTTAAATAGGGCTGTAGCCAAACAGGAGGCAACTCTGTCTGAAATGCCGAATCTATCACACATCATAGCGAAATTAATTGCATCGTATCTTTTAGAGTAAGGTCCCCTTTTGTTCAAAATCAGATCTCTTGCAGCTGGCATTGCAAACTCGATTTCGACATTCATTTGCGAAGATTCGGCTCTATACGAAGGACCAAAGCCATCTGGCAATTGGCTTGACTGTTGATCGATATTTTGCACGAATTCGGGGATTGTATTCCATTGCTGGTGTGTTGGTCAATCATGAACATTTTTAGGTGATCAGGAATTAATCCGCAGGAGCATGGCATTGTTTTTTTGCAACCGCACTTAACAACATAAGATATTTTATTTAAGGTTATCTCAAATTCAGTGTTTTTAACCTCTCTATGGTATTTTTTGAAGAATGTATTAAGCTTTTTTAAGATGATCTTTTTATTTATTAGCGTAATATTAATTTTATTAATTATCGGCGTAAGGCTTGCATAACAGTGTTGTTTTTTTGTTTGTTGTTTTTGACGATCACTCACGTAAAAGTAATATTTAAGTATATCCCGATAAGTTGGCAAATTCAATTCTGAAAATTCACTTGGAATGCCAATGATATTTGCGATCTGCTTCGTATTAAAACTTGACGCAGACATAAGGCTATCAATTTCCGAATCGGAAGAGTCAATAAGCACACGTTTATTTTTTGAAAGACAAATGCAAAGTGAACCAAATGTACAACAGCACGTTTAAAAGTGATAACAATTTTGAACTTTATTTACAGTTTTTTTTTGTAGTTTTAAAGCATTTTATTTTCTTAATCATTAACTCTTACATACTAACAAAAAATGCTTAAATGCTAGCTTAAAATTACTTAACAATCTTATACTAACTTACTGGCCCCACACAGGCACTCTAAGCTACTCTAAATTCTTATAACTATGTCTTTCGACTTTATTTACATTTGCTTTACTAATATTTATTTTCTATACTTAAGGCTAAGAAAAAAATTTGTTTACAAAAAACTTAGCATATGGACTTTTTTTTTATTTTTTATAAAAATTTAATATCTAACTTAAAATAAACCTTAGCCTACTTAACCTACATACACAAAACGCACATACACACACATAGACATTATACACAATTATATACATATATTAGCATATACCTTTATATATACTAATATATGTATATATTTCTTAAATGCTAACCTAAACCTATGTAAGCTGGCCATCGCTATCCGCAGAGAAAACAGATTGGTCAGCTCTGCCTCATTAGTGAGTCTGGTCCGTAATTGACGGAAACGACGACGGAACATCTTCTCCATCATTCAACCACCAGAAATGCTGGTGCTGCCGAACGACATCCCTCTTATCGCGATTCCCCACCGCCCTACTGAACCTGAGACGATCCACACTGCCGTGTGCGACGTCTCTGTTGTAGTTGAATCGCCTGTCCCCAGCTGTCCGAGCGACATGGAAGATTAACGGGACCGCTGATCTATCCTGGATCAACCCTATCTGATCAAGGTAGAGGAATGCTTCCGGTGGAACGAAGCCGTCAGAGCGCACACTCTCGTGGTAAAGGTAATTGGGGTAGTAAGCCCCAGATATCAGGTTATTCGTCGAGGTTATTGCTCTTGCAATGTGCTTTCGAGTCAGCTTAATTACGAAGTTGTCCACTCTTATTAGGTTCGCCCTGTTGTAAAGGACCTCATTAGGATAAAATTTCTTGTACTCCGACTCTTGTGTTCTGAACAAGCGAAGGCAAGCCCTAAGACAAGCCCTCTCAAACACCCGAATCTTTTCCATTAAGCTTGCTCGTACATAGAACCACACGGGACAACCAAATACCAGCATGGGCCTGATAAGGGCCATGTAGCAGATTACCTTTACCCTCGCATCGAGTTGGCTGCTATAAAACAGTCTCTTTGTAAGGGCAAAAGCTCCTTTAGCTCTGGCTAGAGCAGCATCTACATTTTTGCCAAAATACAGAAACTGATCTAGCCAGATTCCAAGGTATCTGACTACATTTCGACACGCAAGAGGTTGTCCGCGTTGTCCAATGATAGAGAACTTTCGCCAATTTTTTCTGGTATCCCTAGAGGCTCCAGACAACAGCGTCCTAAAGAGAATGGTTTCCGACTTCTGAAAGTTGATTTTCAACTTCCAGTCATCGCAAAATCGTCTTATCTTATCGAAGTCACGCTGCAAAAGAGTATTAATGACCTCGATTTTTGGACCTGTTCTGTACGCTACCAAATCGTCTGCGTACGCAATAGTATGGGGAAGTGAACCTATCAAGTCGCTTGTATAAAAGTTAAATAGAATCGGCGAATTGACCGCGCCTTGCTGAAGACCATTTTTAATTTGAAATATTCCAACAGAAGTCACATCACCATTTTTCACGATGAACTATCTGTTGGTTAGCATATAATAAAGAATGTACATACAAGAGAGGTTTACTGATCCCCAGCCTAGTCAGCTTATAGAAAAGACCCTCTAACCATACGGTGTCGAAAGCCTTCTCCAAGTCAACAAGGCAGGCACCAGTGCACTGTTTCTTGCCTTTGTTCCATTGGATATCAGAAACCAGTTTAGACGCGGCATGTGAGATATCATGTCCCGCCTTAAAACCGAATTGATTATCCGGAACTACATGTTTGTCCTCAACCCACCTAGACAGAGCTCTATTGATTACTTTTTCAAAAACCTTACTGATATTCGGAAGGAGACTTATCGATCGGAGATTCGCCGGATTGGATATATCCTTTCCCTTTTTGGGGATAGGTTGAACCACCGCCGTTTTCCAATGCGCTGGATAATGTGCATTATTCATTGCATTATTAAACAGGGTGGTGTAAATGTCCACCGATTCTAGAGGAAGATGTCGAAGCACGATGCTCGGAATACCATCGGTCCCCACCGATTTCTTAGCCCTGATTGTGTCGAAGATCTCATGGAGTCCTTCCTTCGAAATTAACGGGGGTAGGTCACCCTCTCTGGCAATGACGTTATTTACCATATTTTCGTCGCTAAACCGGGTGAAACCAGAGCCCTCGGATCGCCAGTTCCCTATTTCATTTCGAATGCAGAAGTCATGCACCAAGACGCGATTGTCCAGGTCATAATTAGGGCCAATGTTATCAATGGCCTTGTATACTTTCTGGAAAGTCGCCCCTATGGCCTCGACCTTCTCCTGTGGATCCTCGTGCAAAAAAGGGGTCATCATCAGCGGCCTCATTTGGATCAATACCTGCTGTTGTCCGGGCTATTTTAAGACACTGAAGGTCGTTTTGATTTTTTCTCCGAAATAGTTTATTTATTTGCGGAAACATATTCGGGTTGCTGGTGTTTACAGCCCGAACCTTGTTGTTCCAATACAAACTTACAGAAAGCCTGTAATTCTCTTTTATTAGCGTTAGAATATTTTTAATCGACGACTTCAGTGTCCTAATCTCCGGGTCGTGTCGGTCAGTTAACTGTCTGTACAAGTTTATAAGTCTTGTAAGAAGTCTACTTTTCTGTCGGTGCAATGCGTCAATAGTAGGATTGCGGAACAAGTCTTCGTTAGTCGTACGTCGATACCGCGGAATTGTAGTGTCCATAGTTTCTTTAATTGTCTCGTCCATTTGTTTTAGGTAATTGTCGATCTCCTCGTTTGACAAATTCCTATTGAACGGTGGGTGGAGCGTGTTCGAGGAGAGCGCTCTAGTCAAGGTTGCGGAGAAGCGTGTCCATCGAGTCTTACTGTAGTTGTAAGTATATCTTTGGACAAACTCCTCCAATTCCGCAATTTCGTTGGGAACCGTAATTTCGGTGCTAAAACCGCAATGGTCGCTGTCATACACGAATGTGCGCAGACAGTTTAATGTTTGTAAATTCGTACCTGTCAGTCGTATACGTTCGTCGTACAGCAGTAGATCCAAATAAGACCCGCCTCTGGGAAACGACGGGTTATCCGTCGCTTTAAGACCGAGTCTGTACATAACATCGTGCTGACCCCACCAATCGAGTAGTATGTTCCCTCTAGTATTTGGCAAATTATTTCCCCAATCTCTATGTCTAGCGTTGAAATCCCCGCCGATTATAAAATAATTCTCCCCCGATTCCAGCCTCAGAAGTCGAAAAAGCGTGTCGAGCTCTGTAATGAATAGGGTGGATTGTGAAGCCTCTGGTGCATAAACAGAGGCCAAGTACAGCCGCTTTCCACTGCGGAGCGGGATATAAACGACGACTGCCTCCAACACCCGGAACCTGCGCAACACGCCCTTGTACACTCTGTGAAATTTTATACCTTCTTTAATGAAGATCGCGACACCGCCTCCACTTTTGGATCTGGGCCGATTTCTTCTTCTAACAATATAATTATTGTACTCCAGTTTGTGCTTATCGGTTAGCTTAGTTTCGCTAGCGAAAAGCACATCCGGAGTTTGGTCTTGTAGCAATTTAAACATCGCGGCTCTTCGTTCGATCCTAATCAGTGAATTCACATTCACCGCAAGGACCTTCAAAGTTTTCTCCACCATGTGCGTACCCATTACGGCATGTGTTGCGTTAGGCCCGGCAGCAACGCGTAGATCTGGTCCACCAGCTTGGCCTGTTCTTGAACCTGCTTTTGCAACTGAGCCATCTGCCCTTGGATTGCGAGCAAGATGGCTAGCATGTTGGGTGCAGCTTCCGTTGTTCTCGGCATCGGCGCCGGAGAAGCAACAGTCGCTTGCTGTACCGTAGCCCCCCTACCTGACGCCATTTGGGCGTAGGAAATTTGGGGCGTGACGGCTGGTGTTTGAAACCTCACAGGTGAACGTTTGACCTCCACCTTCTGCTGCCGGGCCAATTTTGCTTTTTTAATGTCGGTGAACTTAGGACAACCCCGATAGTTTGCGGTGTGTCCCACGTTCCCACATAACACGCACGAGAGCTGCGTCCTATCGGATGCTCCGTTCACACTCCTCGGAACTGTGGTTCTTTGCGCACTTCACGCATCGAGGCTGCATTTGGCAGTTCGACGCGGCGTGCCCGAACCTCTGGCAGCGAACGCATTTTATAACGCCTTCGCTCCTTTTTAATTTTTCCCAGTGAACCACCTGGTAGTCTAGGACATTGATACTCCTTAGACTATCCAGACGGCTTTCGGGACTGAGCTGCACCAGGAAGAACGGCAGATTCCGTTTCTCCCGCCTGGCTCTAGCTGTGGTAAATGGCTTTACCCCCACAAACTTGAGTCCTTCGCACTCCTTCTCTTTGAGCAGTGCCAGAAGACGGTTCCAACCCCTTCAGCAGCATCGATTGCCGCTTTTCACACTTCGGTATGAATGAGTAGTGCTCCTTCGTCGTTTCTTTTAGGAGCTCTTTCACTTTCGCGTAGCCCTCCACTGTATTACAGTGGATGGCATAGCGATCATTCGCCAATCTCTTAATATTAAAGTTATTACCAATGACCAAGTTACACAGGTCCTTGGTTGCATTTACCTCTAGTTTATAGGTGTTGATCGGAGGCACCTTCTCCTTCTTCTTCTTCTTCTGCTGCTGTTGTTGCTGCTGCTGCTGTTGTTGTTGCTGCTGCTGCTGGTGTTGTTGCTGCTACTGTTGTTTTTTCAGCTGCTGTGGTTTCAGCTGTTGTTGTTTTTGCAGCTGTTGCTGTTTTTGCTGCTGCTGTTGTTTCTGCTGCAGCTGTTTTGTTTGCTGCTGTTGTTGTTTCTGCTGCTGCTGGTTTTGTTGTTGCTGTAGTTGTTGTTTCTGCTCTTGTGGCTTTTGATGTTGGGAGCTCTCTACTTCTAGTTGCTCCCTCTGCCTGTGTGCAGTTTGCCTTTGCTTAATAGCAAGCACTTTCTCTGTCAGCTTATGTATACTGATGTTGATGTCATTTATTTGTTCATCCTCATCTTCCGATTCGGATGACGCTAGAGAGGCAAAGTTGTTATTGCCCCCCTCATAACGGACCTCATCTGCTGTTTCGACGGCATTTATTCTTTTTTTTCTTAGGTTAGGAGGGGTTTTCAAACTCCTCCTCCTTTTAATGGCTTTAACGGCACTGGCAACACTATTACTGCCTTTTCCAACTCCCGTTATGGGAAGGGCGGAGTGTTCTCCACCATCCATCACGTTATTTGTTAATTATTTTTGGTTTTGTTTTTATCACACTTTGTGTAGAAAACGAAAAAAAAAAAAAACAAAAAAAAAAGTTCTAAGTTTGACCTGGGGGATTGAACCCGTAAAAACCCGTATGCCACGCTTCGATGGCCGACGCCGCTAGCCGCTGGGCTACCGAGTGAATTAGGAAATTCACAACTAATTATGTTTTAAACTGAATCACTTGTGAAAAAGCCGAATCACGTCAATACGTCTATCCTCTGTTGAGGTCTATGAACGACTGAACTTTATTTACTGCTAGTCGATGGTGTTCAATGGCGTAGATAGCTATTTTCAAGAATGGGATAACTTTCCAATAGGGATTGATGCTCTTGATTGCCCCCCTATCTACACCACTATTGATTGTTGACAATTCTTACGGCAAATTTATTATCAATAAAAGAAACTGTTATAAGAGGAATGGAGACCTTTACAAAAGCTTTGCCATTCTTATCTTTGTAAAGCTTATCTTTTAAAAGTTTCGTGATTAGTGTATGAAAAAAAATATTTTTTTTTTTTTCTTGAATCAAATAAAATATATGGCCGTTAAGTTACGCCCTTTCTTATGCCACACCTACTTTTATTTTGTTGTTCAAAATTTTCTTTGGAGTAAGGATATATATTTCAAATTTTAGACCGATACCTCACTTCGTTAAAAAGTTACAGACTTTTGGATTCCACTTTCTTAAATGAGCCTCAGCGTACATACTCGTACATGTCATGTTCGGCGCATTTCGTCAAATTTAAAAACAATTGTTTGGTTAATTAAAAAAAAATATTTATAAAATTTGCTGTAAGAAGATGAATTAGAATTGAGCCCGACATGATTGGAAAATGTGTTTTTTTTTTTAAATATCTCAAAACACCTTTAAAGAACCTCAGCCTGAAATCTTTACGCTCCTTAGCGGGAGCTATACTCGTAAATTGATTTTAGACACATAGTTTCATGGTGAAATTTTCTTAGAATTCATCGTAGATTCCGATTCTGGTGGACGCATTTTGCGAAACAAAATTTACCTGCCCTAGTGTATACTGCGACGGTGATAAATCTGTGCATGTTGAGTTTTGTTTTGGTCGTGGCGACGCGACGAGACGGAGACTGTGCAGCTGCATTATTGTACAGTGTTGATAGGAGACGGAACACAAGGAGTGGAAAGGAAAAAAAAAGAGAATATTTTGCGTAGTTGATTGAAGTTAGATTATTTATTTATTTATTTATTAAGATATCAATACACAATTATAAATTGTTAATAATACTAAGGATAAGAGCAATTAGCAGCATCGGCTTTCGGCTCCAAGAAATAAATACATTTTTATATAATTAAATTGTAACGGCTAACAAATTCTTTTATTTTTAAAATATTCCACTTGTTTGGTTCTTTTAAGATGTCTATGAGGTTGGGGTCGCAACTGTTGTTGTAATTTGGGTGTCCTAATTGGAAGCAAGTACTTAATATGTGAGCGATGTTTAATGTGTTAAGGCAGTTGGGGCAGATAGGTGGAGGTTCGTTCTTGAGTAGGTGTAGGTGAGTATGGGCTGTGTGACCAAGGCGTAGTCGGATGAAAGTCTTAAGGTCGGGTTTACTAACGTCCAAAGGGAAGATAGGTCTAACTTTGGTTGGGTTGATAAGGCTGTAATGATGCTTGTAGTGTTCCCAGTCAATTATTCTTTGGCTATGGCATATTTGATTAATGTGCCTTTTTAAATCAAGCCGAGAAAAGCTGTTAAATGTGAAAGTAGGACTGTTAAGTGCCATGTTAGCTGCGGCGTCTGCTAATCCATTCCCTTTTATTCCTACATGGCCCGGAGTCCAGATAAGCTTTAACTTTGTATTGGCTTTGGAAAGAATATTGCGGATTTTGGCTATTACATCTGCGTCGTTTCTTGGGTTGACAACGGCTCGTAATACTGATAAGCTATCAGAGCAGATCGCCCATTTCCCTTTTCTTAATACACTGATCTTAATGGCCTCCAGTATGGCTAATGCTTCGGTTGTGTAGATGGAAGTAATATTAGGTACATTACCTTGTGTAAGAACAGAACCGTCCTGGGCTAGTACTGCAAAAGCGGTGTTGAAACCTGTTTTGGACCCATCTGTATATTTGAAGTTCCATCCTATGTTTTTCAAAGAACAACAGATTTCGGAAAATCGCGCTTTAAAAATGGCGTTGCTGGTGCTGTCCTTCCGAAGTTCTTGTATATCAAGGATAACTGAATCTTTGTGAAGAGACCAAGGAGGATGTGTTGGAGTAAATTTGGCTGTTTTGGTTAGGGGAAAGTCCAGTTTATTTCGTGCCTCGAGGATGAGGTGTATAGCGGATGGGATTCTTCTGCTGCGAGTGTGGGTAAGTGCTCTGCAAGTATCCCTGTCAATAACTGACCCTGATTCGAAGAATAATTTTACGTTGAGTTTGGTGATTATTTCTTGATACCGCTCCTCTATAGTTGGCAGTCCCGCTTCGGCAAGAATGTTTTTTAGCGGTGTTGTTGGAAAAGCCCCGAGGCTTTTCCTTGCTGCTTGGTGGTATGCTGGTGTGATAATTTTTTTTGTAGACTTTGGGCAGGAACCATAGATGGATAAAGCGTAATCGATTTTATTTAAAACTAGTATTTTCGTTAAGTTACAAAGTGTGTTTACGTGAGCTTTACTTTTATTTGAAGAAAGATACTTAATAATGTTAAGCCTTGCTGCCAATGCTGTCTTTAGGTTAGTACAGTGCGGTTTCCAGTTGTATTTATTGTTTATAATTAGACCTAATACATTAAGGTTGTTAACTACTTCAAGTTTTTTATTATTAATTGTTAGTTCTAAATTAGTACAATTCTGTTTTCTACAAATATGGATTAATTTACATTTTTCTAAAGCAATGTTAGGCCCAGAGGTTTCCGACCATTGGCTGATCTCATTTAGTAGAGTGGAAAATATTGCTTTAGTTCTATCTAAGTCATTGTATTTACATAGTATGTAGACATCGTCTGCATAGATACAGTGATTTAGATCTTTGTGTTTAGAAATAATATAACTTATTTGGTTGAATGCAATTGCGAAACAAATTACAGATAAAGGAGATCCTTGAGGGATACCGTTATCGAGAGGTTTAATTTTGGAGAAGAAATTGCGAACTTTTGCGAAACATTTTCTATTTGTTAAAAAGGCTTTAATGAAATGGAAAATTTTGGGACCAAGGCCCCAGTTTCTCAAATTGTTTAAGATAAGGTGGATGCCCACTCGATCAAAGGCTTTCTCAAAGTCAAGTGCTAGGATTGTGATATGGTTGCGTGCCGTTAGGGCGTTTGTTACCACAAAGTCAATATGAAGAAGGGCATCAATGCATCCTCTCCTAGGTTTAAAAGCAACCTGGTTGGGACTTAAAACTTTTTTGTATTCGGTGAACCATAACAACCTGTTTGCAATTATTTTTTCTAAAAGTTTTGATGTACAGGGGAGTAGCGAGATTGGGCGATAGCTATTGATACAGGCTATGTCTTTTTTGGGTTTGAGGATTGGGATAATGGTAGCTGTTTTCCAGCTTTGAGGGATGATGCCTTTGGTAAATATGTTGTTAAAGAGTGATAAGAGCCTTAATTTGGTTGTATCAGGCAGGTTCTTTAACATGGGGTAGGATATCTTATCCCGTCCTGGTGTCTTGCCTTGTAATCTACTTAAACAGCTTTCTAGTTCAAAAAAGGTGATATCAGTCTCAATGCGAAGCGCTGCAGCATTTGTAACCGGTAGTGGTGTAAAGTTAAGACTATTCAATTTTTCTCTGTTAAAAGCCTGTGGGAAATTGGAGTGGTGGGATCTTGTGGACCAAGTGTCTGCAAAGTGGTTACTGATTTCCTTAGTGCTAGTTATAGCTCCTGTGGGTGTGTGGATTGACAAAATATTTTTAGGGGAGGCACTACCTGTGAGAGATCTGATTCTTTGCCAAACCGTACTCGTTGATGTTTTTGGATTAATTGACGCAGTGAATTGGGCAAAGCTATTAAGTTTGCTGTTTTTTTAGAGTTCTTCAAAAAAGGGCATTGGCTTTTTTGTAGATTAAGAGGTTAACTTGAGTGGGGTTTTTTCTAAAAACCCTCCAAGTTTTGAATTTTACCGTTCTTAACCTGGATAGTTCTTGGTTCCACCAAGGCACAATTCGGTTGAATGTTACTGAGGATGTCTGCGGTATGCAGTCATTTGCAGCGCTACGGATCATTTTAAGTAGGATAGCAGCCTCATGGTTTATACAGTTCGTTGGAGGTAGATTGCGGGTGTATGGATCAAGTTTTTTCTTAAATAGATCCCAGTTGGCCAAATCGGTTTTATATTTTGGGATATGTTTTTCTATATCTTGCTTAGTTGAAAGGAGCAGGGAAATGGTTATGGGGAAATGGTCACTGTTATGTAAGTCTTCAGACATACCCCAGGATGTCTTTGGGAACAGATTAGATGAACAGCATGATACATCAACGTGCGTAAGTGTGCTATGAGTTGAAAGATGAGTAGGAGAACCGTCATTAAGAATTATAAGGTCTGATTTGGAGAGGAAATTCTCCATAATGTGACCCCTTTTGTTGGTTAATGGGGAGCCCCATTGCTGGCTCCAGGAATTTAGATCCCCTGTTAAAATATATGGTGGTTGTACTTGGTGGATTATGTTTTCTAAGTCGGATTGGGTAAAATTCTGTCTGGGGTGAATGTAGATGCAAATAATAGTAACTTGGGTACCCAAGTTAACTTCTACGGCAGTTGAGAGAATGTTAGAATTAATTTTTTTGGGGACATGAGGAATATTTTTTTTAACTAATATGCCGACACCTTGAACGGATGTTAAATTATAAGGCTGATTAACAAAATAACCGCAATAACCTTTAGGTTTAATTGGGTCTACTTTGTATGGTATATGAGTTTCTTGAAGTGAAATTACATCAAGCTTCTTTGATTTTATTATTAAATTAAGTTGATCGTAATTATTTGTGAAACCATTTAGGTTCCATTGTAATATGTCTAGGGAGCTTATTCTTTTTGGTTGATTATTTTTAATGTATTTGATTGAGTAGTGATGGTCACCCTTGCGGAGAGATCTGCAATTAACACCAGAACAAGTGGGTAAAGTTGCGTTCCACATAGCTAGTGCGGCCGTCGAGCTCAAGGTGTTTGTCTGTATTTTTTTATGGGTTTTGATGTGTGTTGTGAGAGTTGGGTAAGAATATGTTTGATTGACTTGGAAGAGATTTGGTTTGTGATAGCATTACCGTATTTGCCAAAGAGTTAGAGGTGGGATTATTTGTTTTTGGAGAGCGGGATCGTTTATCGGAGCGAAGAGTAATTGAATTGGTTTGTGGTGATGGAGACATTTGTTGTTTTTTATCTAATATCGCTTGTGAGGTGCTTGGTAAAGAGTGGGATGAAGGGAATTTGGGAGATTGGTTGGTGGAAGATTTAGGTGGAGTAGCTTTGCTTTCCGATACTGTAGGGGGTGAGGGTGCAGGTAGTTTTTGAGATAGTTGCATTGGGTTGGGTGTAGACTTTTTTATTTGCTGAGAGAAGGGTGTAGGGTTCGGAACTGTCACTTGATTTTGAGAGTTGTAGATGCGTATGGCTGCGGCCATACTACATTTATTTTTGATTTTAATTGTCAGGATTTCTTTGTTTTGTTTGAATTTAATACAGTCTTTTGAAGAAGATGGGTGTTCCTCTTGACAGTTTGCACACATTAATCTTGTGCAGCTTTCCGGTTCGTGAGGGGGAAGGTTGCAGTTGACGCATATTTTTGTTCTAGTGCACCTTTTTGTAGTATGCCCTAGAAGTTGACAATTGCGGCATCTCATCGGTGAAGGGATGTATTCCTTAACTTTTGTCTTGTACCACCCTATTTCTACGGTTTGGGGAATTTGGAAAAGTTCAAAAGTAAAAACCATAAGGCCAGTCGGTTGGATCTTATCGTCAATTTTTTTGGTGAATTTGTACACTTCAATTACTCCCTGAGATTTCATTTCTGAAACAATTTCGGATTCTTGGACGTACTTTAACCATGGCGCATATACGATGCCCTTGCAGCAGTTGAGTTGCTTGTGAAGAGTAGCTGTCACCGGAATTTGGTTAGCTAATACGTTAGTTTTTAGGAATTTATCAGCAATTTGTTGGCTTTTAGCTAATAACAAAATGCTACCATCTCTTAAAAGTGATATATTCTCATATTCCTTACTAACCGAGTCAATTGATTTTTTCAGTACGAAAATACTTACGGATGAGATTGGCTTATCCACGTTTTTGGCTGATATTTGAACGAATTTGGGATTTTTGATGTTACGTACGACTGGTAGCTCTGGGAAATCAAGTGGCAAGTTGAAACGTTTATTTTTCTTAGCCTTGGGTTGATCAGGTGACAAATCAGCTAAAATGTCAAACTGATTCCCCGTGTTTCCTTTTGGCCCCAATGGGCCCATGTTTTAAACACCCACAGGAAATTAGAACTTAAATAAACCACGCGACGATTAAAGAGAAAGGCAAGTACTTTGTGTCCGTAAAGAAAAGAACGGGATAGGTATAGAAGAGAAAAAGGTCGAGTAAGAATAATGCGAACGAAGAGATGTTGACGCTTTAAAAGTCAGACGATGACTTTTGTGGACAGATGAATATTCCTGCATATAAAGGGTTTTCCAGTAGGGATTTGACAACTTTGAATTTAATTTATGAACGCACTCTTTCACTAATCATCAAACTGTCACTGTCTATTTATTCAGTAAACTCAACATTTTCATCATGGTAAAGTACAAGAACTATCAACGTCTGCAAATTATAAAAATTTTCTACCGAAATTCGGAGTCGGTGACTGCAACTTTAAGAGCGTTAACTCCAATTTTCGGTCGTAATTCTCGCCCTGGTAGACAGGCAATAACAAGTTTAGTGCACAAATTTGAGTCTACATATTCGTTGTGTGATGTTGCCGTGTCAGTGAGACAATGGGTTGGTCGAAGTGTCGAAAATATCGCTGCCGTTCAGGCGTCCGTAGCAAACGATCCAAATCAGTCAATTCCACGGCGTTCTCAAGAATTGGGCATTGCTTAGACCACATTATTGCGTATTTTGCTTGGTTTATTTTGATCTTGGTTTACACCCATACAATATCAAGTTGACTCAAGAATTGAAGCCGATGGACCATTTGAAGCGACGTACGTTCTCCGATTAGGATCTGGAGAAGATGCGCCAAGATGATGGATTTCATCGCAAAATCATCTTCAATGACGAAGCTCATTTTTGGCTCAATGGGTTCGTCAATAAACAAAATATGCGTTATTGGTCGGCTGAAAATCCACATGTGCTTCATGAATCACCACTTCATCCACCACAAAAAATAACTGTTTGGTGCGGTTTGCATGCCGGCGGCGTTATTGGGTTATATTTTTTCGTCGACGATAACGATCGTCACGTTACTATGAATGGTCAGCGTTATCGCGCCATGATCACCGATTATTTTTGACCCGAATTGGAAGATATGGGCTTGGGCGACATGTGGTTTCAACAGAATGATGCCACAAGCCTCACAACACACGCTACAATCGATTTATTGAAGAGTAAGTATAGTGAGCGTGTTATCTCAAGAAATGGGCCAGTCGATTGGCCGCCTCGTCCGTGTGATTTAACGCCACTTGACTATTTTCTGTGAGGCTACGTTAAGTCATTGGTTTATACCAACAGGCCAACGACGTTGGAAGAGCTCAGAGCCAACATTGAACACGAAATAGCGGCCGTTTCGGCCGAAATGTGTGGCCGAGTCGTTGAAAATTGGGTCCAACGAATCGACCGCTGCAAACGTGCCCGCGGTGGCCATATGAACGAAGTCGAGTTCCATTCATAAATGTTTTGATTGTACTTCAAGCCGATACTAAAGTTTTTGAAATATCTCAAATGGTTTGCGTTTTATTTAAAAAAAATTGTCAAGTCCTTATTGGAAAACCCTATAAAAGAGTGACTACAAAGGAATTAAAAGATTGGCTTCAGGAAAAAGGTATGTCTACGGAAGGTGAGAAAAAGGAGCTGTACGAACGTTTTAAAATGTCTCAAATTGATCAAAAGGAAAAACTAGATATGAGCTCGTCTGATGATTTGGAAAAAACAGTGAAAGAAGTGACTAGCCTTCAGTGGAGTGGCAAACATTTCTAGTGGTGATTTACAAGCAGAACTTAACCGTAAGTTGGAATTACTTCACCGAGAACGCATGCTATTGGAAAGTGAGTGAGTATTATTGCAAAGATCGGAAGAGGAGTTTCAGCCAAAGGTGTTACTGCAGGATGTCGTCAGCAATATTCCCAATTTCAACTCAGCGGATAAACGGCACTGTCATCGGAACAATGGGTCAATCATGTAGAGCGCCTTCGAAATATCTTCAAGTGGTCTGATCAGATGATATTTTGTGCTGCTCTAATAAAATTTCAAGGATCTGCTAAATTCTGGTTGGAGTTGGAACAATTTGAAATCTTGAATTGGGAAGATTTTAAAAAGAAAATTCAAAGAGCATTTCCATCAGTCACAAATGAGGCAAAAAACTTGTCACAAGGCATAGAAATCCAAAAGAAGAAGTCGAAGATTATTTTTTTGAGGTGCGGATGCTAGCAAAGCGTGGAAACTTTTTGGAAGCAGCTATAATTTAATACGTCATCACTGGACTGGATGATACTGAGATGTCGAATTTGTTGTTAGCTCAGAAGTTTGAAGATTCCATTGAACTTTTGGAAAGAATCAAATGGATCGAAAGCATCAGGGAGCAGGAAAACGCGCGAAAGAGCAAAGTACAATATATACAATAGCGGATGTTGCAGGCGTCGTGAAGGTGCTCATTGTTTCTGATGAATCACAAGAGTTCGAGGTAATTGTTGGATACAGAAGCCAAGTTTCATAGCTATGAATTGGAGATGTTGGCAGTGGTGAAGACCCTAAGGAAGTTTCAAATTTACTTGCTGCGATTTTCCGTCATGACGGATTGTCATGCGGTAGTAACACTCCAAGCACAAACTCAAACTGTACCAAGGGTTTCCAGAATGCTGCTAGTTTTGTTGGAGTACGACATTCAATGGATTCAATGAGTCATGTTGATTGCCTCAGCAGAAATGCTGTCATACGGCCGCCGGAAGATGTAAAAGAATGCGTTGATCGATTTGCAGTGTACGCCATCCAGATGACTCAATATGATTGGTTGATTACTCTTCAACGGCAAGATGAAAGGGTGCTAGCTATCTGTCAAATTCTCCAAAAAGCACCAAAAAAAACAGGACGACAAACAGATACACCTCGATTATGTGATGAAGAAGGGAAGACTTTTCCAGAGAGTTGATGGCAAACTCAAGTGGTATGTACCTAGCAATTTAAAACTTCGTGTCACTAAACGACTAGATGTCGGGCATTTTGGTGTCAACAGGACTGTTGAAGTACTCGAAAGGAATTTTTGGTTTGCGCGCATGAGAGATTTCGTCAAGATATACAATATATTTCATCATGTATCGAGTGCGCTTACAACAAGGGAAAAGAAGGGAAGCAGGAAGGCGAGCTGCATCCTATTCCGAAAGTTCCTTTGCCGTTTGATACGGTGCACGTTTTTAAAGAGTGCAAGTGGCAATCAGTATCTGTTGGTTTTCGTGGATGCCTTTACCAAATATGTAATCATGAGAGCAGGGAAGACGACTGAGACCAGGTTTGTTCTTAAATTTCTTGATGAAATCGGAGTATACTTCGGAATGCCGAGGCGCATTGTATCGGACAGAGGGAGTGCTTTCACCGCGAAATCGTTCAACAGTTTCTGTGCGGACAACGCAATATGTCATGTAAAGAATGCTACGGGTAGTCCACGAGCAAACGGACAGGTTGAGCGGTACAATCAAACCATCACTGACGCAATAAGGAGTATTACTAAAAGTTCCGAAGGGCAAGACTGGGATCGGCGGCTGAAGTATATCCAGTGAACTCTAAATGACACCAGAAACACTACCACCAAGATAAGTTCTTAAAGGGATATTCACCACGCAGTAATATAAAGAATAAGTTGATCCAAGCATTGCAAACATGGCCAGAGACTGAAGACGACTTACCATTGCAGAAAACGAGGGATATCGCAGAG
Organism: Volucella bombylans; assembly: GCA_949129095.1. Lineage (NCBI taxonomy): Eukaryota > Metazoa > Arthropoda > Insecta > Diptera > Syrphidae > Volucella > Volucella bombylans. Next base: position 87,527,760 of record OX422144.1, read on the forward strand.
GATAATATTGCCAAGTCGCAGCAGAAGCAGAAGCTACAATTCGATAGAAGAAGAAGGTGTCCGCCGGTATACAAAGCAGGTGATATGGTGCTTATCGTAAACGATCATCAGTCAACAGGTTCATCGCGAAACCTACAGCCGAGGTGAATGGGGCCATATTTAGTGTCGTTGGCCGTTGGAAACGACAGATATCTTTTGGAAGATATACCTGACGCTGGGCGTACACAACGAAGGTCCCACTCGGTATACGCAGCCGATAGAATGAAACAATGGCTATCAATATCAGAACGAAGATGACAAAGTACATGTGCGGGGTCGACACAAGTTAAGGAAGACCGATTGTTGTAACAAGATTTTTATTTTTCTTTGGCATTCGTATTCATACCGTCGCAAGAAGCGGACGTAGTTCTTAGTAGTCCTTACTTTATCTTTAATTCTTAGTAGTCCTTTCATTTTAAACCGGTTCTCTTATTTACTACTCAAAATTATTTAATTTTTTATTTTTGAACCAACAACCACTAGAAGTTGTAAGCATTTATAAAATGAGTAAACAAATTTGTGGCATTAGCAAACGGCACTTCAGATGTCTCATAGCAAAAAAAAAGCAAACAAAACTGTTATCAGTCCCAAATGAAAGAAAATTCGATATCGGTAAAGTAGTACAAGAAAAATGGTATTATGGAAAACGCAACCGATCCGCAGTCCATATATTTTGTAACGTTTTTAATCCGCGTCAAATTAGTTGCGGATTTGGAGGACAAAGGATGAGTTTGTGCAACAGAAAGTACGTTTTAGATTGTAAATGAACAGAAATAATATACTTTTATTTTCAGAAGACAAACGACGCGGCTACAGTTCGAGGCAATATGTAAAGCGATGAATAGGAATCCTGACATTGCCAAGAACTTCACAAAAAAGGACCCTCAATTTTTGCAAAAATTTGGGGAAGATTTAAAGGCGCAACTGAATAGTTTGGTACCTCCATTTAAAGAAATTGCTGTGTGGAAAAAGGTGACTACAGCGTTTAAATTATTAAAATTTTTAAAGTTTTTATTAATTTATTTTGATTATTTTAATTTAGGTTTGGTCAGATCACAAATCCGCCTTACGAAAGAAACTAGCTTATAACAATAGGGAGAGAAGAGCTACAGGTGGCGGGGAAAACAATGAGATTAATTTTACTCATTTGCCTACTGTAAAGGAAAGTCGGTGGATACGGCTCTGCACTCACTGACTAGCCACATCGAATGATCCCTACGATATAAAGAGTACACAATGGTTGCTTTCAACAACACATCTATAATCACGACTGCGCTGTCAACTCTGCAGGTAGACGACTCACTTGGGGAGTTGATCAGTCTCATGCTAAAAGGCAGGATAATCAACTCCAAATTGGGTGAGACTTGTGCTTGAGACTTGACTTGTACGCCGCAATGCGGTGTCTTCTCTCGCCCTCTCTGGAAATTAGTAGTTAATGAACTACTGATATACCTCGAAGCGGGTGGTAGCAGGGTGATTGCCTATGCAGATGACGTTGCTATAGCCGTCTCAGATAAGCATCTCAATACCATTAAAGAACTCCTTCAAGTAAATCTCAATAGAATAATCCGCTGGGCTTGGGATTGGGAATAAACTCCCATAAAACTGACCTTGTCCTCTTTTCCAGGAAATACAAAATTCCAATTATAGACCCTCCTTCAATAAACGGTACCAGTTTAGTATTTTGCGATACAGCAAAATATCCTGGGCTCAATTTTCACAGGAAACTAAACTGGAAACCTAACATTCAACAAAGAGTCAATAAAACTACAATAGCTTTATTCTCTTGCAAAAAAGGCTTTGGGAATAAATGGGGCCTTCAACCTCGCATAACCCACTGGCTATACATCTCGGTCATAAAACCAATACTTACTTACGGGGTGGTCGTCTGGTGGACGGCCTTAGAAAATGCAGTCAACTACAACAAAGCAGAGTCCAAAGAACAGCACGTCTATGCATAAGCGACTAAACAGTGGACAAATAATACAAATACAATCTTAATACATTAGGAATCCTCACAGAGAACATCGATTACACCATACCTGAGCTTTGGTTGTACAAAGACTTCCATGTAAGCTTCCCCTCTAGCTCCTTCTTGGAGGAAGATGCTTTCGTGGAGGACAATTCAATCCATATCTACACAGGTGGATCTAAAACCGATAGCGGAGTTGGTGGCGGTGTTTTCTCAGATAAGCTAAATCTAAGCCTCTCTTTCCGTCTTCCAAATAACTGTAGCGTGTTCCAGGCGGAAATTTTGGCGATCTGTCCTGGCTGAAGAAAAACGTGATATCTGCAAAGCATATCCGCATCTTTTCGGATAGTCAGGTCGCTATGAAGTACCTGGACTCGGTCTTATTAAATTCTAAAATCGCCCTTGAATGCCGATCATCTCACATGGAGATGGCAGAGCAGTTAAACATTCACCTTTGTTGGGTACCGGGCCACAGAGACATTCCAGGGAACTGCAGAGCCGATGAACTCACCAAAATTGGAACAACTCTACCTATTCTACCGGAAAAGGTAGGTAGGTATACATATCGCTACGTGTAAACTAATATTAAAGCTGGATGCCAATAAAAGAACTGACCTTAGGTGGACTGCTGAGCAAACATGTTTAGTGACCAAACAGATATGTCCAAAGCTGGATCTGAAACGCTCTAAGAGTCTGATCTTTCTAAATAGTAAACATCTCAGCGCCATAATAGGTGTCATCACTGGACACTGCCTCATAGGCAAGGACACAAGAAGGCTTGGCGCTTTTACAAATGATTTCTGTAGAAGCTGCATGGACGAGGAAGAAGGGGAGACAATCCTCCACCTACTCTGTACATGTACAGCTCTCTCCCAGAGAAGAAAGCTTCATCTACTAGCTTTCTTCTACAACGACCTAAACGATCTAAAAAATATAGGCGTAAAAAGTCTCCTACGCTTCATCATAAACTCAAACTGGCTCCATTAGTAACAGGATCATAGATCCATGTGGCATCACAATCAGCCAATAGGCCTAAGTGGGTTGGTATTTCCAACAGCCACTTTACCTACCTACCTATGTTTACAAATTGTGGAAGTTTTTTTCTAAAATCAGTGTTCAGTAAAAAAAATGTTTACAGAGCGCTACGCCAATTTTACGGTCAACATAATCGATCAAGTGAATCGGCTATACACAATACAATTGAAAAATTTCGCGCTACATTTACTCGTTTGTATCCTGCGTTATACGCTTACAGGATTCAATTTCTACAAGAACGGAAGCCAGGTGATCATCGTTTGCATCGTGACTTCGCTGATTGGGCGCTTAAACGGTCGAAAGTCAATTCTATTTGTACTTTCCAAATTTGCTTTGTTAATAGTTGTTGCAGTGAAAAGAAACAACAAGCGACCGACTTGTTAAAAAGGTTTATTGAGAACTAACAGAAAGTACATTTAAGGAAGTTTTATATATGGCATTCAAAGGTAAGTGTGTAGTAGTGTGAGAGAGAGTTACCAAAATATTCATAAACAGTTTTCTCTCCAACACTCCCATTTTTATTAATATTTTTTTTATAATAATAATATAATTAACAATTGATTCAAATAAAAATGATCATTATTAATTCGACAATGAATTCTAGAAAAGTTTACAATTGATTGTTTGACCAAGAAGAATTAAAGTTTAGTGGAAAAATTCCAAGCATATCTCTTTGTTTTTCAAAACTGTCTCGAGGAAGAGCCTTAGTCAGGATATCTGCTTTTTGCATCTTGGATGAAACATGTATGATGTCGAAAACCTTTTGTGAATACATATCTCGTATAAAATGATACTTAACGATAAAATACGACTGAAGGAAAAAATTGAATCTTTCATTCCAGCAGCGCGATGCTTGTTTAAGCCCGTAAAGACTCTTTTGAAGACGCCACACCCGTCTTGTTTTGTCGTTGAATCCATCAGGCTGATTCATGAAAATCTCTTCTTTAAGTATTCCATTTAAAAAACAGTTGTGACATCAAACTGTCGTAATTTGAAATTGTTTGAAACTGCCAACCGAAGAATTGCTCGGATAGAGCTAAATCGTGCTACCTGGCTAAAAGTTTCGTCATAATCTACTCCTTTTACTTGAGAAAAGCCTCTTATTACGAGTCTGGCTTTAAAAGGTAACGGTTCGTTAGTGCTGGAGCCTCTTACCTTGAACACCCACTTATTGTCAATTATTTTCTGCTCTTCGGGAAGAGGAACAAGTTTCCAGGTTTAATTTTTTTTGAAGTGCGTCCATTTCTTCTCTCATTGCCGCCTTCCACTTTTTTGAATCCTTTGAACTTAAAGCCTCATTAAGTGACGATGGCTCCAAAAGTTCTGCTACATAAGCATACCCCGCTAACATCGTTGAAATGGAGCTGTCTGTTTTCTTCGATGCATTTCTCAAACGATCTTTAATTGGCATACCAGGATCATGTGTATCCTGTTCATCCGCAGATTGATACACGTCGTCATCTGGATTTGTGCTTTCACTTAAAATAGGTTGCGTAGAAGAGTTATTTTCACCATCAGAAAATAAAAATCTGACTTCTTTTTCAACAGACTGTCTCTTTCTCATCTCATCATCTGATTCTGAATCTTTAAATATTACATCACGACTTACCTTGATATTGTTTGTTCCCTTCATCCAGACTCTGTAACCCTTAACACCATCCATGTATCCAACAAAAATTCCTTTTTCGGATTTTACATCCCATTTCTGTATTTTTTGGTCGGGAATGTAGATAAAACAGTCTGATCCAAAAATTTTCCAATCCGCACAATTTGATGCCAACTCCTTTCCTGTCCACAGTGCGTATAGTGATTTGTTGTTTGAGTTTAAACACGTCCGGTTGATCACAAAAGCAGAAGTGATAACTGCCTCCGCCCACGATTTTATAGGTAAGTTCTTCGCATGCAGCATTGTCCGAGCCACTTCCATCAAAGTTCTCATTTCTCTTTCTGCTCGGCCGTTTTGTTGTGGACAATACGGCACAGATGTTTGGTGAGAAATTCGATTGTTTTGCATTATACGCTTAATAGCTTCATTCTTAAACCCGGTACCATTGTCATTTCTTATTGTATGTAATGTTGTTCCAGTTTCCGTCTCTAATTTCACAATGTACTGCTCCAAACACTTAGCAACTTCATCTTTGCCCTTCAGAAAATAAACGACACGATAATTTGAATAATCATCTTTAAATACCAGGAAATATTTCGAATTTGACAAAGAAACCTGTTGCATTGGGCCTCATAAATCCACATGCACTAATTCACCAGGCTTTTGTGCTCTGCTGTTGCTTACAGGATACTTTAATTTCGATTGATTAACAAAAACGCAAGCTTCACAAAAAAAATTCTTTGAAACATTTACCGAAATATTCTCCTTCAACACAAATTTTGCAACAGTGAGTTTATTTTGATATGCTAATCGCTCATGCCACGTTTGAAAATTATCTAATTTATCGGCAACATTAGCAAAACAATAGTTTTCAACCTTAAACATCATATGAAATAATGACTTCTGCCACACCCCACTGCAAGAGTAGAAATGAACGCATCCTTTTGATTCTGCATGTCGCTCTAGTATTGGTGAGAGAGTTTATGCTGATTTTGGAAACGGTTTTTTTTCGGGCAATCTTTTTTCCAATGCCCTGGCTTCTTGCAATAAAAGCACTTACCACCCCCGCTACCACCAGCTTTGTTCGTTGAGTGAGAATAATTTTGTTGGTTTTGCTTTCGTGCAGTGACAAATGCACTTTGTTGTTGGTGAATATTTGGGTGCTATAAAGTTCGCATTTCTTCGACGATTAGGCGGCTGGTTAAATTTGCGAGTGTTCGTTCTGATGCACTTGTCCATTCCCATGCAGTATGAAAGTGCTTGTATGTTTCTGGAAGAGTCATTAACACTTTTGTAATTAGCATATTATCAGACACAGTCTCACCCAGATCACGTAGTTGCTGCACAATTGACTTCAACTTGGATATATGTGTTGCAATGTCATCGCGTTCATCTTTAACCAAGGAATAGTACTTCTGTTGTAGCATGTGAATATTGGTGAGCGTCTTTTGTTCATACACAGCTTCCAGTTTCTCCCACATTTCTTTAGCAGTATTGCAGTTCATAATATGTGATAGTGGTTGCTGCTCTAATGCCGTCACAATGATTTTCTGCACTTAACAATCAGACATAATAAAGGTTTTATATTCTGCCGAATCTTCTGCTGGTTCGACCAGCCTACCTACCAGTAACATGACCGCAATAATACTTTTATCTGAAATTTCCAGGACGGCCACTGCTCTGCAGAAATGAGTTTTTCGATTCTCGCTTCAATTTCCATTGCTCCCAAAAACCGTTTAATTCACTTTTACTTTATGTTTCTTGAAACCGAAATTGTCAATTGTAAGTGTGTAGTGGTGTGAGAGAGAGTTACCAAAATATTCATAAACAGTTTTCTCTCCACCAATAGTAAAATTGTCTAATTCATTAAATAGGCGCAATTAAAGCAAGGTAATGCTCGTATGTATTATAAACAGTATCTTTTACTAACATTACAATCGTGAGTATGTTGCTAAAACATTCGGAAAACATAAATGACCTACATAATGTAGAGAACTATGAAAAGCTCCCAGAAACATGCAAATACGAATATACGAGTATTCTAGCACACAGATCCATTCTTTTCGACTCTATCGAGTCCAATCGAACCATGTGCTGCATAAATCTATGAAACCAAGTAATTCGTGCTCTGAACATGAATACACAATGGCAACTTAAATCATGCGAAAGACCTTCATTTATGAAGACATCTCCAAGCTAACAAAAAAGTGCTGCTACCACTTTTCATTCAGAATGACTACTCGTTTTCATTCTCTCAATGGTAGCAGGTGGACAATGGAATCCTAAGGTCACCAAAGAACACAAATCGAACAAATTCTCGTCCAACCAGTGGAATGTCAGTCAATTCTCCCCAGAAAAACAACGATTCCAACACCTCATTCCACGACAAGACAATCATTTGTCTGCCGACAGAAGTCGATATTAAAAGCTGCTTACTAGTACCTGCCAGCAGCTAACCGCCACACTCTGTCATGATCTTTCATGCTCGCTGAGGTTTCATCATAAATCGGTATAAATTGCAATTTATAAAGCTTCAATTTCATGGTTTGTTGTCCGTTACACTGGAAATGCAAAAATGCTTCCATGAGCCATGACACAGAGTCAAAACCTCTGTATGAGGTGTGTGCTTGGTGCTCGCCCCTCAACGAGCAAATCACACATCACAGTCGCTTCTCAGCGACAGACGATGCTCGCAGCACGTTTTGCTAACCGATTCGAATCGCTCAATATTAAATTTCAATTCTTGAAGAATTCTTTTGTTCACCTACTACAGTACAGCAGCGACAACCATTGTCAGTGCAGAAGAACAAGAAGTGGTCAAGTTCTAAGGCAAACGGATTTCGCAACACTTGACAATCTTCAGCAGAGTTGCTTGGAGTAAGATCATTACATAGTACATAGTCGCGCACATCGGCTCTCCTTGTACCGATTCACATGATCGTTTCGGAAATCTTTTATCTTAACTATCTATTAAACGAGATACCTATTAACTGTTATTTAAACTAAGAGCTCGTCTTCAATTTCGTGCACTTACCGTTGTTGTTGGTAGAATTGCTTTTGCTATTGCTGTTACGATTGTTTGTGATACGAGTAGTTGTGGCAGTGGTTGTGGTTATGGTTCTCTTGGTGTTGATGTTCTTATAAGCCGCACTCTAATTTGGTGCTGTCTGTCAAGAAGGCGCTGAGGCTAAAAATGCGCCGACGACATGAACTGACGTCTAAAACACATCGTTTTCGTATCGTTATTTAACTTAATTGTATAGATCGTGACAACTTATTTAGAAAAATCGTTTTTGTCGTAGTCGTCCGTAGTCTGTAGTTGTTGTTGTCTTTGGTGAAGAAGAGAGCTTGGAAAATTATTAATAATTTTTTTTGTTCCTCCTTTCGTATGGGGCCGATCTTCTGGATCGATTTTGGTACAGATGGTATGAGTAGTAGCATTGTTTCTCGTTGTTCGTTGCTCGATGCACGTTGCTCGTTGATGCTGTCATCGTTGTAGTCATAGCCGCAGTCGCAGTCGCAGTCGCAGTCAAAGGCATAGTTGTAGTCGCAGTTATCGGCAGTTAAAGCTTGGTTACAGGTTATGGGTTTGGTTAATGGATAGTAAGGAGGTAGTGAAGTGGTGTTATTGTAGAGTGGGACAAGGCAGCCGTTAGCGTGCAGTATATTCCGTAATTCACCCCTTACATTCGAGGAGGCGGTCAAATTGCTTATTATTATTATTATGAAGCAAATGCCGGTAATGTACTCGAATTATGCCTTTTTTGAGTGTTTTTCAATGGGAGACATGTTGCTAAAATCAGGAGCGGATAGAAAAAAAGTGTGCCGATTAGGCAAGGGGCCCCAAAATTCGCTATAGATACAATGTAAGCATATGCTCAATAAAGTAGAATTTTTTAAATACTTAATTGGAATCCAAAAAACAATAAGAAGTATTGTAATTTCTAACCATATTCCTAAAATGAGAGCTGGGCTTCAATCAATATTGAGCCGCTTTTATTATTTATCATTGAAGTTGCTCAGTGACGGAATGTTGATTTCCCGCGATTGTTCGACGAGACGAGACGTCGACCAAAGTAAAGCAGAGAAAGATAAATTTTTCATATAATAGCATATAACTCCTCAGAATTTGCCACCTTGTTGAGTGAGGCCGCAAAGATATTTGTATACTTAACTCTATCGGCCAATTGTGATATCTAAGAAACATTGCAGAGAAAAGGTTGGAGTGGGAAGAATTTTTTCAGTTAGCATTATCTTAATGCGACTTAAAATCTGTATACCGAAAGTTATTTGTATTTGAGTATTTGAGTCGTTTTCTTAAGAAGTTGAGACGCAAACGTGACATTTACTGATGGCTGCTTTACGACGAACGTAAGTAGATTCAAGAGAACTTCGATATATGGAATATGTTGTTTCTAAAACTTGGCAGGAGTGCTGCCACAGGAGCACACTTGTCGGTAGAATCTTTCCAATGATAACAACTTCCTTTAGTTAAAAATACGCACTTCTCACAGAGCAGTATATGCGATGGTGAGATTTATACACCTACAGCAATTTGATTCGGTAAATCAACGCCAAAATTCCCACTTCGCAACCTTGTGGTTGTCGGTATTTGTGCTTCTTATGTCTGTTTATATTTATGATTAGGGATCTCAGGGTGGACGTAGCCTATATACGTGGGTGAAACATGGGTACATTTTCGCCCACACCTCTCAGATCACTCTAATCTGAAGCTATCTGGCTACGAACAAGTGCCATTATTCTTTTCTCACCGCGGTCTCGCCATTTACGTGCGTAATTATGTAGCTTACCAAACTCCACCATAATGCGATCCATATTCCAATCAGAAATTCAACTTCATGTGGTTAAAATTCCATCTCTAAGCAAATTATTCACAACTGCTTTATTCACAGAAGCCCCAAACTGGATAGTAATTCGACCTTTAACGAGTTTGATGGGCTGTCTGACTCCATTCACAGGGTTGTATCCCTGTATTCTCATACTGAAATCGTTATAACAGGCAATTATGGTTCGTTGCCAGATTCTGGACAAACAACACCCAAAGGACGGTATTTTGAGAGCTTCGCTGCGGAAAATAACTCGACCGAGCTTGTAAATGAGCTCACATGAATACCAGACGTTAATAGTTATACCGCCAACACCCTGGACTTGTTTTCAATTGCTCACCCTGATAAGTACACTGTTGGTGTGCTTTCCTCTCTAGGCTTGTCGGACCATTGTGTCATATCAGCCAATTTTTCGTACACTCACCACACAGTTAGAAGAGAAAAGATATCTAAAAGAACCGTATGGAAATACGAAAAAGAAAGGAGCGGTCTTAACAACTTCTTATATTGATGCCAGATCAGAGGGGGTAAAATATTTCTTACATCGAGGAAATCTAGACATTTTGCAGCATTTTTGGCGACATCAAATACGTGGTCATTGACACACATACAGAGAATGGAAGGTTTTCGGTTTCGACGATGCAAGTGCCATTCATGGATAATGGCTGGGTGTTTAAATTTCTCTTTAACGACAGCAGACAACATTGTGTTTTGGAAGCACTAAATTCCACTCTGTTGATGGATCCCAAATTGGTTATGCTGTTGATATCGGAATTTAATGAACTTATCATACGTTGCCGTTCTCGTTCTACAGCTCAAGAGCAGGGCCGTGAGTCCGGGAACGAATATGAAAAGCAGAGAGTACGTCAGCAAAGGAATATAATTAGAAGTAGCAGACAAGAGATCATTAATGTTAGAAAGAGTGTCGGAGGCAGAAAGAGCTCTGGGGTACACCAGCATTTATTTTGTGGATATCAGTCTTGAAGCCATCCAAGGCAACTTAAATTGAACGTTCCGAAATGTGGGTTCTAATCCATTTAAGAAGGGAGTCATCGATCCCAAAAGCACGCATTTTCGACAAAAGAGCCTGGTGTCAAACTCTGTTAAATGTCTTAGAAATATCAAGTGCAACTATCTTGCTTTTGCCAGATTGATATACGCTTTCGTTCCACTTTTCGGTGAAACATGCCATCAAGTCACCAGTGGACCTGTTGCTACGAAAGCCATATTGCCGGTCATTGAGAAGTTTTCGTATTTCGCGATATTTATCAGCGTTTCCATGACCTTGGAAAGAAGGGACGGGCTGGACAAATGCTGTTTTCCATCTACTCGGGAAAAGTCTTAAAGAGTAGGATTGATGAAAAAGCTTACGCTGTGGTTTTTCCAGCGTGGGAGAACACCTCTTCAGAAGAAGGGGAGATATACCATCTGGACCAGCGGATTTATGTATATTGAGGTCTTTAAGTACTCTTGCTACTACATGAGTGCGAAAGTAGATTCGTCCTATTGAAGTTTCGATGCACTCAAGTGTAGGCGGAGACAAAGTACAATCTGGGAGTGTTGATCTGGCTGCAAAGTGTGCGGCAAGCGGATTGGCCTTGTCTAAAGAGCTGACGCTGGAATGTCATTGTAAATAGGCATTGGGATGGAGGATGAGGCAGAATTTCTGATATTTTTGACTAACGACCAAAAGCTTTTACTACCTTCGGAGCATTTTAGTATTTTTTGCCTCAGGTTTTGGTCATATTGGAATTTCGCACACGTAAGCAAGATGTTGCAGTCACTCGTTTGAACTTTTTTCGGTTTACCTCTGTCGAGTTGGCCCTACAGGACCGAAAAAACATTTCTGAAATCCGGATAGTCTCTTTAGAGCTTGAGTCATACCATGCCCTCTCTTTTGGTCTGATACTCTTAATTCGATGAGGGATAGAGGATCTCATTTCAAAGAGAATAATGTTTGTGATCTTATCACCAGCGGCGTTCACGTCGTTATTCATAAATAAGCTGTTGAGTTCGCTTTAATTGGCTTTCTCTTATTGCCATACGGTTCTTTCATGGAATATATTCTCTTAATGTGTGGTCAGTGTACGAGAAATTAGCTGATGACCAGCTTATAGGGGAGAGCACATCAATAGTGTACTTATCAGGGCGAGCAATTAAAAACAACTCCAGGGTATTGGCGATATAACTACTAACGTCTGGTATTCGTGTGGGCTCATATACAAGCTGGGTCAAGTTATTTACCGTAACGAAGATCTCAACACACCATCCTTTAGGTGTTATCGGTCCAGAATCTCGAAGCCACCCAGAATTGTTTGTAATAACGATTTCAGTATGACGATACAGGGATGCAATCCTTTGAATGGAGTCAGACAGCGCATTACACTCGTTAAAGGTCGAATTGCTGTCTAGTTTTGGGTTTCTGTAAATAAAGTAGTAGTGGATAATTTGCTCACGGAGATAGAAATTTAACCATAACCGTATTTCACTAAATGCCAAAACAGCTGGCTTATATTTACTGACGTGGACGTGCGCAGCGAAGTGATTACTTCTTAGCCCGTGTATATTTGCTATGTCCACTCTAAATTCCTGAGCCATTATAAAAAAGAAACAATCACAGAACAAGCCAATATCTATTCTACCAGTAGTAGGAAATGCTTGAAAGTAAGAAGGCTGGTAAGCTTCATCGAAAATACTTGTAATTCGTTAATTCATATACTAACTCATATACTAATAATATATTTGTAGTTCATGAAAATTTAGACAAAGATAATCACATTCTAGTCCTTATTTATGGTCTTCAGTAAAGCATTCGATACATTGGACTACGCAAGGATAATATCAGCGTTGGAAAAATTCGGTATTCGAGATACGCTAAGTAATTTACTTCGCAATTAGTTGAACTCGAGAAATGTATGTGTCAGAATGGACAACAGTTTTAGTGAGAAAAAATTGGTCAAATGCGGAATTCCATGGGGATCTAAATTGGGACCACTACTATTTATTCTTTCCCAAACTAATTACTTTGAGTATTCCAGTACGAGTGTCTCCTTCGCCTACGCAGATGACACAGCCATTGCCATTGTTGTAGATGTTTGCATACGGCCATATCGAAAGTGAAAAGTGAGTTTACTAATGCGGTTCTAAAACGCACCAAAGCTGAAAGTCCGCACTTAACATCAAATCAAACATTTTTCAAAGTTTTTGATGTCCAAAGCATATTCAAAATGACAATTTTGTCAGAATATTATGATGGCATACTCTTCAAAAAGATTATTGACCACGCACGGAACACAAGAAGGCGGGCCCAGGGACTGCTCCAGATTGAAAGATCGTACAATAAATACGGTAGAAGACACCTTGCATGCAGATTTGCAGCCGACTAATTTTAGAAATATTGTAAATTCCAAAACAAAGTTTGAACCAATCTATGAATCTGGCAGAAAAGCCGATAACGCTTCGTGGCAACTAATTGATAACATCAATAAGAATACTCGTATGTACATCGGTAGAGACATCGTGCAGTGTGCAGCAAAGAAGCTGTTATTTCTATGCAACGCAGTATTAATTCGTAGATTCACTATTGTTGGAGCGGCATCCACCCATTTTATGCATTATGGATGCATTTTAAAGGTATTCAAAATCTCTTGAGACGCGCAGATTATAAAAACAAAAAAAAAAAAGATTTTGCGCAAAAATCCGTCGTGCGTTCGGTAAATGGGCTGAAGACGAGATTGCACTTGATCTTTGTTCATTTTAGGTTTAATGGCTATGATAGCAAGCAAAATTGGAGTGAATTAAATCCAAAAGTGTTATTGGAATACCTATAAATCCACAAAAGTTCACTGTTAGGTACTCGTATACGTTCTGGGTTGATGAAATCATTTTCAACATAACGCGTAACATAGCGCAAAACGTGTGGTACAATCATTTTATCGAAGAAAACACTCGATGAGGTTCTAATTTCGCGTAAATGATCTGCGTATTGGCCTCCAAGATCCTTTATTTTCTGTTGAGATATGTGAGGCCACTAGTATACGAAATAAATAAGTGATTATGGAGGACATAGAATGTAACATTGACTGCGTTATCAACGAAAAAGGAAAATTGGTCGAAATTGAGCTCTCGCATTGCGATTTATTCGAGCCGCGGCATCCAAATGCCGAGACATGACTTAAATTTATTAGTGCTTCTAATTTTCCTAATATGTATGGGGAAGGAATTCCACAGCCGTACAGAATTTACGAAAAATTGGCGTTCAAATGAGCAGGCATAGTTCATTTGAAATAGCATATATGATCTACTTGACTGAAGGAAACGTAGCTTTTCGAATAGGTATGCTGGTTGCTTAGTTTGAATTATATCATGCAAGAGACTAAGCGTTCTATATTTGAGCACGTTATCAAATGTGCAATACATCCGCTAATTTGCTTTGAGTAAGAGGAAACATGGTCATATCGGGCAATATTATTATATACGGCATTGAGCTTTCTTCTAGAGTCGTAGTCAGGGAAGCAAAAGATCTCAGAACAATATAACAGAATCGGCGTTAGTAGGGTTTTCACTAACAAAAGCTTTGTCCGTGTAGGGATAAAGCGATGTGTAGTCCAGAGAGCACGTAGTCCACCGTATACCTTACCTAAAGTGGCGTTTATGTGGGTAGACCAAGTAAGGGTCTGGTTAAATATCAGACCAAGGTTGTCGACAGAGTTAACGTACTATATTGGACCTTAAGGTAGCTGGATATATGGAAAGTGAATAAGATCCAATTTTCTTTTATGGATCACAAGTGCTTTTGTCTTTTGCGCATTAAGGCGCAGTTCGTTCTTAGCCGACCAAACAAGTATACGCTGCAGATTTTCATTTACCTGCGCAGTGGAATTAAATTCATTGGAAAGTTTAAGTGGACCTGTCCATCATCAGCGAACATGGCAGTTCATTCACATAGAGCGAAAAAATCATTTGAGCAAAGAACAGTGTGGTTAACCGCATCGAATTCTTTCGAAAAGTCAAGTAACGTCAGCTTTTCTAATTTCATCGATGACCATTAATAACGCAGTCTTACAACTTCGTTTTTGACGGAAACCACATTTTTTCTCACAGAGCAGTTTTGTAGTCAAGAGATAGTTTTGTATCTGAATTAGAATGCATTTCTCAAAAACTTTTGAAAGGAATGGCAAAATTGAGATTGGTCTGAATTCCACCGTATTTTCATTCGATTTCTTAGGAATAGGAATAATTTTAGCGTCTTTCCAATGAGCGGGAAAGACTGGCTACGTTAAAATTGAGTTGAAGACGTGTGTTATAAAAGGCAGTAAATATGGAAGCAGAAGCTTAACAAATTTTGGGTGGATTTCGTCGAGTTGAATAGCATTTGATTTAATCGATAGTACCGCTTCTGCAATGTCTTTCTCGCGTAACATGTAGAAATCGAAGTATGATTCTCTACAATCGTCCGGTGACTGGTCGGAAGTGGTTAGGCTTACTGAGGAAGGATCACTTGATGTTAAGAAAATTGAGTTAAGCTGGTTGCAGTCTATATCATCAGTAGTTTTAGGCCTTTGTTTTCCTAACCCAACTTCATGGATGTGTTTCCAAACCTCCCTGCCTGAGGAAAAGCTACCAAATTTCCTATAGTAGAGAACGCGCTTGGCATTTCTTTTATTGCGGAGTTTGCGATATTTATTCAAAAATTCATGCATTCGGTATTTCTTCCTACGTGATGATGCCACGCTTTTTCACAAGCTGTACTATATTAGGGGTAAGCCATTGATGGAAAGGGGGCTCGGAAAGTTTTACTTTCAACGCCACATGTTTGTTGAAGAGCAAAACAGTTTTTTCCTTCAGAAAGTTAGTTTGATCATCAACAAGCTTGCAATTGAGCATAATTTAGATTACGAAAGTCTCTAAACATGACTTTAGACTCAGCAAATTAGTTTTTAGCGTTTATAGCCCCTACCATTTATTTCATTTTAAAGTTGTATACCTCTAAAAAGAAAAGGGGGTATACTCATATTTGAGACACCAATTTTGTTGAAGTATATTAACCAAACGTCATAGCCCAGTTATAGCTGTAGGTCATTGTAATCCACCGCGATAAAAATCGTATGACATTGCACCAACATAAGACACAAGACATCGCAAGACCACCACGTGTTAAGAAACGGCTAATTAAGGTCATAACTGTTCACGACAGAAGTTTATCCTGCATCGCTGACGGTACGATTCCACCCATTATGTTAGGTTCTAATAAACAGCTACATATACTCCTTGACAACTAGTTGAGACAGCCCCATAATTTCTGATTGATTTTGTTCCATATGAGCTGCAAATATGGTATCGCTGTTAGGTAACCAATTTCTAAGAAAATTCTAATCACCATAAATCATTTCATTTCCTTAATTTTCTTAGAATTTACAATTTGTCCCTAATT
This sequence comes from Volucella bombylans, assembly GCA_949129095.1. Lineage (NCBI taxonomy): Eukaryota > Metazoa > Arthropoda > Insecta > Diptera > Syrphidae > Volucella > Volucella bombylans. The sequence continues at coordinate 87,543,692 of OX422144.1, forward strand.
TGAGACAGGATTGGTGTTCGTGGGATTTTGTCCCATTCAGAAGATCTCCTACGTTATTGAATTGTCGTCCGGCTTGGTAGACAACTCTGGAGAATATCCCGATGCATTCTCAATTTTGTTGAGGTCTGCAGGCAATGCTGGCCAGTCAAGAACGCAAATGCTATTACGCTCGAAGTACTCTTTCACATTCTGGTGTGTGTGGATTGCATTATCTTGTTGCAGGATGTAATTTTCTTGGTTATGATGCATGTCTTATTTTGATATGATATTCCTGCCCAAATTATGATTCCACCTCCGCCTTGTTGTCGTCGTCTTAAAAACTGTCCGTCCTTTCACAAATCATGAAAATAATGACGAAATCCTTCAGTTTCATCAAGGTAAAAGCGTTTCTCATCTGTTCCTCATGACAGTTCTCCAACGCTTCTTCCATCTTAAATGAGTTCTGGCAAAGGTCAAACGGGCGTTTCGATGACGTTGTAGTAGTGTGGATTTTCTTTTCAAACGCTTTCTTTGAAGATGTTGCGCTTCGGCTAACACACGCTAGCAAGTCCTTAGTTTTCTGTCCATCTTCGAAATCCCTGCTAATACCGCGATTTCTCTTGTTGTTGCTGTAGAATATGACGCTTCTCTTAGTAGGGATCGGCGATCTGCTGGTATCAACCTATATTTTCCTCCAGGTACGTATCTATTCCTGTAGTTTTCTGGATCCTTTCAATAGTTTGAAACAACTGTACGACTGAGCTCAAAAAGTTTTGCAATTTTCTTGGCGCATTTTTTTAATGTTTTGGATTTCCGTTTGATTAAACATTTTCCCAGATCCCATTTTTAACTTTTTTTTTAATTCTAAAGGTACGATCAGATGGTCATCCAAACTTGTCATCCGTATGACATGCTGACGTAAGAGAACTTTTGTAATTCGGTTGTCATCTGCGAGCGTGTCATCTGCTAGATGACACCCGATCACACAGTGTTATCTGTTCGGTCATCCGAGTGTTATTTTGACCCAAAATGGATGACATAGCCGATGACAGGCGATCACACGAGATGACATTGATGACAATTTGTAATTAGTTGTTTGCGAAAAATGAAAATGTCAGTAAAATAAAAATAAAATAACAGAAAAAGTGTCAGGTAGTGGAGGATGTAATCCCATTGGTCGACAGACAACCCGCTGCTGATTCGGTGTGGAGTCACGGTGGAAAAATAGAAGTAGTCGGCATGGTGTTCGGGTCAGTGACACTTGTGCGTGAAGGCGCCGACTGAGAGTAAATCAATTGCATGATTCGATCCTACAAATTGAAGGGCCGCCAAATTGCAAATTTCAACAAAATCAAGGACACAAAAATATTTATGGTGAGAATTTTTGGAGAAATTGGTAATAATTATATAACAGCGATATTTGCATCACATACGGAACAAATCTAGCGAGAAATGAAGAAATCAGGGGGTGTCTCTGAGTGTACGAGTATACGAGTAGTCAGAACAATTTGGATACGAAATTCGCCTTGAAAGCTTGTCACTGTCGCTCCGACCCTGTTTCTGACTGCAAATTTAATACATGCATTACACCCCAATGGGATTGTCAAAATTTTTACTCATGAACTCCCGCGAGAAGATCCAGAGGAAAAAGTAATACGAAGAGAATAAGGCGAATGAATAGATCGCGATTCGATAGATGATCCGCAGAGATATCGAATTTCAGTTTGAATTAAGGAATTTCTGCACAACAACAGGTCTTCAGCGTGCTTACGGCTCGTACATACGAGTATACAGGTCTACCACGACGCTGTCGCGTCGTTTTTGATGTAGCAAAGAACTAGAGGTGCGGGTGGTTGTTTAGCTGGTGGCTGATATCTAACGGATGAATTCTATAGTTTGTTGTCGCTCACTACGACGGTGACGACGTCGTCTTCACTTTTGTTGCTTTAGATTTAGTTGTTTGGTTTTGGGGCATTATGCCGTTGTTGGCCTGGTGGCTCTGACTCTAACTCTGGCTCTGGGTCTGATTCCCTCCCACCAAATGAAGATCTGAACAAAACAATTCAAACAATTTAGGCGTGATGATATCGCCTCCAATTCGCGTCCTTCACGACGACGACGACGACGTCGATGACGACCACGCTCTGTTAGTTTGCATGAGTGAAATGAATTACAATGCAATTTTCGTGTATCTAATTCATTGTGGATTGGATATTTTGTCCGTCGGAACTAGGTGAAGGGAGCACTCTTGCCACTACAGAGAGGATGGAGGATCTTGTTATATAACTTATATATTTTCTGTTTTTTTTTGTAGATTTTTATTTGTTGAATTGTATCTGAGATTGAGGCGTACGGATTAAAACAAAGGAGCTGCAGAAATATGGGCGCAACTTAGATGTATAACTAAAAATGAAAGTACGTGGAGGTACGATTATTGGCTTTTGACTCTCCCCATAACAGGTGATGCCGATGCAAGTGATCACCGTGAGCAAAAATTCTATTGATTTTGGAATTTCGGAGGTTGTTTTGGTTTCGTTTGCAGGAGAGGCTTTGACGATTGCCGCGAGCATCTCGAGAAAGAATCTGAATGCTACCAACCTTTAAATATGTGATTTATCTAGTGATGGGTATTACTTGCATATATAGACATTTTGGCACGTAGGCAATGATTTTCTTTTTTTATCAATTCAAGAATTTCATCGTTTTAGGAAATGAAAGGAAATCTATTATAAGAGTATAATATAGCGGGGTTAGTAACTGTCATATAATTATATAAAATTATTAAAAAAACGTAAAGGCCAGTTTTTGGAGTTGTTTGTTTTCGCGAAATATATCGGTAATCTGAAGCTGAACGATTACAGAGCTCCAACTAACTACTAAAAAGAAAATATTGTCATCAAAGCTCTTTTCTAGAATTCAGAAATCTCGAAAGATTATCCCCACACCTTTGTCCGGAAATCCAGTCTTTTGAACTACTTCTTCAAGTCTTTGATGTATTTGAACCAACCGTGTATAAAGACAAATCCAACCCTTAATTTTGTCCAAGAGGGCTTACAATGAACCTGGTCCTTAAGTTTTAGTATTGCGCGTGCGAATTACTTCCTCGTTAAGAAGCAAGAATTAGACTCGAAAACGAAAGCATGCACTGTTAACAATCATTTGGGATCGGAAACAATTATTTTTTTTATGAACGTATTCGTGGAAGCCATATACCAAACCAGAAAAAAATTATTTCGGACTTGAAAAGTTGTAATTTGACAAGTAATGGCAAATGTTGCGCTTATTAGTTTGTTTCCTTGTTGACTGTTCTTTACTTTGGAGGCAGATGCACTCCTTAATTATTTCGAAGTTATAACTGTTGATAGTTAAGATTTACCCCAAATACTTCATTCACGTATCTGCATTGCTAGTCAACAGCCTGTGGAATTATTTAAATTCGCTGACCTTTAATTTATTCTACAGCTCGCTCTACCGCGGATCTTAATTAGTTATCTAGTTGCAGCTACAGCCTGGAGTGGAAGAGGGCCTCAGCTAGCACGCATCTCCAGCTAGTGTGGTCTTTTGCCAGCTGCCTCCAGTTGCGCACATGAAGTTGGCTGGGGACCTCACTTGTGTGCGCTAACTAAGATAAGATTGTCTTCTACTGCGTTGTCCCTCAGGGTTGGAGTTAAAAATGTTCCTGGTGTCCATGCGTTTAAGATGACTTAGCCGGGTTATCCGAGCTTTTCTAGCGAGGTCGCCATCTCCTTTACAGCCAGCACAATTCGATGTCGAAACATCTCCTCCAATCTCCATGCATGCAAACGGGGCCGAAACTTACCCGAAGAACTTTTTTTTCTTTCATCCGCTTTCATCAGTGTCCACGCTTCTGCGCCTTAAAGCAGAACTGGGACAATAAGTGTCTTGTATAAAGTTTTTTTAGTTGCTCGAGAGAGGACTTTACTACTCACTTGCCTACTAAGCCTAAAAAAGCAGCATTAGTAAATGTGATTCTTTACATGATTTCCGCTCTACGGTCGTTGTCCGAGTTGATAGTGAAGCCGAAGTAGATAAAGTCCATTACTACCTCAAAGTTGTAGCTGCCTATTGTTATATTTTCTGCTATTCGTCGAGATTGTGTGTCCCATCATTGAAACCCATCTTTGCCGCTTCTGCTTCAATATCAGTGTTATCTGCATATGCGAGTAATTGAATAAACTTTTGAAAAGTGGTGCCTCTTTAGTTCACTTATGAGTTACGCACAATTCTTTCAAGAACGCAGCGCTTTGTTTAAGCCCTTTTCTGACATTGAACGTCTCTCTCGGTCTTGCAACAACCGACTTTAATGAAGCAGCGTGCATTCTCCATCGTCATCTTGTATAGCCGAATGAGTTTGACAGGGATGTTAAAACTAAACATGACGCCGTATAGTTTGTCTCTATAGATTCTGTCATATGCGGCTTTAAAATCGATAAAGAGGTAGAGTTTATAGATTTGGAGCACTTGGGTGTTTTGCAAAATTTGCCACAATGTGATCTACATATGGCGGACTTTTCTGGCTTAAAATAACACTGATAGGGGCCGGTCAGGCTGTTGACTAAGTGTTTTAGGCTTTCCCATAATACGGCAGAGAAGATTGTATACGCGGTGTTGAGAAGACCTATTCCCATTCTTAAGGATCAGACAAGGAATTCTGAGGTTCTATTCGATTTGGGAGTCCTGACTTCATCGTGGTCGAGTGGACAGGGATGTTGTCTGTCTTTTCCAGGGTTGAATGGTTCATTCTGCCGGACGGTGGCATGTTGTCATCACTACTTGAGAGCTTTAACGATTTACAGAAATAATCTTTTCAGATTCTCCGAACCGACTATGGTTATATTACGAGGTTTCTTTCTCCATCATTGCAGGCTTCTTTTCGGGCTCTACATTTTTGGCATGTTCGTTTTATTTTTTGGCAAAACTTCTGAAATTTACTCTTCTGGTAGCAACTCTCTAATGCCTTTTTCTTCTGAATGGCTTATGTTCTTCCCTTCTTTTCTGCTCTTAGAACTCACGAGGTTAATCATCGACGACGATGACTTATTTTAACTAGATGCCAGGAGTTGGGGTTGCGGGCTTGTATAAGCAACAGTACAGATATTCAGTTTTAGAATGACTGATTCGTAACACACTAATTGCCTGAAGGACATTGCCGTTTATGAAAGAGCTTTCATCTCGGGGAAAACGAGAAGTCATTGCGGACGCATTAATGTGCTGCTGTAACAGACAATCTTACAAGTTTATAAAAAGTAACGGGCTTCATGCAGTGCGTTTTTGTACTCCAATTTTAACGATATGCACAGGAAAGGTATCATATAAATCGTAATTAGAGAATACAATCCCGAACATGTTCCTCAATCCCGGGATTACGAGATTTTTGATGCGTAATCCTGGGATTCCGGAATAGCCCGGCATTACATTATGTGGTTTTTTATTGGTCTAAATTAAAAACGAACCATTAAGTTATTACTGTAAAATTGTTTATTTAATTTGTTGCACAAAACAATTTACTAAACTAAGAGAAACAAAAAACTATGTATTTAAATAAAACCATAAAAATATCAAGCCATCCAATGAAGCAGCATCAGCTGAAAACATATCTAACCAACCCCGACTTTTTTTGTACTTCAGGATCTGGGGATTGCAGGCTCTTGTCAATTTCCAGCTGTAACTTTTCCTTTAGTGTCAATTTTGGTTGGGAGGTTTTTTGCATTGGCTGGTCATCTGTTTGTGATCCCGACCCTTCTTCCTCTTCCGTGTCATCTGGACTATTTAGTCTTTGTACTATAGTCTTTACTTGCTTCCTCACTAAAGCCTTTGGAGGAGCTGGAAATAAGTCAAGCCATTCTGTATCCGATAATAACTGACTTTCATCATCTTTTCGTGGATTTTGTAAATAATTTACTACACAAGTTAAATCACTTCGTCGTTGGTTTATACGTTCCACTAAGCATGTTTTCAATTTATTGGCAAGTGCTGACTTTTTGCTAGATAATTGTCTTATAAGAAATTTCAAAGCGGCGTCCGCTATGCATAAATTAGCATCTCGACGACAGATTGCTTCTACTGTCAATTTAATTGGGGTCAGCATATCAACAATTTTATTCGTCAAGTCAAAATCATTTTCTTATAACCCAATTGGATGATTCAGATCTATGAGAGATTTTTGAATACAGGTTTTTAAAAGAGGAAATCGCTCCGAAATGCTTAAAAGACTATTCCACCTGGTTTTACAATCCAAAAAAAGTGGCAGCTCTTTTCCATGTTCAATCTTCTCATATTTTTGAAGTGCTGTGTCATTTTTCAATGGTGATCTTTTTAAACACACTACAACTTTGCGGATCTTCTTTATCAGTTCATTAATGTTTTCACCTTCTGTTAAATCTGGTATGTGTTCTCGCACAAAATCATTTTGAAACATTAAGATTCAGAACAGTCTAAGTCTTCTAAATAATCATCATCATCGCTGTCGCTCATGTAATCAGCAGTCACAGCTGGTGCATATATAGTATTATCTGAATATTTTTTTTTTTTTTATATACGAGTAGAACATTACAGACGGCCAAATTGATACCTTGTGCGAGACACATTCAATCCGTCCCACCTTTGTCATAACGTTACAATGCCACTACGAGTATATCAGTTTCCAGGGAAATGTCAAATTTACTTAGACGGTATTTCAATATCCAAAGACAATTTTCAGCCGCCATAATTCCATGAATAGGAACGAGTTCTAAGCTCCAAATTTTTTTATATGAATGAACGTTGACAGCCATGATTTTCAGATTAAATTATGTAACCTCTGAATGATAAATGAAAAAAATTAATCCTAATTTGCATATTAATACAAGAGTACAGGCAAGTAAAATCGTTTTGCCGTCCGAATTATGTTTTATACAACTGTTAGTTTAACAATTATCTTTATTTAGGAACGTTTTTAAATTTAACACATTGATTTACATATATTTCTAAATCTTTAAATTTGTTTGCTTCCTTGTGCATCCTTTAATATTGGTGATTTACGGATGCAGGTTTTCTCGTATTGTCCGTCTGGCTATTTATGCTTCAATATTTTATTGCTGTCTGGAGCGGTTTGTTTGATGTTCTTCGTGAGTATTGTTGTCCTAGTTCTACTGCTTGTCCTGTAATTGCTTTTATAATTGTTTAAATGATATGTCATTTATCTTATATATTAGAGTATACGTGGTAATCCTGAGACAGGCCAAGTATAATCCCGGGATTTTCGAGGTTGAAAAACGATTATATTCTCTAATCGTAGTACAATATGTCCCTCACCAAAGCCCATGCTCTAGTTTATTTAACTAGATAATATTGTGTTGTCAACTGTGTAGAACTCTCTAGAATAGAATGCGATACAACCTTCACCGATCGGTACTTGCTGCAATATTTCGCGATGCCTCAGTTTTTTCTTCAATATGCCCCAATCTAAGAAATATTAGCCGGTTGTCCTGTGTTTCTATGTTACACTTCTGCTATTGGTTGTCACCTGTTTATAGGTTGTAAAAATACCTCTTCAAACTCTCAATACTGCTATTAAGCTAGTGCTCTAGCTATTGTTTTGTCGCCCTTATTGTTGCATAGTCTAACTCACGACGTACTTTATCCGTTTCACTTGTTCTGCTGCACACTGGCCATCCTTAAATACCTAAATCGCATTTTTAACATTTTATAGGTAGATTGTCAGCAGTCAAGACAACCAAGCAACTGACCGATTTAGGCCATAATATCCCTGCTATGACATATTGTATTAGAACATGCTCAGTGTGCATGGATGAAACAAATGTTATGCATGTTATGTTATGCAATAAAGACTTCCCACAAACCCAAAATATCTTCTCCCAATCGTCATATATTTTCACGGAAATTTTAATATTACGCCAAATGATGTAGGAAATGATTTCTCCCCATATGCCGTCCATGTGAGAACTGAGAGACTTTCGGAAAATGTCAGAGCGCTTTAGATTTTACAAGTTTTTATTTGACTTCATCTGTCACCTACACAGTATATGTGGGACAAATTTTGCAACTGAATTTTAAACCAGTTCCCCCAACCGATTGAGCTGAAATTTTACACATACGTTTGGTTCTGGTGACAACGCACGGTTAGCTAAATGCCGTCATTCTAATGTGGCGCCGCGACAAAATGGTACATATTTATTATTTCTATAACCATCACCTTGATATGGGTATCAATTGAAAGGGTTTGACGAGCGGACTACGATAAGCTAAATAACGTTATTCCGAATTCAATATGGTAGGTTACTCTGTAGTGAAGGTACCGAGGCGAGGGTAGCGGTTAACGACTACTTGGATCGGTAGGATGGACGTCGTTAGCATTGGTCTGCAACCAGTCTAGGTGAAAGAAAACTCAAAAATTAAATCCGGATTGAAGTTTCGGTCAGGCGCATAAGGTCCAACCTAACCGGATCACCGGCTGGGTCGACCGTATAGTTATCCGATACTCATGAGAACACAATGGAAAAAAATAACTACTCTAAAAAAAAGAGGACCAGAAAAAATAAGAACAAACGAACGCAAAGAGAAACTTACGGAAGAAGACATGAAACAAAACGTATAAGAATAGAAGGAAACCGGAATTTTATACATACGAGGGCTGTATGATAAGTACCCGTGTTTACCGACTGATGGCAACTCTGGTGCAAAATGTGTATGCCATCATATAGCGTCATTTTTGCAACCATAACTGTCAAAATTTCAGACAGATGTATCGAGTAGTTTTGTTTTGACAGCTGTTGAAAGCTATGGAACCTTTTTCGCCTTCTTTGCCGGGTGAAATCCACGGTTTTGACTGTTCTTTCATTTCTGTAGTAATGTATCGCCGTAGAAACTCTTTCGGATTGCGCTTAAACATGTCCAAACAGTGCTCCGAAGTTGTCATGCGATTTAGCTTTTGCTTCACTGTTTGCAAACGCGGTACACATCTCGCCGATAGCTGTAGAATATTTTGTATGCGTTCAATTGAGATGTGTACAATGTCAGCAATCTTTCTGACCTTCGCCCGACGATCTGCTAATGCGATATTATGGATTTTATTAACCGTATCCTCCGTAATTACCTCAATTGGATGGCCTGGGTGCTCTTCATCAATAACGGATTTTCGGCCACGCTTCAATAAACCAATTTCTGATGGTAGTCATTGGTCCTTATAAATAGCATGCAACTTCACTTTGATTTCCTCACACGTCTTCCCATCCAAGAAAAAGAAATCGAATCACTGATCGATATTGATCTTTCTCCATGATTGCAAATAAACACGAACTTGATGACTTTCAACAGCTGTCAAAACAAAACTACTCGATATATATGTCTGCAATTTTGACAGTCATCGTTGTAAAGATGGCGCTATGTGATGGCATACACATTTTGCATCAGTGGTGCCATTAGTCGGTAAACACGGGTACTTATCACACAGCCCTCGTAATGAGACAGGACCACGGGCCAGATTAAATAATAAAAGAAAACGCATGTTGCGTTGAAACAGTTGAAACAGTTGCAATTGAAACAATTACAATGCAATGCTCGATTAAAAAATTTAAGAAAACTCGTAAAATATACGGTTTACAGTTGAAAGGCGCTGAAAATCTTGATGCATATGTAACATATGTCACAAGTTATTGTAGAAGAGATTTTTTTTTGTAGGTGGGGCAGTTCGGAGTGAACCTGGTCCTCAACTTATAAGCCTCTGCAATTAGTTCGGTGTTTAGCTAACTGCCTTCAGATGTGCACTCCAAGTCGGTTCTACTTGTGCGTGCCACCTAAGGTGAGGTCTTTCTCTACTGCGTTGTCCCTCCGGATTCGATTCAAAGATTCTGCGGGCGCTCTACATATCCTAACCATCTCGATTTCGTAGAACAGCTCATATAGTTCGTGGTTGAATCTTCTTCTCCAAAGCTCGTCAACGCAAACGGGACGGAATATTTTTCGAAAGATTTTTCTCTCGAAACGACTGGGGATATCTTCATCCGCTTTCGATATAGTCCATGCTGCAGCGCCATAAAGTAGGACTGGGTCCCACAGTCTTACACAACGCCTCCTTAGCTTTACCGGATAGGGTATTACTACTCAATTCTGTTTCACCGTGATTCTTCCTTTCATTTCCTGCTGAGGTGTTGTTGACAGAATTTATAGCAGAGTCGAAACGACAAAGTTCCCTATTACTTCAAAATTATAGCTGTCGACTGTGATGTTCTATCACAGATGCTGTTCTATCCAATTTGTCGATGTTGTGTGTCCTTTATTGATGACAGCACATACTTCGTTTTGCCCTTATTTACCGCTATACCCATTTTGACAATTCCTGTTTCAACACCAGCAAACGCACCAGTGACATCCCGTTGAGTTCTCCCAATTATTTCGATATCATCAGCGTACGCTAGTAGTTGAAAGTATGAGCCTCCAGTGTATATTTGTGTATTCCACACAATTCTCTCAAGTGAAGTGGCGCACGAATCGTGCTGCAAAAACAAAACGAAATAACTTTTTTTCTGTGTGAATAATCGGCTTATTTTTTTTTTATTTTGCAGGTTACTATTTAGATTTATTAAAATGAATACTTGGGATACCGAAAAGAGGATTTGAATAGTGCAGCGGTACCATGCTTTACAGTCCTTTTAAAGTCCAAAAGTTAAAGTTAAAGTCCAAATTACAAGCACGTTAAACCCCCTGGATTTGCCTATTCGCCTGGAATTTTGCCAAAATGATTGAAATGGCCTAAGAAGACAATAGCTTGATAAACTGCTTGTTTATGTCTGATGAGATCCATTTTGATCTAATTGTAAACAAGCAAAGTTACCGTATATAGAGTGAATCTAATCCAGAAATACTCCATGAGACAGAACTGCACCTAGAACGAGTCACTCTGTGGTGCGCAGTTTCATCAACGTGCATTGTAGAGCCATACTTCTTTGAAGAAAACGATATAATAGTAACTGTCAATGGGGACTGTTATTTAAAGATGTTGAAGGAGTTTTTTATATCCAGAACTGCGCCGAAGAAGTATCCGTTTCAACAGCATTTGGTTCCACCAAGATGGAGCAACTGCACACATAGCCACCCTGTATTAAGGAAGTCACATGACAACGCGTTACTTTGTCTAAAATCCTTTTTGACATCAAGGGTTTCGGTTGAGTCGTTACCAACGTCATTCTTCACAGAGGGACAAGTTTGGCAGGGATGCCAAAACTAAAACCTATAAACCTCAAACCAAAGCTAAATGCTGTCATATCCGGTCTTAAAATCGATGAAAATATGGTGGGTATCGATTTGGACTTCCTCAGTTTTTCCCAGGATCTGCCGGAGTGTGAAGATTTAGTCAATTGCCGACTTTCCTAGTCTGAAACCGCACTGTTAGGGAACAATCAGGTTGTTGGCCAAAGTTTTCAGATGTTCATACAACATAGCAGATAAGATCTTGTATCCAATGTTGAGGAGGCATATACTTCTATAGTTGGCACAGTTGAGAGGGTCTCCTTTTTTGTCGATCGGACAAACTGTGCTGAGATTTCATTCATCAAGCATACATTCTTCTCACTAGATCTGAGAAATGAGTTAGTGCATTCTCTCCACAAAGTCATTACTAGCAGCTTTGAATACCTCGGCCGGTAAGCCGTCAGTTCCAACTGATTTGTTGGAATTTAACGTAAATATTGCTATCTTTATTTCGTTTGTGTCAGGTGGACGAAAGTTTTGGCTAACACCGTCTAAATTGAATGGCCTACTCCGTTATACCGTCTGCAAAAAAAAAAACCTTTTCAAAATCATCTTAGCACGACTTCTTACAGGATTTCCTTCTTCATCTCTTGCCTTGACACGTTCCTTTTATCTGTTGGTAAAACTTCCGTACGTTATTCCTGGAGTACAGCCTCTTTATATCTTCGATCGCCGGAGAAGCCGGTGTTCTCCTTATCTTTTATGCTCGTAGAGCTCACAACCAGCTCTCGTCCTTCGTTTAGTTTGTTTAGCTGTATGTGCTTGCCGGCATTCATGAAACCAGGGATTACTTGGTCGTCATTGGGTGAAACCCAACACATCAGTTGCGGCGCCTCTGATAGCACGTTGGCAACGTTGCCACTGATCTTCGGCACTTGATGCTGGTGGCATAGGAGTTGTTGAATACGCGTTCGGTGAATATTCTGGCAGTCTCTTGCAATTGTAGCTTTTCTACGTTATATCTTCTCACAGTAGTTCTTCTTTGTGGTGGCGCTTGAGAAATTAACATTCGCACTTTGGCTGCAACAAGGAGGTGGTCCGAGTTAATGTTGATTGCCCGGGAAGTTCGGAATTCCAGAATACTGGAGGCATACCTCTCGCAAAATGATCAATTTGATTAATCGTTTGATGGTCCGGAGACCACCATGTCCCCTTATGTGACATACATTGAGATGAGGAAAGCGTGTGCTTGCTGTAGTGATATTTCTTTCCGCAGCAAAATCAATAACCTGGTGTCTGGTGCTCGGTTGAACGCGCAGACCATTAGTTGGTTCGACACATCTTTTTAATCTCTTCTGTATAGGGTTATGAGCCCTATGATGACATAGACCAATATAATGCTACTGGCTGGGCATGCCTTTGCCATTTTAGCTTGCATGCAGTAACGGTTTACTCATACAGGTGCCGGGGACCACCACTGGGAGGTAAGGCAAGCACTTCGCTTCAAACTTGATTGTTGCGCTGCTGGCCCAGTCCAAGTTATAGAACATTAAACCGTTTCCAGATTAAGGTGTCAAGGTGCCATCCTAACCAAGCCATTAATTACAGAGTGACTTTATTAAAGTTTACATACTTACCTCAAGGATTGGCATGTAAAGCAACCTTGCTATGCCATCGTTGTACAAACATCTCAAATACCATAATGCACTTCAAGGATTATACCCTTCGTAAAAATAGCAAAAGTTCGGACAATACTGGTTTCTGTTCTTTTTGCGCAAGATATATTCTAGATTAAAGAAAATCTAACCAACGTGCTTCCTCGATCTACAGACGGTATCGGACTGGTCGTTGTTTTCGAACATCTGTAGAATCTTAATATAACACGCACGTTTTCCATCTCGCGCACCAGAGCTTATGAAGCGTCGGCATGGTTGTTTAGACACAATCCTTTGTATAGGGAGCTAGTAATAAGTATAGACGACAATGCGCAACTCCAAGAATAGGATTTGATTTGTATGACCGCACCACAATCGGATAAGGAAATATTTGCAGAAGCCGAGATTAGAGACCTTGTGTTAATTAACAACTTTGATAAATCTATAGTTAAGGCACGGCCGAACGAAGAATGTTGGGCATCCATTGTGCATAGAATAGGAGGGGAGGGCAGTACTGGTGATTGTACTGTGGTTGGATGTTTGCGCACAACATGGCACTTCGTTTCAAAGATCTCGGTGTCAGGTCCCATTATCATAGTCCGATGTGTATGATGGACCACTGAAGGATAATCGAATGATATCGGCTCCTTTTCTTTATGCATTCTTTCTTTGCGCCGCACTTTTTTAGATACACTCTCATTTATGTCAAAACAATTCGCTCCGTAACATGTGTACATCAGAGCATGAGAAAACTCTAACGTATTTTTGCGAACCTTGAGAGTGCTTGTATTTAAGGTTTTAACAGTTATTAATATATTTTTTTTATATTTATTCAACAAAAAAAACAGCAAAGTTCGTTTAAAAAAAAAGACACATCACAAGTTTTAGTTTGATGTGAGAAAAGTTTAATCTGCTTCCGTTTGCTGGTTGTTGAGTTATAATTTTTTATTGCAGCTGGTCTACAACTCAAAAATATCGCCTGTTGTGAAGAATGGCTTAAAGCGAACCCTAAAACCAAACCTGACTCTGTTTTTAATTATGTTTTAGACTTCAAATATGTTATAGACTGCAAAATGCTCCTGATGATATTATATCCAGTGCAAAGAAGTCAGTTAAGTTGTTTATAGTACGTTAAAAATAAGTAATTATTGGAGGTCATGTTACAGATCTAAAAAAGTGTTAGGAAAAAATATTCTGGTTATTTGAACAATATTTTTACGTTGAATGACGATGTTTTAAGCTATATTTATGACACGGAACATGCAGATCCTTCAGATAGTTCCAAGTGAGCAAGGCCCTGCAAAAATTTTGAGGAATTCAATCTTGCTTCAAAGAAGCGAAAAGTAGCAGATTTACTCAAAAACAGAGATCCATGTGAATTAGAGTTTGCTGCTTCCGTATCAAGTAAAGACAAAAGTAGACAAGATAAAAAATGCATGTCACCTTTAGAAGCTTTAGCCTTATATACTGATCTCGATTTATCGTATAGAAAATATGAAAGATTAAGAAAAGTTATCAATGCCTTACACCCTGATATATTCCCGAGCTATTATTCTATGACAAAAGCGAGAAACGATATACAGTACGCCCTCGGTAAAAGCAACTCTCAATAAACGCAATACCTCGGTTAAAGCAAAAGCCAAATTTTTACCATTAGTGACTCAGTAATTGCAACTTTTCAAAAAAAATGTGACTCAGTAAACGCAACTTTCCATCCATGATCTATTTTTTCGTTTTAACTTTGTTTGTATTTTTTGGTGTTTGGTTTTACTGTAACTGGGCAGTTATTTTACAGTTACTTCTCTCAGAATTGTTTACACTCGTGCATAGATCGTAGGTGCATTGTATTTGCGGTTTAATTTACCAGTGTTCAGCTAATTTTCCCTCGGTCGGTACATAATTGCTTAGTTTTATTTTAGAGTTCATGGCTATCGTTAAAAAAGTTCCCAAGCTGTCTATAAAGCAGAACGCTGAGATTTTAAATAAATTGAGTAACAAGTGCAACAAGTCAAACATTAGCCGAATAAAAAAGAGAAAAAATGTGCTTAAATAATTCGTTATTAATTCTGAGTCCGGACTGGGAAAGCGCGTAACTCTAAAAACCTGTGAGTATCCAGGGATGGAAAAAGTCTTGTACAATTGGTTTCAGAGGCAACGCAGGCAAAACGTACCTATTTCCACACAAATCCTTAATTCAAAAGCATGTATGCTTCAGAAAAAAATCAAAGAAAAACCAAGAGATTTTAATGCCCTTAATGGCTGGTTTTCAAATCTTAAAAAAACGAAATGGAATCCGAATGCTTAAGATTTGCGGAGAAAAGCTAACAAATAATCCAAAACTGGTGGAACCATTTTTGATAAAATTCAAAAATAAAATTAAAGGGCTTGACTTGTTAGCAGATCAAATTTATAATGCGAACGAGTCTGGTCTATTTTTTAAGGTAATGCCAAACAGAACGCTTGCACTAATGCGTCTGGTACGCACAAAGTAAAATTGTTCGTTATAGGAAAGCTATAAATCCTAGAGCATTTAGGAATTTCGAAAACAAGCCTGTTGTTTACAAGGCCAACAAAAATGCGTGGATGACACACGAATTTTTTAAAGATTGGTTTCATTCAACATTCGTGCCAGAGATAAAATTATTTTCGAATTTAGAATTTAGAGGGGACATTGCAAATATACCGGGCTGAAAAGTAATCACTCTTCTGCGTACGTCCACGTCTGTAAATACAGACCAGCTGTTTGGCACTTAGTGAAACACATGTAGATCCCCGCCCACACCTATCAGATCACTTTGATCTGAAGCTACCTGGCTACGAACTAGTGCCATTATTCTTCTCTTACCACGGTCTCGCCATTTACGTGCGTAGTGATGTAGCTTGCCAAACTCCACCATAATGAAGTCCCTGTTCCAATCCGGAATTCAATTTCATGTGGTTAAAATTCCATCTCCGTAAGCAAATTATCCACTACTACTTTATTTACAGAAACCCCAAACTGGACAGCTATTCGACTTTTAACGAGATTGATGCAGTGTCTGACTCCATTCAAAGAATTGTATCGCTGTATCCTCATACTGAAATTGTTATTACGGGCGATTTCAATATACACAATTCTGGGTGGCTTCGACATTCTGGACAGACAGCACCCGAAGGACGGTGTGTTGAGACCGTCGCTGCGTAAAACAACCTAACGCAGCTTGTAAATGAACCCACGCGAATACCAGACGTTGATAGTCATACGCTAACACCCTGGACTTGTTTTTAACTTCTCACGCTGATAAGTACACCGTTGATGTGCTCTCCCCTCTAGGCTCGTCGGACCATTGTGTCTAATGTCGGACCATTGAGCTAATTTCTCGTACATTTTCCATCACCAGTGCTCCACTGAAATCCGCCCATTCAAACTTTCAACCGTAACACCCGTCTCGCTATGAATGCTCATCAGTATACCCTCAAGCCCATTTTCGGACGTATTCTAAAATATCGTGATTCGTTCCTAAGCCGTACAACTCGCTTATGGAATGCCCTGCCGATCTCTGTATTTCCTGGTCGTTATAACTTGCAAACATTTAAAAACAATGTACATCGGTACCTCTCTTTTCTTCCTCCCTAAATTTCCTTTGCCCGCGCTTCGAACAATCACCTTAAGGGTACACAAACCCCAAACCCCTTGAGCGCGCGCTCATTATATTAAAAAAAAAAAACACCTCGACCACACAGTTAGAGAAAAACTTCCTAAAAGAACTGTATGTCAATACTGGAGCGGTCTTAATAGCTTCTTTAGGAATTTTAACTGGTCGTTATGCTTCCTCGATAACGACGTGGATGCCGCTGCTGATATGATCACGAACACCATTCTCTTTGGAATGAGATCCTTTATCCCTCATCGGATGAAGAGCTTCAAACCAAAAGAAAAGGCATGGTACGACTCAAGCTGTAAAGAGGCTATCAGCGTTAGAGAAATATTTTTTCGGTCCTTCAAGACCAACCCGACCGAGGAAAACCGAAAAAAGTTTAATTTAATTTAATTTCAAAAACATCAGAAACTCTGGCTCATCCTCCATCCCAACGCTCATTCATAATGACATTCCAGCTGTCAGCTCTTTAAACAAGGCCAATCTGCTTGTTGCACACTTTGCGGCCAGTTCAACACTCCCAGATTGTGCTTTGTCTCCGCCTACACTTGAGTGCATCGAATCTTCAATAGGACGAATCTACTTTCGCACTCGTGTAGTAGCAAGAGTACTTATGGACCTCAACATACATAAATCCGCTGGTCCAGATGGTATAACTCCCATTCTTCTGAAGAGGTGTTCTCCCACGCTGGCAAAACCACTGCGTAAGCCTTTTCATCAATCCTACTCTTTAGAACTTTTCATCTTCTCTCTCCTCCTACAGACCCATTGCACATACGTTCCTTCTTTCCAAAATCATGGAAGCGCTGATAAATCGTGAGCTCGTGAAATATCGCGAAACATGAAAATGACCGGCAATATGGCTTTCGTAGCAACAGGTCCACTGGTGATTTGATGGCATGTGCACCGAAAAGTGGAACCAAAGTGTACATCAATCTGGCGAAAGCAAGATAGTTGCACTTGATATTTCTAACGCATTTGACAGAGTTTAGCATCAGGCTCTTTTGTCGAAACTGAGTGCATTTGGGATCGACGACTCTCTTCTCCAATGGATTAGAAATTACCTTTGGGAACGTTCACTTCAAGTTGTCTTGGATGGTTTCAAGTCTGATATTCACAAAATAAATGCTGATGTGCCCCAAGGCTCTGTTCTGTCTCCGACACTCTTTTTAATTTTCATCAACGATCTCTTGTCTCCTACTTCTAAGCCAATATCGAGAAATCGAGAGTGAAGAAGAAAGAGCAATTGCAAGTGTAAGTCCTCCACGTCCAAAAATCAATACGGAGCATGTTGTCCAAACATTTTGCATTTATCTTCAATGGGCTGAAGAAACCTTGACTCTTCAAAAACTGAGAGAGCTGGCCGTCGACAAAAATGTATCCTCCAAGAAAAAGCAAACGAACATTTCCCAATTTTTAAATCAATTTAACCAAAAACTGTATTAACATAATGTATGTTACATTTTTTTTTTTAATGAATTAAATATACTATTTTTCTTTTCTTTTACGACGAACAATATTCTTTTATTTTTCCTACTCTGGTTTTCACGTTAAATTCTTATTCAAGGCTCAACTTTTTTGTGACTCGGTTATTGCAACAACCTCAATTAACGCAACTGCTCAAATTTTCAACGGTTTCTTTTACCGAGGGCGTACTGTATTACCTCAACATATTAAATCAGACGAAACAGGATCAGAAGTAAACTTGCAAGAACTTTTAAGTAAAACTGCATCATCTGTAATACAATCGGTTGAATCTTGTGCACTAAGTCATACATCGTTATTAAAGCTTATTTGTAAATGGGGTTTCGATGGTTCCTCGGGTCACAGTAATTATAAACAAAAATTTGCAGATTCGAGCCTTACCGATGAATTTTTGTTTATAACTGCCTTAGTCCCTCTACAACTGGTTGAGTCTAATACTGAAATAGTAAAATGGAGAAACAGTACACCTTTGTTTACTTTTTTTTGTCGTCCTATTCATTTGAAATTTATTAAAGAGTCAAAAGATGTGGTTAAAAATTAATTACTCAGAATGACAACTCTAATAGATAACATGGAAACAGTTGTTTTACCATTAACGGATACTGGTTGTTTTATAAACGTTAATTTTGAAATGATTTTTACTATGATCGATGGAAACATATGTAACTCTGTAACTGAAGTCAATTCGACTCAAACATGTTACATATGTGGTGCTACACAAAAATTGATGAATAAAAAGAACGTTGTTAAAAAGAGTTTAAAGAAAAAATGAGCCTCATTGTTGACAAACCTAAGCCCGGGTATGGTTCAACAAATGATGGAAATACGGCACGTTCATTCTTTCGGCAGTCGATGCTCAGTGCAGAAATTACTGGATTAAACGAAGACTTGATTGTAAAATTCTCTATGATCAATGGAATATTTTCCAGTGGTATAAAAATTAACTTCGAGAAGTTTAGAAATTTAGTTAGCGAAACTAAAATGTTATATTTAAGTCTATACTCATGGTAATATATAGAAGTAATACCCATACGGATCTAATGAATATGATGCTATTAACTTCGGATCCTTTGATATCAGCTATTTGGAACAAAATGAGAAAATTTCAACCAAAATAATAGAAGATGACATAATGGAGAATTTGGAAAGCACATCATAAATTCATAACTTTTTTATTTTCAACTATCATCATACGCATTGTTATAAATTTTCAACAAAATATTAAATATACTAAAAAATAACTATAAAAATATTGGTCTTTTTTCTAAAACAACAATTCATTTTATCATAAAAAACACAATAATACTTGCATCAGTCTGAGTACAATTATTTTTGATAACCATTTGTGTGGGGTCGCAACACTGTGCGCCGTGTAAAGCGGTTTTTCTTTGTTCCAGTCGCTACGAAGGATATTTTCCCTGCAATAGGCTATAGGGTTAGTCTGATTCGTGGCTTGTCCCAACCTGGATATTGTTTGTGTGCTCGGGATACGTGCGAGTTATTGTTAATATACCTATTCGGCAAAAAGCAGTAGGCCCCGCTCAGAAGTGTAAAAATTGAAACTTGTTATCACTTATCCGTGACATACGACACATATTGTTAATAATTACATAGCATATGTATTTATTAAGGTATTTATTAAGATAATGCAATGCCAGGCTTGGTATACTTACCTAAGTCGGCATACCTACCTACATATGCATGTAGTATATATTTTGCATTAGTAGATTCTGATTCTAATACAATAAACATACTTATCTTTATCACTGAAACTGATTAAATTGCTCGTATTTATGTGCAATTATTTGTATTCAAAAGGTTTGTCACGCATAAAATGCTCATCTGAGTAGGTACCAATTGTTTTAATTGGACAGCTGTTGGAGATTTATTCACATACGTCATACATATGTATATCTATTGCAAAAAGCGGACCAGTCGTAGTGAACACCGCATCAAAAAAGGAGCATAGTCCGGATGAAGGGCAAGTTATGTTAGCAACAGCTTTAGTCCTAGTAAAAGAATCTTCGGGAGGTTTTCAAGTAGGAAGGGTCTTGGGCGATTCAGGCTCTCAAGTTAACCTCGTAAATGAAAAATTCGCAACATTACTTAATCTTAAAAAACAGAGGAAGAGGATATCTATTGTTGGTGTTGGAATAGCTAAAACAAAAATGGACTATCAAACCCAAACTACAATGAAATCGAGATTTAATAACTTCGAATTATCTTTAGAGTTCTTGATAACACTATCAATCACAGTATACCAATCCGAAACATCACTTAATGTTACTGACTGGAACCTTCCCAAAAATGTTGAAGTTGCAGATAAACAGTTTAATAAGTCCTCGCAAATAGACCTCCTGTTAGGAGCAGAAGCATTTTTTGACCTGCTGCAAAGTGGGACGAATTAAACTTGGCGAAGGACTGCCTTCATTACTGAAGACATCTTTAGGTTGGATTGTATCTGGTAGATACAAATCCCCGCTAGGTTACAAAACACAATCATGTTATCTTAAAACCGAAGATAATGCTCTCCACGAATATGTAAAAAGGTTCTGGAAACTAGAGGGAGTCGTAGGTCAGAAATTGATATGGAGCGAAGGGAGTGTGAGGAACACTTTCAGAAACATATTAAGGTTGAACCAAGTGGTAGGCTCATGGTACAACTTCCCTTCAAAATCGATCCTGCATGTTTAAGAACTTCGTACGATATAGCCTTTAAACGATTCTTGTCACTAGAAAGGAGATTGTCAAGAGATCAGTTGTTAAGAGCAGAATACGCAAAATTATATCGTTAGGACATATGTCTCTTATAAAGACTCCTAATTTGGACAAACCACATTATTGCTTGCCACATCAGTGCTTAACAACACCGAACAGTGTATCAACAAAACTCAGGGTTGTCTTTGACGCGTCTTGTTGCACATCATCACAAATATCGTTGAATGGAATCTTTATGGTTGGTCGTACAATTCAAAACGAGTTGCTGATCACATTGCTCCGCTTTCGTCTACATAGATATTCGATTACGGCAGACATTGTTAAGATGTATCGACAAATTCTAATACACCCATCTCATCGGAATTTCCAATATATTCTTTGGGGAGAAAGTGATCAGATACCAATTCAAACCTATGAACTTAACACCTTCGGCATCTTTTACATCTTCGGCTCCTTTTCTAGCCATTCGCTGCCTTCAATATCTGGGTGAACAAAACAGCGAAAAATATAAATTGGGTGCACACGTGCTTCAATCAGATTTCTACGTTGATGACATGCTGACGGGACCAGATGATTTAGATACGATACGTCAAATTCAAAGGGAAGTCGTCACAATTCTTAACTCAACCGGATTCGAGCTATCAAAGTGGCGCAGTAATAATCCCCATGTCATTGGATCCGCAATGACCACTCAGTCGAGCAAAGATATCAAACTAAATGAATCAAACCATACCAGCACATTAGGGATAACTTGGGTCCCATTTAATGATGAGTTCAAGTTTTCATACAATCCTAATCAACGTTTCTCAAAGTTCACAAAGCGATCAATCCTATCACTGTCGTCGTCGTTATTTGATCCAATGGGTTTGTTGGGCCCCATAATAATAAAGGCCAAAATTATTCTTGAAAAATTATGGGTTGAAAAACTGGATTGGGACTCGTCAATCCCGCAAAGCATTGATACCGAGTGGCGTCAGTTTATGAGCGATCTTTATTCATTGAAAAATCTGTCTGTTCCCAGGTTTGCACTTGCTGAAAACAAACAAAGTTACCAAATACATGGCTTTTCTGACGCCTCTATGAATGCCTATGAATAGAAGAACAAGAGATACTTCTGGTCGTGTATCAGTTAAACTTTTAGTGGCTAGATCGAAAAAGCAGAGAAAAAGCAGCTCCCAACGGCTCAAACTTTGTGGCGCTCATCTCTTATCCAAATTGTGGAAAAAAATCTGGAAAATATGTCAAAACATAGATGTCGAGGTTTATTTTTGGACTGATGCCACAATCATTTTGCATTGTATCTCAACACATTCTGACATTCGTCAGAACTTACTACCTTTTTTGGCAATCGAGTTGCCGAAATTCAGGAGAACACGCAAGGTGTATTTTGGAGACATGTGCCCACACATGAAAACTCAGCAGATAAAGTTCCACTATATCCGAATTAAAGCAATCCATATGGTTCCAGGGTCCTAAATTCTTGTTACAGAAACCAGAATCAAGGCCAGCACTCGTCAAAATACAACTTTCTTCAGAAGAACTTCTTCTAGAAAAACGAAAAACAGCATTGACTTGTCATCAAATAGAACCAAACCACGTTCTAGAAGTTATCGATAAGTACAGTTCATAGATAAAGATACTGCGAATATTTGCGTATGTCCTAAGAGTGATCAGTCGATTGAAAAACAACAAGTGGAGAAAAGTCTAACCTTAACTAGCATTGAGCTCGAAAATGCCCTTCAAATTATTACACCATTCAAATAAATAGTTTTCAAGTAGAATTTGAAGCTTTAAGGAGGAACCGCGAACTAAAAGGTTCTATTAAATGGTTAAATCTATTCGTCGAGGAGTCGAACGGCTTGCCATTTCTGAATGTAGGAGGACGACTTAAACACGCAAACATCCCTGAAGAATGTAAGTACCCATTGCTACTTCCGAAAAACTGCAGTTTTACAACCGTCATAGTAAGGCATCTACACTTGACGAATTAACTCGCCGGTCCAAAATTTCTTGTAGGACTAGTAAGACAAAGGTTTTGGATAGTCAATGTACGAGACATCGCGCGGCAAGTAGTCAGGAATTGAAAACATTGTGTCAGATACCGACCAAGATTACTGGACCACGTGATGGGCGATTTACCTACAGAAAGAGTGACCCCATCACATCCCTTCTCACGTTGTGGAATAGAATTCTGTGGTCCAATCTACACGTATTATAAAATTCGCGGTAAGGTGCCGTACAAAACGTACGTCTCTGTCTTTGTCTGCTTCGCCACCAAGGCAGTGCATTTCCGCCGACGTATTCGTTGCGGAGCTGAAGCGAATGATCGGTCGTCGAAGTTTACCGCAACACCTTTATTGCGATAACGCAACTAACTTCGTAGGAGCGCAGTCTAAACCAGCAGAATTTCGCAATATGTTTTATAAACACACTAGTCAAGAGCTTATATTTAATATTTGTTCTGAAAATTTTCATTTTATACCCCCCAGGGCACCCCACTTTGGTGGACTATGGGAATCGGCCGTGAAAACAGCAAAGGGTCATTTATATCGAAGCTGGGGAAGCGCAAAATTAACGTTTGAAGAGTTATCAACTGTACTAGTAGAGATAGAGGCAGTCATGAACTCAAGGCCACTGACACGACTTTCCTCCGAACGATGTCGAGGCACTCACACCAGCCCACTTCCTTATTGGGTCGTCACTGAAATTGGTTCCAGAACTTTCAGCAGACGTTCTAGACATAAGTTTTCTTCAACGATGGCGACGAATCAACGCAGTAAAGGCTCACTTTTGGAAAGAGTACATCCAAGAGCTCCAAGGTCGAATCAAGTGGATCACATTGCAACCCAACTTAAATATCGGCAACTTGGTCATCGTACAGGAAGACAACACTCTCCCCTCAAAAATGGCTAATGGGAAGAGTCACAGGTGTTGTTCAAGGTCAAGATGGTATAGTAAGAGTAGCAGACGTGTGCACCTCAAAGGGCAGTATTAGACGTCCCATTCGGAAGTTGGTGCTTCTCCCATCTTGAAAGTCCGAACCCTTTCAAAGAGGGCGGAATGTTGGAGATTTATTCACATATACGAGTATCTATTGCAAAAAGATATTGTAAAATAATTAGGTACAAAATTTGAATTTGGCGCCCAAGTGCCAAGGTCCGCCATTGTTAGGTTTTCAATAAAAATAATTCACTTCATTTTACAACAATTAAATGCGGCTATCACCAGGTTCACGGGAAAAAGAAAAAGCAGATCCAAATTTTGACATTCCAACAAATGTGGCTACTGCTGGACTTCTGAAACTAAAGATGGCAGCTGCTGGACTTCTCAACTAAAGATGGCAACTGCTGGAAAGTTCACTTACGAGTATCTTGGAGGTCTACGATGCAACAGCTCCCCCACACTTAATTTTGCTGAAACTTAAATTTCTTCTGACGCAGACGCTCACACCTCCTAGGTGTTTTGCCAATATCCCTTGGTTCCTGCGCGTCGCGATGAATGGGTGTGCCTACTTCAGATCCTGGTTTTGACTGACTGAGAACAGCATTATGACATTCCTGAGCAGGTGAAACCAAGGAGGTCTTCTTGGAAATCATCTATTTTGGACTGCAATCCTTATGGTTGAGTGGTGGGCAAACATCGAAACATATAAACGGTGAGTCTTCCTTCGGAACACCATTTTTAATCTTTAAACTCCGCAACTGATTCTGATGCCTTCTGCACACTTTTCCATCTACTTGCACTTGAAACATTCATCTTCCGCTACCACGTCCAACTACTCTTGAGGGGAGAACTTAAATCGATCTCAGCGATAACTCCTTCTTCTTCTTTCCTCAGGTATCATAGCAGAAAGGATCGTTCGACTCACACACGATTACCGAAGCGCTCAACGGAAAATCTTTCAAGACAGCATCGACTTCTTCAACCACTTGCTGTACGGTATTCTCCACCAACTTGTCAAACTCGACGTCTGGCCCCACTGGTAACCGAGGTAGACAATCTGCGTTCCCATGGTGCTTCGTCGACTTGTAGCGAATGGAGTATGTTTAACTCATTAATATTATGACCCATCTTTGCAGGCAATGAATTGTCATCACGGGTAATTTTTATTCTGGATTGAACAGTGTGACCAGAGGTTGATGGTGGGTCAACAACTCGAAATGCCGGCCATATAAATATTGGTAAAACCTCTTAAAGCCGAAAATTATTGCAGGCGCCTTCTTTTCGATTTGACTATATCCCTTTTGCGCATCATTTAACGTCTTGGACGCAAATGCAATTTGGCTTTCTATACCATCCGGATATTTGTGGGAGATCACAGCCCCAACCCCATACGATGAAGCGTCGGTGGCGAACACAATCGGTAGGTCACTACGAAAATGAACAAGACGCAAGACTTCCATGATATGTGACTTAAATTCATCAAATGACTGCTGTTGTTGCTTACCCCAAAAGAATGGCTCTTTTTTAGCTCTTAATTTGTTTAACGGTGTGGCTAGTTGTGCAAAATTAAAAATGAATTGGTTATAATAATTCGTCTTACCTAAAAACGCTTCTAGTTCCTGCAAGCTCTTGGGCACTGGCAACTCTCGAATAGCCTTCAGACGAGACTCCGATGGTCTTATTCCCTTTGCATCTATAATGTGCCCAAGGTACTCTATTTGCTCCTCCGCGAACTTGCATTTCTCCAGCTTACATTTTAGTCCATTGCTTTTGAAACGCTGAAGTAACATTTCCAAATTTGACAAATGCTCCACATCAGTTCCACCAGACATGATGATATCATCCAAGTATGATACACAAAAATGCAGATCGGCCGTGAGTTGTTCCATATATCGTTGGAAAATGCCAGTTGAACTAGCGATGCCAAAAAGAAGACGTTGATATTGAAGCAATCCCTGCTCCGTGTTGATGACGCACAATTGCTTCGACTCCTCGTCTAGCGGGATCTGCAGATAAGCGTTGGAGAGGTCCACCTTCGTAAACAACTTGCCTCCTTGAAGACGAGAGAAAAGCTCATTTATGCGAGGCACTGGGTAGCGATCGATGTCCAGTTGGAGATTGATGGTGTCTTAAAATCCCCACAGAGCCTGAGACTTCCATTCGGTTTTTTTTACAACTACTACCGGAACTGCCCATTGACTGGTTTCCACCGCTTTCAATATTCCTAGGGTCACTAACCTGTTTAACTCCTTCCTCACATCCTGCTTTTGAGAAAATGGGACAGGAATATGCTTAAAATATTTAAAGTGAGATGCGCGACAAAACTTGTGCTACAACTGAGGCCAGGACTGAATACTGACCTATAATTTTCACAAACAGCCTTTGCTTTCGGTGCGAGTTGGAGTCGAGGGCCTTCCACAACTTGTAAAGCTTTTTCAAGTTTACAATGCCCAACCGAAAAACTCAATGCATCGAACCAGTCCAGTCCCAATATATTCGAAGTCAACGGGCTGTGTACAACCAGCGCCTGCAGCTGACGCTCTTTGTCTCGCCAACACACGTTCAGATCAATAGACGCTTTTAACGGAACAGGTGCTCCTCCATACACTCCAGAACCCGAGAAGTTGGTACAAGTCGGGGTTTTCCTAATTCCCTCCAGCCATCCAATTCAATTAGCGAAGCAGTAGCCTCTGTGTACGCCCATTTACTAACACACTTACCATTATCTTGTGCCCCACGCGCTCCGGATCACAAGTTGAAGAAACTTCATCAGGAATTGCAAACGAATCTTTCCTTCCGACTTCCACCACCGCGAATTTCTCCTCCACTTGATTGATGGCATGTGTTTCCACACAATTGTATCGCACACGATTTCTACCTCTAGACTTTGTCCGACGTCGCCTTCGGTTCGCTTGATGAGAGGCGACTCCACCCTCGGCCTGACGCGCCAAGGAGCACACGGTTTTGATATGCTCCTTCTTTCCGCAGACATCACATACAGACTCTAAGTGGCGGCACTGGCTACGATCGTGATGTATTCCACAGCCTTGACACGATTTTGCTCTTGAGCGATCCACGAATTTTCTTACACTCCTATGGTGATACACTACGTTTACCTCAGTTTCTTCAGATGTTTTTTCGATGTCTTTTAAAATACTAGTTCCCAACTGGGTGGACTCATATCCCGTAGCGATGTCCTCGATTTCCTCAAGAGATGTGTTTTTGCGTTGCGTAGCTGCACTTCGAACTGCATAGTGGGGAGTGTGGAAAACCAGCACGTCCGTAATCATTATGTCTGCATAGGACTGGTTGCAGCCCTCTTAGCCGCATGTAAAAGCACAATTCTTAATCCTTTCAGTTCAGCTATCCACTCAACGTATGGCTGCCTCGGAAGCATTTTTGTGCGGAGAAATTTACATCGGGATGCCAGCACATGCAATTTGAAAGAAAAATTACGACTTAACCTTTCCATAAGCTCCTTAAATGTGTGCATACTTACGTCTCCTTTTTCAAAAAATTTCGTGGGCAGATCGTTTACTGCCGGGCCACACTTAGCCAAGAAATGTGCTTTTCGTAAGTCGTCGTCAACAAGGGAGTTAGCAGCAAAATGTTACTTGAGCTGGAACAAATAACTTTCCTATATTTCCTTTTCGGGAACAAATTGGCGAAATGGTAGTATTGAGCAGCGGATGCTAGTTGATTTTCCCAACATTCTGTCCATGAATTCCTTGTTCGACGCCATAAACCCTTCAAACTGCTGCTGCTGTAACAATATTTCCTTTCACATTGCTGGTTCCAACGCCATTTTAGCGTGTTTTCGTTGAACACCTCGTCGCCAAATGTTAGATTTTCAATAAAAATAATTCACTTTATTTTACAAAAAATAATTATAAAAAGATTTGATGTTCACTCTGTAGAACGTGCGGCCATCACCAGGTTCACGGGAAAAAGAAAAAGCAGATCCAAATTTTGACATTCCAACAAATGTGGCTACTGCTGGACTTCTGAAACTAAAGATGGCAGCTGCTGGACTTCTCAACTAAAGATGGCAACTGCTGGAAAGTTCGCTTGTCTTGGAGATCTACGATGCAACAGCCATCTTTTTGATTTTTGCTTTAACGAAACCATAGTAAATTTATTAAACATTTATTAAACTGTAAATTTATTAAACAAAAACCATTGAACTAAACTTTAACTTAAGAACTCAATAAAAAATTGCATTCATTCGCTTGTTGTATATTGAAGTCATCTCGTCGGTTTTTTTTTCCAACTTGGGTTTTTTTTGGGCGAAACGTTCAACCAAATTTCTCCGTATTGACAAGTGGAAAAAGCTCCACTTCGGACAACAGCGATTGGTTGATAAGTAAGTACAATTCGCGCAACAAGCTTTTTTAATACAAAACATTGAACATAAAACAATAAATCAGTTTTAACGATAAAGATAGTAAGTGTGAATAGTAACGGAGGAAAACTTTTTATCCAATTGTAAAAATTGCAAGTTATTTACCCAAGACTTTGATATGATATTTGTAGAAGCTGCTGTATTTTTCACCGACTCCCACCTCTAAATAAAATGTTAATTCATTTATCTTCCACAGGCTAAGGACTTTTGAATTTTAATTTAATTTTAATATGTTGCCTGATTCCCACCTAAAAGAAAGTTATGCTCGTTGAGTCTTCTAATTTACTGTATCCCTCTCACAGTTTTCCTACGTATGAAGACCTTTACTCACAGTGTCTAAGAAAATAGGTCGAGAGCAACGTCCAAAAATGCCAAGTAGTAACACCCTTACAACTCATGCTCGGACTTATTTTATTCACAATGAACCCATGTGATTTAAATCTTATCTGTAATATCGAACTAAAAAATTATAAGAAAAGTCAATTCCGCTACCGATTTTGTTAAGCACTGGTCTAAGGTATTCACCAACTTTTGAATACTCTAGTATATATTTTTTAAAACCAATAAACAGCCTCCATCGTTGACAGCTAAATCATTTGCTTAGGCAAAGCTTAGGCTTAAGCTTAACTCCATTTACTTGGCCAGATTCAGTTCAAATGCGCCAGCCAATTAATTTAACTATCCATTGACATAGAACAAATGCCAAAATTCTAACCTGACCTACTTTCTGCACGAGATTCTCTACTGTCATAGAAGCAGTATATCTACTCGAATGCATTCACAGATTCCCTTTCTATAAATTATTCTACTCTGCAG
Organism: Volucella bombylans; assembly: GCA_949129095.1. NCBI lineage: Eukaryota > Metazoa > Arthropoda > Insecta > Diptera > Syrphidae > Volucella > Volucella bombylans. The sequence continues at coordinate 87,572,536 of OX422144.1, forward strand.
CGTAATAGCGCTTTACCCTTAATCAATTTCATTATAAACTAGCAAATTAGCTGCACCTCTAAAATGAGTATCCCATTATCTATTGTTACGATCTACAAAAGCCTCAAGCATGAGTTATTTATGGACATGTTATTCGAGTAAAAGATTCAACATAACCACCAAGCGGGAATAAATCTCTCGTCTCTTCAGTCACCCACAAGCTCAGCAGCTGGACAAACACGGATCCGTTCTCAAAGTCCACAAAAAAAAAACTAATAATGTGAAGAAAAAAGATTCTCTAGAACCAGAAGCCGCTCACTCACTCACCTTACACCTTGACATGCCTTCGATGAACCGGAGCATGTTGTAGTATGCATCGAATATCTTAAACTCATCTTAGAAGCCCCACTGTGGTGCCTAAACCCAGAGGACTATTGCAAAATATATCGCCAACCAATGTGAGACAATTAAATGAGATGTGCACCTAATAACATTTTGTTTGCTCGCTGTAGTCTTGCAAGTCTTCGTCTTCATCTTCAACCCGGCCGATGTCGCCGTCGCCGTCGCCGTCGTAGTCGTCGAAGAAGACCTATGGTCGAGAATTGAATAGAGATCGCTTACTTCAGCGAAACATGCACAAATCTCGGAACTTGAAACTTGGACTAGCCAAAGAGCAGCAGAGATTATCCGTATCTATGCGGCCGCCACAACGAGAATATCCCATTCTTAAGGTCTAAGTTTATGATTTAATTTAGTGTAAAACAGGTCTGGCAGCAGAATGAAGAAGGCATGCAATTGATTCCGATAGATTGCCTAGATGCCCCAGGTATCTCAGGTACATGCGGTCGATGTGAATCGTGCGCGCGAGAATTACAAATTTAAATGTCGACGACTGAGATGGGTCCGAAGTATCTACATACGTATTGATGTACGAGTAACTACCTCAACCATACCAGACTATTGGTTGTGTGTCGCCAGTAATGATGTTCACTTGCGGACTTGGATTTCGATTAATTTATGCATCCAAGCATAAACTATGCTTTGTATAACAGTTTTATATGTTTGTTCGCCTGTCACGCTGATTGATGTGTTCGCTAATTGCAGGGTTGAAAGCCAAGAGTCAGTTAAGACTCTGGGTTTAACAAATCAAAAGGACAGTAAAATTGACGTAACAAGATTTTATTAGCCAAATAAATACCATCACCAACTCCAACAAACTCACCATCTAATACATATATCCAGATCCATTCGATAGGCTTACCTACATAATTGTAAGTATTACGGCGGCGAACATTGCATCTTCTCACTTTTACATAACTATGAATTAAGTTAACGTTAAGATACATTAAAATTTGTTTCGCTTATAGCTGGTTTTTGGGGTGCTAATTTAAGTGTGCTAAATGTTACTCAACATAAAACATGTTCAATCATCAGATTATATACATTCATAGGCAAATTAACGCTAATCTTTATTTATGAGCAGACAAGATTTGTTCTTGGAAGCCTTAAAAGTACTCTCTTGCAGTCATATGTGATTAAGCTCATGCATCACCTTTTCAATTTCAAAATTTAATAGAACGTCACGTCACGTATAATCCGATAATCGTGGAAAGGTAGCCGAAAAAGCGCCGGAAGCGCATCTGGATTTGAAAGCGATTCTTCTGTCCCTACACGGAAAAATCGATCATTTTCAGAAACAATTAAATGAACAAGCGGCTCGAATTGACATCATCTATTCGACCCTGGATCGAGAGAAGGGCTAACCTACAAAATCTGTTGTTAAGTGAATGCCCAGATGTGCTTTTGGTCAGCGAAACTAAGCTTAACCAGAATCACAAAATTGGCTACAGTGGCTACAATATATATATAGAAGGGATCGTCCGCACTCCTCACGAGGGGGTGGGGTTGGTATCTTATTACGCAAGGGCATGCACCATAGGGTCATATATATAATGAGGTTCCGGGTGTTGGAAGCCTGCATTATATGCATTCCTCTTGATAGTCGAAGGCGAGTGCATGTGCATGTGCACGTTTATGCACCTGAAACACCCAATCCAATTCAATTTATAACTGAGCTCGAAATACTTTTTCATTGTCTTCAGCTTCAATCGGAAGAAAATTATTATTTTTTGGCCGGAGATCTTAACGCTAGACATGCAGCATGGGGGAATAATCCGCCAAACACCAGGGGCAACCAGTTATACTACTGGTGGGGTCAACATATGATTGAGTATAGACTTAATGTGTACGCGTCGAATATCCTGGACTTGGCATTAATAGACAGTAGACTAGAACTGAATAACACGAATCCAAACACAAGGAACTGTTTGCGAGCGTTCGAGTACGATAGTGATCACTATGGACTTGGCGCCACAATACGGAGCAGTAGGTGGAGCAGTATGATCAAGCGTACTCATACGACTACCGTAGAGTACGGTGGCCGTACTTCTTCAGAATCTTAAAGCGTAAATTACGTTTGACTGGAATTTATCCTCTGACTAACAGAAACTTTACAAACGAAGAAATCGACTGTAATTTGCTGACGATGCAAGACGTTGTCAAACAAACTATGGACCAGACTATCCCTCCGACAAAAGCCAGATCGAAAAGTACAGAACACCAACAATCAACGCATTGTACGCACAGAAAAATAGACTGCTCTCGAGGTTTAAGCAGTTATAGAGACAGTTCACTGACAGAAACGACTCGGAAATAAGAACACTGAAGTCACTGATCAAAAATCTAAAACAATTAATTCAAGAAAATTACAGTAAATCTGTAAGTCTGTACTGGGGCAATAAAATTCGGGCTATAAAATCCAGTAGTCCGAATATGTTCCCGCAGATAAATGAATTGTTCAGGAGAAAAGATCACAATGACATTCAGTGTGTCCGAATTCCACAAACGACAGAAAACAGACAGATACTACTGACCATCGGCATCAGTCCAGAGAGTGCCGACTTCTTCGTAGTCGAAGACGCACAGCAGAAAGTAGATTTGCTGAGAGCCTTTTTCGAGGCAACAATTCAGTTCACCGTAAACACGACATTGACAACAGGGCCTACGTAAATCACTATTATCTGCACAACGAACTTCAAAATTGGTGAGCCGAGAAGTGAAGAAAACGCGGCAAACGTTATCATCGCCGATGAACGAGCTTCTTCGCATTTGTTCATGCGAAAAGATGAACTCTTGTGCATGTTTGAGTCTCTGAAAAACAAAAAGTCGTCGGGAGTAGACAATATTCCAAACGTCGTATTAAGACACCTGCACTTGGAAGCAGTGGATATATTTACTACGCTGTTTAACAATGCGCTGAATAATGCATATTATCCGACGCATTGGAAAACAGCAGTGGTACATCCAATCCAGAAAAGGGATACATTTAGAACTAACACTGCTAATCTTCGGTCAATTAGTTTGCTTCCGAAAATTAGTAAGGTATTCGAGAAAGCGGTTAATAGAGCGCTGTTAACGTGGGTTGAGGAAAATAATATAATTCCGGAAAATCAGTTTGGTTTTAGGGCGGGGCATGACACTATTCATGCTGCGTCAAAGCTGATCTCTGACATACAATGGAACAAATGCAAGAACCGGTGTACGGGTGCCTGCCTCGTTGACTTTGAGAAGGCCTTCGACAGAGAGCTGACACCAGACACATAAGTTTACGAGAATGGGCATGCCGAAACCTCTGCTATATACCACCTTGAACAAAAATAACCATCGTCTGCAAAAGTTACGTAGCCAAGAGTACATCTATCTCTGTGTGTGTTAACTTGTATTAAATTTTGCGTAAAAAACGGATTTAATGGTGCGCGAACGTTGGAAAAGTGATTCGAAAATGGTCGTTTACCAATGCTCACGGTTTTCATGGATTACAACGGTGTAGTGCATCATGAATTTTTGCCAGAAGGCCAGACAGTAAACAAAGAGTATTATTTGGGCGTTATGAGACGTTTGAGTGAAGCAATTCACCGAAAGAGACCAGAATTGTGGGCAGAAAACTCGTGGATTGTGCACCATGATAACACACCGTCGCACAGTGCCATCATTGTTCGTAATTTTTTGACGAAAAATGCATCAAATACCATCCAACAGCCACCGAATTCACCTGATTTGGCTGCATGTGACTTCTTTCTGTTCAATCGAGTTAAAAAAACACTACGGGGAACGCGTTTCAGCAGCCGAGAGGAAGTAATGGAAAAAACGCATGAAACACTGATGGACATATTAAAAACCAAATATAAAAATTTTTTCGAGGAATTGGATCAAGCGCTGGCATAAGTGTGTTGCAGTCGATGGGGATTACTTTGAAGGAGACAATATAGATTTAGGTGAATAAACTTGTATTTTTAATTTTCTGAATAAATTCCGGAAACTTTTTGATTTACGATATGCTTATGGGAAAGAAGTTCGTTGTTAAATGTAAGTGATCTAGTAAGTTCCCTCAATCAAACCAAAGCCTACGGAAACGATTTAGTGGCGTACAGATCAGGTCCAAAAATCGAAGTAATTAATACTCTTCTGCAGCGTGATTTCGATCATATTAAGGCGTATTGCGACGATCAGAAATTGAAAATCAATTTACAAAAGTCGGAAACAATCTTGTATGTCGCCAGCGCTCAGGAGCTCCTCCGTTTTAGTCCCGCGATTGCGGGCAGGGATCGCATCGATTCCGAAAAACAATACACCGAATTCTTGTGGCTTCTATAAGGGGAGAGGGTAGGCTCGCTCTCCTAGGTCGGTTCGTTACTAAGCTAACATACTCCTCCTAGTTATAAGTTAGATTAAGGATATTTAGGGGGATCTTGTGGAAAGGCCGCGTTCGTTAACATGAGGCGGCGCCTCTGAGAAGTGACCGATGCTTTATGGCATTGGTTAAATTTTGGTGGAGCTTGCGCACGATGTTGACGAATGCCAGGCTATGAGTGCTTACCACCCCGATTATAGTTAAGTTAGGTTAAGTAGAATATTGCCATAGTTACCATAAGTTTTATACAAAATTATAAAAAGATATGGTATCTAAGTTTTTTCTAAAATTATTTTCTTATAAATTTCGTATATTGTATAATTGATAGATAAGATTAATCGTAAGATAGTTTTAAGGTCAAAATGAAATTGTTAAGTTTAGAGCGCTCGGTAAGAGCCAGTAAGCTAGAATAAGTAACTATCATTGTCAAATTAGATTTAAACATTTTTGTCTAGAATTTAAGTAATAGCGAAAGAAACAATAAAAATGAATTTAACAGTAAAAGTAAAGATAATCGTGGATAAGATAAGCTGCCAAAATCAAACTTATAATGTCCAACTATCAATGCCAACTTCGCTCTCAATCGCATCGCCATTAAATAAGGCCGCGCATAAAGGCTTTTGCGAAAAGATCGAAACTGTCGGTGAAACCAGTGTAGGCTGGTCAAAGTCCTCAAAAGGGGAGGATCAACCAGATTGGAACAACTCAAAAAATCTGATGGTAACTGCACTGAATCGAAAACAGAGATTCACTATCTCATGCTTGAGATGCAACACGGCTATCAAGGTGAATGATCTTACGAGAATGCGGTTTAGCAACTGATAGGTAGAATTGAAAACGCACTCAACAAAAAAAAGGGTGCGTAACTAGCCCAGACAACACGGCGTGGACGAATCACTAGTTTTATGGATAGAATCAATGCTGGTGAATAGGACATTGATTTCGGATGCTGACTGTGGCCAATATGTGATGGCGGGGAGAAAAAGGGGTTCTGTTTCCACTGCTATGGTGGATGTTGGTCGACTCACTGCTCAACGCGCTTAATAGGTATGATGTCTATGCATAAGCATACCCGGTTGATGTATTATATCTGTACTGTCTGCTGGATCGTGTCTAGCGACTGTCTGCTCTAAAGCGCGGGCAACTGTAGATCTGATCGATGATTGATGCGTTAGAAATGGGCTTTCAGTTAGGAGAAGGAGCTAGCTGTCTCGTCCGACTCATCTAGTGCTTAGAGGCATCATCATCCAATTCTCCAAAGAAGCCAAATATTTGAGTGTCATCCTGGGTAACAAACTTCTATGAGGTAAACATATAACGCCGAAAGCCCCTAAGGCGATGTATCCCTTCTAGAAGAGCAAAGGAGCTATCGGATGGACATGGGGCCTGTCACTTAGACGGGTCTACTAGATCTACATGGCTATAAAGCCAATTAGATATTATGTGTTGTTTGGAGGAATAAACTCTAACGAAAATACGTTATTACTGCTTTTACCTGACTCCAAAGAACGATCTATCGCGGTTGCAAGCGGGCTTTCCCTAGCACGGCCGGCTCCACTCCAGACGCATTGATAAATCTCCCTCCCCTTGCTATTCATATTACGAGCTGCATTCCCAAAGCCATTTTTCGTTTAAAATACTTTGGTACAACACGCTCTGGAGTTTTGATGTCTTATTACTCTGGCATGCCGTTCGATGCGATGACACCAGAACTCCTGCTGTGGAAAAGATACGAAATAGACTTTAACAATGCCCAAGACTTGTTTCGTCCGGAATCTAAGCCAGGAAAGGAATACAGTCAGGTTTCCACGAGACGGATCCAAAACCAATATAGGACGCAGCGCTGGTATATATTGTAAAGAACCGGTGGAGGGGCGAAACATCTGCATCTGTAGCGATAGCCAAGCTGCTCTTAGAGCTTTGCTAAACCCTTTTGCGACCCCCAAGGTAGTTCGACAATGCAATATATCACTCAATATCGTCCGAAGGCTAAATTCACTGAGCCTAGTCTGGGTCCTATGTCACAATGGGATCACGGAAAATTAAATAACCGATGAACTTATCAGGCAAGGCTCAAATGAGAGTTTTGAAGGATCCGAACCTACGATGGATCTGACCTTGGATAATGCTTCCATTGACAGTTGGGTTACATATGAGCACAACTGCAGATGGCATGACTCCCCAGGTTACAGGTAGATCAAACGAATGCTTTCCAAAGTCGCTAAGAATTTGGTGGCCTTCATTCTGTACCTCAGCAGGGAAGATTGCATGTTGCTTACTAGCGTTGTCACGGGAAACAAAACTTTTGCTAAGCTTTTGTGACGCTTGCTGTGAAAGTGATACGACATCGCTGAGTGCTACCCCTGTAAAGTCCGGCCTACGCTCGCATCAGACCGCAAGTACTCGTCGTGAAGTGGTGAGTATGCGTACTATATACACCTTATCACTAAATGAATAAAATGAATAAAAATTCAATTTCTTCGAAAGACTAAAAGATTTCATTTAAAAGAACTTACAAGGAGTACGATGGACTTGTTCTTTGTTTGAGTGTTATGTACCGATAGAAAGAAAAAAACATATATGGCTATGTATCTGTTTATTACGTTTACATTTTAACGAATTACGAGATTAAATTTTTTTTTATTTTAACAAAACTCCGTAAAGCGGTAATAATGACAGAAGCTACAATTTTTATCAGCGGTTAAAGAAAATGGTGAAAGGCAATTCGACTAAGACAGCTGGAGAAGTCAGCGATTTGGGTTTGCGTAAACGCTTCCATTCACTCGTAGCACACAGTACATATAAAACTGTTGTTGCCTTGTGCTACTAGTAAAAGATTTGTCAACGGCTTTTGGCGCAAATCTTCTCACCCCGGCAGTTTTGGAAAAACTCTGGACTCTTGAGCTTTGATGACGACCATCTTTTCATCAATTTTATAGCCGCTTACGACAGCACTTATAGAGGCGAACCATATAGAGCTATGTCACCTGTGTGTGCGCTAGTATTGAAACGGAAGCTGTCAAAACACACAACGATTAATTTCACCGAACGCCACATTCAACGGCTATAATTTTAGTAAGGTAGTAAGGGTAGACGGGACCTCAAACGGCTTGGAGTACACGACAGGATACAGTTATCTAAGGATCAGGCCAACTGGAGATGTTTATTAGCATAGGTCTAGGTCCATCTCGAACTGTAGCGCCACCGAAGTAAGTATCCGTAGACGTACTTTTGATGTTCCGACGGGACCTCAAACGACTTGGAGTACACAACTGCATACAGTTAGCTAAGGATCAGGCCAACTGGAGATGTTTATTAGCATAGGTCTAGGTCCATACCGAACTGTAGCGCCACCTAAGTATGTATCCGTAGACATACTTTTGATGTGCTGAGTGATGTTTTGAGTGCATCCCCTTGTCCTTATAAATGGAAAAGAATGGCAAACATAATGAGAAATAACGTACCTGAGCAGAGTGTCTATCGTTACAGATAGCCTTATGTCAAGCAAAAGTCGTGACAAAATCCAAGTACGATGGTTAAAATATAAGATGCCGCTGCTTTCAGAAAATCACTCTGTCTTATATATAAAACCTAGGCTTCTTCATAGTTGTGAATTTAATGACCTACAACGCCTGTACCTATCAGCGTTTACCTATATTAGTACCCTAAACAAGCCTGCACTGAAGACATTTAGACTTTCAAAATGGTTCTCTAAAATATTTTCTACTCATCCCCATGTAGTGGTATCATATTGGTCAACATTACCAGTAGATATTCCAGTTTACTAGACGCAATCTACCATCACCTAGTTGATGTGCCTTCAAACCTTTCATTTTGCGACAGATCGACTTGAATTTTTACTTTTTAAATGAGCCAATCAAATATTTCAGTGGTTCTCGTTTACAATGAACACTAAAACTGAATTTGTCTCTTAATCTTATTACAAACGCAATAAACGAGATCATGATCTTGTCCGTTGTAGTTCCATCCGACGACATTGATCGCTGGCATGCTGTTCAGTATTGAAAAGAATGCGTCACTATGGTTGGCCAGATGCACAACAAAAAGTTTCGATTGTCAATTTAGCACTGCACGATTATTGTAAGTAAAACGAATAAAAGACAACAAACATACAACATCTGAGTGTAGTTCTTAAAATCTCTTTCACTTTTTGTTAGCAAAATTTGTACTAAAAAAAAAATCCTAATTGACTGAATTGGACGATTGACATGAAGATATGTCACTTTGGCAAGGCAAACTCAAGTTTTTGGCGATGGACTTGTGTGAAATTAGCGTAAGAAAATGTGAGATTACAAGAGTAAGACACAAAAGTAGACCAAATGATTGCTTAAACCATTTTATTAGATGACTGGACAAAGGTGGCGAAAATGTCTCTCTCTATACTGGATACCTCAACATCATAGATGTATTAGAGTTAATGTGCTCAACGGGTTGACTCTTCTACTAAGGTGCACCTCATAAGACAACTTCTTCCTATCCCGTCGTTGATAATCGCCCTCCGCCCAATGAATTCGAACTCTTCTGATCTTCTGATTCTCGTTCGTCGTAAACGATATTTTCTCCCAGTAATTATAATTGTTTCAGAAATTCTACCATTGCATTGGGACAAGTTTGCGATGTGAAGAACCAAAATCGTGCCCGTTGCGCAAGAAGAATGTAACAAAACCCAGGCTTGCCGATTTTACGTCGATCTCAAGAATTCACCATATTTTACATAAAGACTAGGGTCACAAAGCCTGTAAGATTCAATTGACCACATATCTTCCATCAATTGGATGTTGACAATGCACGAAATTGATTAAGAATTTAACCAAAATATCATTTCGAGCGATGAGACGAATTTCTATCTCCGAGACTTTGCTAATAAGCAGAAATGCAGTATTTGGGATTTAATAAATCCAATCCAATCGTCCACAAAGTGACACAGTTTTTTTCCTGCTTATAAGCAGGAAACATTATTAGGCCTTATTTCTTCGAAAATGAAGTGGGTGTGGTTGTTGCCGTAAATGAATTGCGCTTTCGAACCAAGGTGTCAGACAAATGTCGGAACCACTCCTCTTTTACAAGAGTTTTCTGGTCGAGTCATTTACTGAAATGATCATCAAAATTGGCCGCTGAAATCATGGGATTTAACATCGTGTGTTTTCTTTTTTTTGGGAAAATGTTGTGAAGGAGAAGGCTTACATACGTGCTGTTATTGATGAACTAGACCCGAAAATGTGTGAGAATGTAATGGAAATAGCCTGGATGTGAAACAGAGTTCTTTGAGGGGATTTGGCCCATATTGTTTCTCAATACTTATGACAACCTTTCTTTTATCGATTTAAATAAAAATCAAACTTTATTTTATAAATAATACGTGTTTTCTTGAAATGGAATCTATTATTAGAGACACTCAAAAAGAAAAGGCTTTTGAATCCAAAGAGATCACCATCCACACTTTCCTCGATATTGAGGGAACTTTCGACAACTATGAGGATTCACTACTATCTTTGTTGACTAAAGCGTCAGATTCAGAACCAGATAGTTTAAAAAGTAACCAATCTTCGTGAAATATTAGGCATTGTATCTGCGTGTTTTTGTAAACGTTTTCAACTTGTTTCCTTTCTAACTAGAACATTGCCTTAAGAACACTTTTATATGACCTGAAAAGAATAGAATGGAATAGAATAAAATAGACCGGACAACAATAATGTACGGTAGTGACGTACCACAGAGATTAAGTTCGTTGACAAATGCACAAGAGGATCAGAGCTCAAGCCACGGGCATCACAAAAAAAAAAAAAAAATAAAAAAAAAACAAGAACAAAATGAATGTTTCCGACTTTTCCATCCTTTGTGGCAGTGGAACACCAATGAAAAGGTGTCGCCAAACAATTTTATGTTCATCTCTCTCTTTACGAAATGACAAGATAAACAGGCAGTAGATAGATTAGGTTTAGACCCTTAGATACACGCCTGTCTACATATTTACATATCTATACGAATGTTCTAAAATGTATACAATACCAAATGGACACCCTGTTGCCAAATATATATTAGTGGCAAAGTTTGTCCCAAAATTCAGGCTAGATTTGAATTTTGCAACATCTGTGCGATAAAGTAGATATTGTCAACGAAAAAAAAAATTACAGCGTAATAGCTGACAGTTCAAGGTTATTGAAAATGGAGCGCCACACGAAAGAATAACGCGTTTTCATTGTTGACCAATATTTTAAAATAATGAAGGTTTGACAGCTACAATTCGCAATTTTTGTACAAAATATGGTCAGAATAGTGATTTAATTTCATCAACTATGAACAGATTAATTCAAAAATTCAGGGAGACTGTATCAGTTAGTGATCTTAGACATTCTGGCGACAAGTCGCTTAACACAAAACATCAATGCAATTCGTGAAAGTGCTGCTGAGAATCCAGGAACATGGTCAATAATTGGACATTCCGAGAAGCAGCGTATTCTACCGAAAGATTTGCATCTTCATGCATGCAAAGTACAATTGACTCAAGAACTGAAGCCTACTTACCACGCACAGCAAAGAGATTTCGTTGAATGGAACAATAGCAAGTGGATGCTGATTTTTGAAACAAAATCATTTTTAACGATGATGGGTTTGTTAATCGTCAGAATTGTCGAATATGAGTTTCAGAATATAAATATTTGTTGAGAAACAAATGCTTCCACAACGTGTCACTATTTGGTGCGAATTTTAGGCTGGAGATATCATCGGACAATCCTTCTTTGTAAATGCGGCTTGTCAGGCAATAACAGTTAATGGTGCGCTCGTTATCACCACATGATAATCCAGTTTTTTATGCCTAAATTGCAAGAAATAGATGTGGACGACAATGTTTTATTTCGACAAATCGGTGCCACATGCCATACAGTCCAAGAAACAATTCAATTACTGCGTGAGTCATTTTCTAGTCGGGTAATTTTTCCCGTTTTGGTGATCAGAATTGACCGCCCACCATGCGATTTAACGCCGTTGGACTTTTTTCTTTGAAATCTAAGGTTCACCACCCACGACTTGAAGGAGCAAATTGAGCGCTGTACCAACGAAATTCAATCACATTTATGCAAATCTGGACAATGGACAAGGGAAAATTTTGACAAAAGAGTGCATATGCGCCAACATAGCCGTGAAGGTCAGTTACCCGATATGCTATTCCATACATAGCCTCTATATTGTATACTTTATGAATCAACAAACAATTTACAAATTTTAGTTAAAAACCTGTGTTTTCTATCAAAATTACTGCTTGCGTAAGGGTGTTACGTCTTCTTAGCATCGCCTACAAGATCCTGTTTACTGTATTGTATGAACGCCTGAAGATTTTTGTCAACAAAACGATTGGTAGATATCCAGTGTACCTTTAAGCTCCGACGAAATTAATTTAATCTTAAGAATGCAGCATAATGATCAGATTAGTTAGATTTTTATGAATGTGCTCAAACATATCAATTAGCTTTGCCGTCTGCCGCACTAGCAACAATTATATATCATACATACATAAAATAGCAATTTAGTTAAAAACTTTCATCGATTATTGCAAGACGATACTTCAGAGTGACACTATTGTTGGTTTATTTTTAAAAAGGTTATACAAAAAACACTGTTCAATAATTTTCAGCGATTGTTACATTTTTGAAAAGAGTAAACCTTTCGAATAATTATGGAATATTACTTCATTCAAATGACTGCCTCGGCTGGCTTGGCAGTAGGCCACCTTTTAAACCCAATTTTTCAATACATTTTCAATGATTTCGGCCCCTATTTCACGGATAGCTTGACCAATATTGTTCTTGAGTGCCTGCATCGTCTCTGCATTGTTCGCATAACATCGATCTTTAATGGCACCCCACTAACAACATTAACATTATTGGCTTCCAAAACGGACGGTTCGGTTTTCGAATCCCAGCCTCGCTCGAAAGACATTCTTTTTTTCAGGCAACTTAATTCACGTAAGACGAAAGGTTGTCTATATTACAACAACAAGTCCAATTACACCTATTAAATTTTGGATGCCACCCATGGAGCGAAATAAGCACTAAGTTGTGTAATTGGAACTCAGACAGAAAAATTCTGCGTGTGAAGGCATAACACTGACACGTAGATTTGGCTGTTGTAGAGTTTCAAGCACAAATAATTACTGCGAATTATAACCTTCCACTCTGAGTGAAGAAAAAACTCTCCGTCCTATTCGGACTCCCACCCCCAGGAGAGCAAATACCGAAACCAAACACACCTGAGTTTCAAACCACTACAAAACAATTTTCCTTTCTCCTCCTTTCTACCTTTCCGCCCGCGCCCTGGCAACAGTAAAAGGGTATCTAACCCCTTAGGCGCGCGTAAAATTATAAAAAAAAAAAAAAAAAAAAACTAAGTCCAAAACTCTTTCTTTCTCTCTCTGACCCATTTTCCTAAAAACTTAACACGTGCTCAGGCCCTTTAAGTGTAGTCATGCTTGAGTGTTACGAGTAAGTTCTTTAAAAAAAAAAAAACCGCCTGATTACACGATTATTGAATTTAGTGTGCAATAAATCGATTGTTTTTGGCTTGTGTGGCACGTAGCCCCATACTGGAAAAATAGCTCGCCCAGGTCAAAATGCTCAATTTCTGGCGATAAAAAATGGATTATCTTGCCTCGGTAGCGCTCTCCACTGACTGTAACCTTTCTTCCATCGTCATCTTGGAAGAAAAATGGGCCAATAATGCCGCCAATCCAAAAACCACACCAAACAGTCACGCGTTCAGGATACATTAGCTTTTCTATGGCTACGTGTGGATTTTCCGAGCCCCCAATATTGCAATTTTGTTTATTTACGAAGCTCCCGATATGGAAATGCGCCTAATCTGAAAAGATGATTTTTTTTAGCAAAATTGTGGTCAATTTTGAGATTGAGCGCCTCTTCTAAGTATATTGATCTAAGCTGTACGTCCATAGTTGCAATAAGCTGATAAAGTTGCGGTTTCTAACACCTGCTATTGCCATGGTTTAGCACTATTCCACAGCTACTAGCAAGTTCCAGCCACTCACTGTACCGCGCCGTTTTGAGCAGCGTGGCTTGCATTACTTACTTATTTCGGCAATCAGGTATCTGGCATCTTGAAGACCTTTGAAACGTATTCTATGGACATATTTTAATTTAAGGGTCTTTATGAAGAACGGGGATAAACCTGTTTCCAACTTTAGAATATATGTACATAATTTGGGGTGTTGAGTGGTAGATGAAATGATCTTTTTATGGAGTCTCGTAACAGTTTTTCCACACTCACTAAACTTGCGCAGCATAAAACAGAATGGATCAGAGACCACCATAAATACTTTATATATTTTTTCCAAACAGTGTTGATGGCCGTTTTAGATTTGCTTAGTTTTCCCACTAACTTCTATGAAGAAAGTCATGAAAAATAAGAACGATCAAGTTCCACAGCTAACAATACGAGTACTCGTATAATCTATTTATCATTAGTTACAGCGATTCTGGTGCGTGTGCTTGCAGCACTACTCGTATATTATCAGCAAGCACTCCAGTACTCTTCTGGAATTTCAATTATGTCCTCAATGTATGTTCAGTCTCAGAGAACATCGCTGTCTTACACCCGACCACGTCCGAAATCAAACTGATAACACGACACCGCTGACTTAGCATCTGCATACAAGTTTTGGATAATTTGTCCAAATTTCATCAACATTGCATTACCTCCTGTAATGCTTATAAAATAGAGTGGAGTGTCAAAAGTAGATTAAAAATCAACGAAAAACGCATTAAGTTTTTTAATTCTTCCAATGAAGCATTCCACAATGCTTCTCAAAACAAATTGGTAGTAGAATATCCTGGCCTAAAACGCGCATGGTATTCCTTAAGTAGGTAATTCTCTTTTATCCATTCTGCTACTTGGCACTGTAAAATTACTGTAAATAATTTATAAGCAGCATTTAAAAAGGAAATATAAAAACTATAATTTTCTGGATCTGCCTATCACCCCTTTTTATAAATAGGGAAAATGATCGTTAGGAATTACACCACTCTCAAAAATCTTATTCTACATGGTCACGAACTCACGTCACACCACATTTTAAAATATTTAGCGCTCCGATAACTTCTTCACGCGGCACATCTGTGTCTAATATATTATTTTGAAAACCAGGTGTAGCATAGTGAAAATTGAACGCACAAGGGGACGGATTTACAACCGCGTTAAAATGTTCTAAAAGGACACTGGAACTTAGTTTAGAGTTGATTACAAAATTACTGCCATAGAGTATTTGTTTGCCGATTTCCAAAATTTTGAATGCAACGTATCAAACTGTGAGCAAGGGATTCGTAATGATTTTTTTGTTTATTTTCTCAGTTTAGCCTTGTACTCTCTGTTTGCTTCCAAATACAAACTCTTCGTCTCACACTCGTTGTATTGTCGAAATAACCTGAACCATGCGAATGATATTTGTCTAGCCTTAGAACAATCTTCCTCAAACCATGGCTCTTTGAATTACTTTTTCTTATATTTAATATTCCGGTTGATACGTATGTATGTACGAGTATGTATAGATCCTTTACAATTTGTTCAATGTTGCTGACATTCCCATCCGGTTGGATTTGTAGTTGCTCATTCAAAAAAGTTTTATACAAGAACTCAACACCAACTTGAAAAAAAGATAGTTCTTTCGCTACCACACGTTTTACAGTTCAGAGATATGATACATAATTTATCTTTCAACTGTAATATTATTATGAACATATAATTTGAAATTAAATGGACGTTACGATAATTATCTCTACGAAGGGAAAGTGGAAAAAACCCTTCAATAACAAAAAAAAAAAAAAAATAAATAAATAAATACCTAAGTAAATATAATAAATAAATAAGTAAATAAATAAAGTAGACAAATGAATAGTTAAGGTTAAATATATAAATAAATAAATAAATAACTAATAAATGAAAAATAGTTAAATAAATATAACAGTTAAACAAATAACAAAAAGAATAAATAGAGAATAGGTAAATAAATTAAATTAAGAGTATCAAGTTGGAAAGTTATTATCATTCAGGTTATTAACTAAAGGATTATCAACAAAATCACATCGAACAAGAAAACGTTGATTCAATTTTAGTATTCTATCAAGGACTAATTCAACATTCGCCTTTTGATGAATATCGCGCGTTGAGTGATACCAAGGTAAATTAAGCGTCATTTTCAAAAGTTTATTTTGAGAAACCTGCAGTTTCTTAAGATGGCTTTTCGCGTAATTACCCCACACTTGCCAACCATAAAGCAGTATTGCTTGAAAAGTAACTAGAAGTATCGTTATTTTATTGGCATTTGACAGTCTTGACTTTCGGTTTATGAAGGTGTATAACATCTTGATCGCAACAGAAATTTTGTTTAAGGTATTTGTGATGTGCATATTAAATGCTAATTTGGAATCCAAGTGAATTCCTAAATACCTGGTTCCCAACTTATACTAGGGGCATTCACATGTAATTGTCCACTAGGTAGAAAACAGGTTTTTCATTTCCTAGTAAAAAAGATTACTTGTAGCTTGTGCTCGTTTAGTTGTATTTTCCATTTATTAAAGTAAATTTGAAAAATTCTCAACCCATAGTCGAGATTCCTCTCGATGTTGAGAGCGAATTCGCGAGAAGATAAAATCGCTATATCATCTGCGAAAGCCGCAACTTCACAGTTGGGTACAGATGGTACGTCGGACGTAAACAGGTTATACAAAACAGGTCCCAGGACTGAGCCTTGAGGAACACCAGAATAAAAGTAGACAATGCTGAAGACATCTTTATTAATTTGCACTCTAAATCAGCGATTGGATAAGAAACTACGGACAATTCTACAGAGATTTGGTTGGAAATTGAAATTTATCATTTTGTATATAAGCCCGTCATGCCATCAAAAGCTTTTTCGACGTCTAATAATATCATGCCTGTTGATTTTCCTGTTGCACGAGACGATTTAACATGATTGCAGATCCTTAACAATGGATGGGTCGTGCTGTGATTGCGCCTGAACCCAAATTGTGTATCGGGAAGTAGGTTGTTGTCTTCAATATGCTTGTAGACTTTTTCTTTTATAACCTTTTCATATAATTTACTAAGGCCACTTAATAAACTAATTACTCTGTAACTGATAACCACATGAGGAAGTTTCCAGGTTTGGGAATTGGGACAATCTTAACGAGTTTCCATACATTTGGGAAGTATTCCATTTTATTACAGGCGTTAAGGACAAACGTTAAACGCTCAAGGACAGATTTAGGCATTTGCTTAATATATATGTTTTTAATTTGGTCGAATCCTTCAGCTTTACGATTGCTCAGCTCTTTGGCCATGAATTGGGTATCTTCTAAGGTTATATATACAGGTTTGGGGATGGAGGATCATTGTTACCACTCAAAAGATTTTGAATAGATTGGTTCACTAAATTAATTGTTTTGACGTCACCTAAATTAGCAGATATTTCGTGATTTTTGCGAAAGTTTAGATCAAGTGCGTTAGCCTTGTCAAAATCCGTACAGAACGTAGTATCTGAATTCTTAAGAAAGGGAAGTTGTCTATTTTTGTTTTTAACCAATTCGACAATATTCCAAAAAGGTTTTAAACTTAAATCTAGAGATCGTAATTTGATGTTCCACTTCATATTGTTGTAGTCAAAAATAAGTTTTGAAATAATATTATTGAGGTGGGAAAATTTATGTTCGTAGATCGGCTGACGGTATCTTTGCCATTGTCTTCCACAAGCATTTCTAATTAGAATGAGTTCCAGGATGTTAGGGGAAAGCTTGATTGACTAGGTTATTCAAAAAGTTCTCATCCCACTACACTGTGTCTAAAAGTGGTAACTATCGGCAGATGATCGGAGAGTGGCATTTGATTCACTTCCATATCTGTTACGTAGCAGTTACATTTGCCTCTTATTAAACGCAGCGTAATGCATTCAGAAGCGACAAATAGGAGCCTAGCGCTCAACTCTAGCCCTTCTATAGATAAAGCTCTCGCTTTTTATACCTAAATTGTTAACTGTTTCTTACGATCTGTTCTGTTTTAGCCCCAAAAGAACCCCTTGGTCATCTCCACCCTAATATAATAATGATTACCCTCAGCCCGTAATAAGAGTAATTTTGCATTCTTATATAAGATAGCGCTCCGATGCAGATTCTTATAACTACCGTTCTCTCCAATTGAATTTCTTTGTTTATATTATTTAAACTGCATAAATCGCAGTCTAAAGACAAAAAAAAAATACTCGTACGAGTATATCCTCTGAGGATCCTGCAATAATCCGAGAGTTCTTTGCTCAATTCTTTAGCCAGTCGTTTGCTAACCACTCCGAAGGCCATTGTAAGCTTTTTTTCTCTTGCCTGAGTAGTTGTACATAGAAGTCGTTGATTTCGTTTGACATTACCATAGCGTTAGTATAGTGCAATTCAAAACAGTTTGTTCTCTGGACACATGCGCAGAGAGAGTAATGAACATCCATAGATGCGCACGTTCTTTTTCATTTATTTTTTCTCTTTCAGCCATCATTTGCGTATATTTGTTGTTGGAGAGTTCTCTTTTTTTTTTTTTAATTAATTTTTGTGAGAGCAAATTTAAGACACCTGCGCAGTAGAATGGCCAACTATTTTCAATCGCACTGCAAAGACAATGATTGAAAAACTTAGGGAAGGAAGGATGCTCTGTCCGCCAGCATTTTAAATAGATGTGTGAATTATTTAGTACAACCTCTCACAGCTCTTTTTCACCTCTTAATTTTACACGACATTTTTCCTCATTCATAATAATGAAGATGAAAAAGATGAAATTTCAAACTCTGCTACACGCCAAAGCTCTTCGTGAATATTATACTCGTGCTCTTATATGACTGAATATTTTTTTATTGCAACCTGGATCTTCAATAGCTATAAACCCAATAAAATTCGTATAACCAATTTTAGCAAAGCTTTCGAAAAAGTTCGGAGAGTGACCGAAGCCTCAATTCAATATTACTCGTACATAGCTGCTCAAAATCTGCTCAGAATCTAGACTTGTCAAATATAGCATAGTTTAATTCATATTACTCGTAGGAATAAATATTTGTAACGTTGCAAGATTTTCAGCAAGCAACACCCAAAGTCAGAAATTTAAGTAATTTCCCTGACTATCGTCAGCAAAGTACCCAAGTGGATTGTGTCCCTAACCGAGTACTCTTGGCTTCAAAACGAATGGCATCTGACTTACAAACTTTTTGTATTATATTACAAAGTCTTTGTTCTTTTCCAACTTTACCTGAACATAACATATGTGTAAATACATCAATAATTGCCTCATGGTAACACCTTGCAACATCTTTAAACTTAAAACAATTTGTCAATAGCGTTTCCTACTTCCTGAGGTGCCCGTCTACCATTCAAGGTCTGGTAATGTCCATCAAGGCACAAGAAAGCAGTCACATATGTTTGTTTCCACGATCTTAATTTCTATAACAAATTACCCTTGTTCTGAATTATTTATTAATTTAATAATTACACTGTTTACGAGTATGTTGAATTGATTGGTTTACGACATTTCCTGCAACCAACATCTATTCCGATTCCAATCGTAACTCCACAGTGCGTCTCAACGACTTAAGGAAGCCACACGACAAAAACTTCTCAAAGGAATTTAAAATTTTAATCACAACGTGCTTGAAATTCCTCACGCCAACTGAGACATTGGTAAACTACCAGAGAAGACGTGAACGCAAACACTTGAACAGCATGCCACCATTCCTAAGTGGACAATTAGACGTATCGTAAGACGTAGTCCACAAATGAGCTCGGTGAGTAAGTCTCAAGCCAAGTGTAACATAATTGAAACAAGCTCAGCTCGGTTAACATGTCAATTGTCGATGCTAGTGGATATCGTATGGTATTAGAAACAATGGCTGGGCTACTGTAACGACAGACCTTGTGACTTCCTTAAACAGAATTACACCTAACCTCGGGGACTTAACTTTTTTTCTAATTGGTTTCCGATAGTGATGATGACGTGGCAATTGCTCCAAACCTTAACCACTAAATGTCTGACCAACTCTGACTGCTGACTTACGGCTGCCGAACATGCTGCTACACTTTAAGAGGCAACCTAGAGTGTGACTAATTGGCTTGCTGTGGCTCTACTTGTAACTGCAAACTCTAGGTGATCTTTATTCGCTTGGTAGCATACGAATAGAGTGCCGCATCATAAATTAATCGTTTACGTCGGCCGTTGCGGCGGTCGTCTTGATCAATATGAGCACTTCAATGGAGGCAAAATATCTTTAACTTAATCGTTCCATGATCAATGGTGACGATTGGTACTATTGAGTTGGCGAACTCGTTGCATTCTAATGATGAGATGACCATTTACGTTAATGCGAACGCACTCTTTGTCTTTGGTTGTACAAGAGCTTACATGTTAGTAATGTGGATGATGTGTAGCTTGACTTTCGGTATTCAAAACTTTAACAACGAAGCTATAAATCAGTTGCGAAGGAGTCCGTCTTCGTTTTTTTTTTTTTTTACCTTAACGTTCTTGTCTAATGGTGATGTATCCAATTTATTGGCAACAATCAGAATCTGAGATATGTGTTCCAGTTCTAATGGTTATTGCAGATATTGTACTCGTGCAAAAAGTAGATCAGCTACCAGAGTGGTTGGTGCTTGGACGAGATTTTGTGAGCGCGTCCCTTTAAATTGTCAGACAGCACTCCTAGAATAGCTATTCTTGGAGAGGTGACATTTAGAAGTAGAGTTTTTTTCTTAAAAAAAAATAAAACGATGCATTGCAAATTTAATTGGTTATAGCTGATGAGGTTATAAAATTAACACTTGCAAAGAAAACCATTCATGTAGATCATGCGGATCTTTGGAAAGTCGTATGTTGGCTGTTGTGATCTTGACCTTATTAAGAATAGAAAAAAGTTGTGAACTCGTTGACTGATGGATAGTATTAATGGTCTCGGAAACAGAAGAGCTTGGTACATATGTAGATCGTACATATTAATTTAAATTAATCATTGTGCTGGCATACGATATTTGTAATGCTTAAGCATTTTTCTGATCTCAGATTTATGTATTATACATGCATATGTACACTTCGTACGAGTGTATCCGCGTGAAATCTTAGGAAATTTTAAATTGCTAAATATGCAAATTTTAATTTTAGTTTTAAAAAATGTATTTCTGCCTTTTTACAATGAATAAATAACATATACACATACATAAGTACATACATGCATTATAAATTATTAAATACTGACACATCAACCATCTATCCCGAAGAAAACCGACTTGAACTCATCACTTTATGATTCATTTCCCATCTAGAACCAATAAGTTAACTGAATACTTCCATCGTGCATTTTCTGCGTATCCATCACACTCATTTGACGCATAAGTCTCTTAATCGAATGTCTTCTTGGTCGGGTGTTTTCTAAAGGTGTGCGCTCCGAAAGTCCAATATCTGTTGAACGACCAGGCGTATTATCTACACTCGCACTGTTCAAATGCATTCCAGCATCCGAACCACTCGATATGATATCTAAATTCTCATATGATGCATTCTGGGATAAGGGTGTCCTAAAAATAAAATCAACGCTTTAGGTAGCCGCAACAAAGTGTGATCCTAAAAGCACCCACTTTTGTGGCACACAATGTATACAATCATGCATTGTCCATTCTTTACCGAATTCTTCGCCTTCCTCTAAAGTCTGTGGAAGACGATGATGAAGAGTTTCGGGTAGACGTAAACTGGTCATTCCCCCTAACATTGACACAAATCCCATTATGACTAGAGGTAACTTAAGATTATCTTTGCCCTGGAATTTGAAAATTATTAAAACCGTTCCTTTGTATATCTGACACCCTTACCAAATAGGTGACAAATGGAATTACAATAAGTCCCAATCCGCCAATGTAACTTGAAGCACCGATCCCAATGCCACGTACCTGAGTTGGATACAATTCTCCAGCAAATGGATATATTATAAGAAATGAAGCCGATAACATAGCTTTAGAGATTAAAAATAGTACGAGGGTTTCTGTGACGGCGTCATCAGGAATGAGAACGGTTATAACACAAAAAACTCCACCTAAAATCATGGACAAACTTAAAGGCCACCGTCGACCCCATTTATCCATAAGAACCCAGCAACAAAAATAGCTTGGAATCTCTACTAAAGCCGATAGTAAGAAGCTTAAATACTGGTTACTTCCTAGCGATGGACCATAGTAGCTGAGCCCTAGATATACTGTCTCATTGGCAAACCAACTGAGTGTGATCAGGATCGTCTTAAGTCGCATATTAGGAGTCCTTTAAATAAATTAAATTGAAATTACTAAAAAAAAAACAACACGATCACCACACTAATGGCTTACTTGCACAGATCAAATACTCCGACATTAACTTGCTTCTTCTTCGCTTTACTCTTCTCGCGCAGAATTCTATTCTCCAGCTTTGATTTGAATGCCGGTGGGAACTGTTTCTCATTGACTCGTGCCATTTCTTTCAGAATAGTCAAAGCTTCCTCTAAGCGTCCACGCATCAATAACCAACGTGGTGACTCCGGCATAACAAATAAATACAGGAAATACACCAGGAATGGCATTGATGTATAGAACGATAGGACTACCCAGTCCCGAACCATGTAAGTCACGCCAGCTAACATCATAATGCCGCATGTATAAAAGGTGCAAGTCATGACCGTCACAAACGATCTGTAGTTCGGTCCAACCAGCTCGAGGGCTACAATTAAAAATAATAATAAAAATTGAAAAATTGAAAAATTTCAAATAGTCGCTGTACTCACAAATGATAAATGGAATCTGATACACAGCCGGAATGGTGAGACCAACGATCACTCGACTGAAAGACCACATCCAAAAATCCGTACTGAGAGTTGTAATCAAACTGCCCAAGAGCATTGTGCCAAGACACGTAAAATAGGATAACCTTCGACCGGCTCTGTCATTTAATAGACCAAACAGATAGACACCAATTGGTCCGCCGGTGTTCAAGGCAGCCAAGCCAATTGTGGGATAAATATCTCGGTCGCACACTAGATCGAACTAAAGGAGATGTACATATCCGCTGCTAGATGGAATGAAATGATTCTGATTCTGACTCTGATTTTGATAGTGATTTAGCGAACAATGAACTATATAAGCTAGTGGGAGAAATGTTATGAAAGATTATTGGTTAGTATGCAGCTAGCATTTAATACAGTACAGCTCCTGATGTTTTGATGTGCTTTGTGCATACATATGTACAAATTGAACGGTACTCTTTACTTACGTCTATGACGATGGATGAATTCACTGTTGTCATATTGTACTCCCAACCTTGGGAGCATTTCTGCACTGGCCATGACGGATCTGGAACTAAGTTGCTTATGTTGGAATCCCTTAAGACTTCATACCAGTTGACTGCGTAACTCGTACATTTACTAAATGCTTGAACTCCGTCCTCCTGAAAAAAAATATTATTCTCATTAAAAGTCGTACGAGGTTCTCAAAACATTCCAATATCTTGTCTGATGTAAGTATAGGGAAGGTCGCATCTTTATTGTCTGTTACAAGCATGACCTTCTTTCCGTCACACTATCAAGTGCTTAAGCATTGTCCTCAAAGACCAACTTATGATTCTACCATTATAAACAGTGAGTCACCAATTTGCTTCCTCCTTCTACCCAGACGTTAGACATACCTGATTAAAAATTTTAAGATATCTCTTGTAAAAACTGAGATAGTAATGAAAGAGACAATAACATCAGAATTCTACACCTCGTATTGGAATTCCATCGAAACATCCTTGGATTTGTTGTGAGAAACCGATTGCTATTAAATGGCATGAACAAGACTAAAGCTAAGCCTATTCAATACTCCAGCTGGTATAGACCATAAGGCGAGATTAATGAATTTCGCTCTCTGACTTGGAACTGCCTTAGTCCAGAGACCATAATATTCATGTTATTGGGTCAAAAGAATTTGAAGTTTTAAATAATCTTCACGCACTATTGTTGTCTTATATAAGCTCTGGCAATCTGACTGTAGTTGAGGTGAAAGGATAAAGCGAAAAATATATCATACGAATATTGAGAGCGCCCATGTCAGCGAGTCAACAAGTTTGGCTAGCAACAAGTAGCAATTACATAGCCTGCGTGGCGATTGATCAGCAGGCCAGCAGCCAATATTAGTTCATAGCAAAATCGAGTTAGTAGTGTATTTTGATGAATACGATGAATAAAAATGCGGTTTTAATATTATTTATTTCCTGACAAATTATTTGTTGGTCCACACTCTGGTATGTTCTATTCTGTCATGGCCGACCCCGAACTGAAGTTGGTTGCTGTTTTAATTGTTCTCTTTCCACACCTACCCGCGCTTAGAGTTCATCCAACACGTTACAAATGTTACGATCAGTTTTTTTGTAGGTACTTAGTTCATAGCAAAATGCTTGCCTTACACCCCAGTAGTGGTTCCCGGTAACCACATAAGTAAGCCCTTACCCATTCAGTCTAAAATACAAGGGCATATACGGCATGTAGCATTATACTAGCCTACACTATAATAGGGTTAACAACCCTATACGCAAGAGATTAAAATAAATATATGACGATCCAACTAATGGCTTCAGATAAAAATAGATTCACTGTTGACGACCAAACATTTAAAGGACAACCACCTGTTAATAGTCCACGTACTGCCAAACAATTAGCAGAGGCCCTTGACTCTTATCACGCCGATATCATCACCATCCAGAAAGTGGGATGGGACGTATTTAAAGAGGACAAAAAACTATGTATAGATCATAGTTTGGTGATTGTTATAGGAAAAAAACAGCCCTTATATGATGCGGATTCGCCATACGTGGCAGACTTAGGCAAGAAGACTTGAGCTTCTGACAGGTGAGCGAGCGTCTTATAACCATCCGAATTATGACTTCAAGATCGTACTAGGTGATTTTAACGCCAGAATAGGAAAGGAGGACATCTTTGATGGGACAGTCGGAAAGCATAGCATACATGAAACCACGACTGACAAAGGACTTAAGCTTATTAACTTTGCGGCGAGACGAAATATTACTATAGCAAGAACACGGTTTCCACCTGACCATAACGAATTAAGGATATCAATATCTAAACTAAAATTCAACAAATCAGCTGGACCTTACCTTACGTCATACCGCCCGATGTATTTGTTAGTATTAGTTTATCAATATTCAAATCTGTACTTCTCTTTATACTTACAAATATGTTTGTATTATATATAGTAAAATCTCTATATTACATACACCACTTTGCCTTCTCTTTTCTTATAGTTGTTTTATACTTATAAACATGAACTGGAATTGAAACATAACTATTGTATTTGCAACTTATATAATTTGGATTTAGTCGTAATTAAACTTTATGAAATAAAGGTCGTGTCTTTTTCTTTTTATCCCCAACAAAGGTTATGGGCCCAGATTTTTTCAAGGTTTTTAAAGGTATATTTAAAGTGAAAAATAATAATAAGATGAGTTCTGGCTTGTACCAAATGAAAAAGCTCGAAGACGAAAATTACGACGGGTGGACTGTTCAAATGCTGTCGGTTTTGGTTCATCGTGAGTTATGGGCATACGTGTAGGGTGCAAACAGCAGATGCGGACGCGATTGGCGCGTGTTTTGCGAAAGATGAAAAGGCTCTGGCAATGATTTTGTTATCAGTGAAATCATCTCAAATTTTACATATAAAGCAGTGCAAAACTTCATCTGATGCCTAGATAAAACTCGAAGAAATTCACCGTCGTAGTGGTCCTGCAAGGAAGGTCACTTTATTCAAGTAGCTACTCAATCTCAAAATGGCAGAAAGTATGTCAATGTCAACATCTTCGAAAAATGAACAGAAATTGACATTAAACAGCAAGATGAGTTGCTGGCCATTTTAATACTGTCAAGTCTTCCCAAAAGTTACGAGAACTTTGTTATAGGCATCGAATCAAGAGACGACCTGCCGAAAGTAAGCGTATTGGAGACAAAGCTGCTAGAAGAGGGGAGGAAACGAGAGGGAGACATCGCACGAGAGATCGAACCAATGACATCATCAGCGGTAGCGTTCTTTTCCAAGCAACGGAATAAGCCACAGAAAAGAGGATTTACCGGTAAGTGCTTTAAGTGTGGCAGAAAAGGCCACATCGCCTCAGAGTGCCGTACGAATGTTTCAGCAGCAAAAGTTGCGGGCAACAAAATAACAACTTCGTTTGCTATGTCCGCTTTCATACGTCGCATGTTTCGAAAGATTCAAGTGAGTGCAAAAGGGAGGGATAATGAAACAAAAAATATCCAATTAACCAAATTCCCACTGCCTGTGGGTAGCAATTTCATTGCAAGTTTTTGACATTTCTTTTTCTCCTTCTTCTTTCTTTTTCGCATTTGCTTCATTACTTCTTTCGCTGTGTTACGAGCACAACATTTCAGTATGGCGGATGAACTGAAATGGACCAAAGAATTAACATGGGGGCTCATTTTCAATTATGAAAGACTGAGCGCCAAAGATGAAATGAAAGAGAACTGTCAAATAACATGCAAACTCAAAGAAGGGGAAAGTCTTCATGTAGAGTTGCTCGCATCACTGAATGACAATTCAAAAGAAAATAACCAGAACATGCGCATAACACACTTGCGACGTATGAAAGCGGACTAGCTTAATGGAACAAATGCATCAGCACTTACCATGAACATGTGGGTATTCGATAGTGGATCTACACTACATGCCATATGTGTTGCAACAAATCGCTCTTCACAAACCTTCAGAAACATCGAGAAAACATCGAGTTAGCAGCTGACAACTTTACACAGTCTGACGAGATTGGCGAAGTAATAATCAAAACAAATAAGTGCGAAATTAAACTCCATGATGTGCTTTATGTTGAAAGCTTAAAAACGAATTTTATTTCCCTAAGTAAAGCTACCGAAAATGAGAATCGTGTTATTTTAAATGAAAAAAGTGC
Source organism: Volucella bombylans (assembly GCA_949129095.1). Classification (NCBI taxonomy): domain Eukaryota; kingdom Metazoa; phylum Arthropoda; class Insecta; order Diptera; family Syrphidae; genus Volucella; species Volucella bombylans. The sequence goes on from OX422144.1 coordinate 87,599,291, forward strand.
CCTAATAACAAACGAAGACGGGCAGTGATATTGCAAGCAAACAAATTGGGAAATTTATTTGTGTTCCAAGCCGGAGAGAAACTCTTAAATTTGAATATGTAGTTCAATTTGTTTATTAAATGGCATGAACGGTTCGGTCATTTACTCGTAAATGTTAAAATGTTGAGTTTTTTTTATTAAAGAATAACTTGGTCAAAGGAATCAACATTAAAAGTTTTGTGAGCGATGGATTTAAATGTGAAACATGTTTGAAGGGAAAAATGACCTCCATACCATTTCCAAAGTTTCATTTCATATCGCGCCAATAGTGTTCTCGAACTGATACATAGCGACATTTGCGGTCCGATGCGGATTAAATCAATCGGTGGTGCGCGGTAATTTGCATTGTTCGTTGACAATTATAGCATAAAAATGTTCGTGTATTTCTTGAAACAAAAGAGTGAAGTGATCGATGCATTTAAACGCTTTAAATCCTCGGTTGAATTAGAAACTTCACAAAAAATAAAATCAATTAGAACCGATAACGGTAGCGAGTATTTAAGCGGCGAATTTAGTAGTTTAAATTTTTAAAAGCCGTGACATCGAGTTCCTTGAAGAAATTGGTAAGAGTCCTTGCAAAGATTTTAGTGAAGTTGATATTTTAAAACCCGAGCGACCAAGTCAAGACAAAAACCAAGCGCGCGAAAATTCTACCATCAAAACCGATGTAAGTGATATGGATTTTTGTAATATCGAGATGCGTGACGTTGAGATTAGTGATGATGAAACGTTTACTGATGCTGAAGGGGGAGCTGCCGCTGCTGTTGTGGAGGATTTCAATGCTGTTGATGAACCAGGAGATAATAATATATCTGTCGGTGTTGGTAAAGAAAACTATAGTGAAGATGGTGATGGGAATTCTGGAGCAGAAAATGAAGGGTGGGAGCAACGTTTACGCCCACGCATAGAAAATAGGTTCTTCTATGGCTACTTTCTATGAAGGCGGAGTATGAGGGACTAATGTCAAATGGTACATGGGAGCTTCCTGCTCTGCCTAGTAATCGTAAAGCAATCAAGTCGAAATGGGTGTTCAATATCAAACGAAATCAGCATGGAGGAGTGGAGCGATATAAATCTAGATTAGTGGCAAAAGGATGCAGCCAGAAATTTGGTGTTGACTACAGGGAGACATATTCTCCAGTCGTCCGCTACTCATCCATTCGGCTAATTTTAGCATTATCAGCAGAGCTGAATCTATCCATCCATCAGTTAGACGTGACCTCAGCTTGCCTCAATGGAGTGCTTCAAGAGGAGGTTTATATGCAGCAGCCAGAAGGCTCCATCGACAAGAAAAATCCTCATTTGGCGTGTAAGTTGAGAAAAACTATATACGGGCTAAAACAGTCTGGACGGGAGTCGAACAGCGAAATAGATAGTGCTTTAAGGCGAATCGTATTTCTGAGGTGTAACGGAGACTCATGCGTATATACGATGAACGAGGGGAAACCTGTAAACATGGTGGCAGTGTATGTTGACGACATCTTGCTGGCGTGTTTGAGTCTTGAAAAACTGGAAAAAATAAAAAATCCGATCAGTCTACAATTTGATGTCGTTGATAAAGGTTCAGCCGAATATTTTCTAGGAATGGAAATCAACAGAAAAGAAAACTCCATACAAATTTCGTCGAAGCAGTTCATCAAAAGCTTACTCCTCGATATGGGCATGGAAGAGTGCTGGTCGTGTACTACTCCTTTGGATCCTGCCAGCAAATTTAAAAAATGCGTCAACTGTAAAAACGTCGATCCGAAACAGTATCAGTCGATCAGAGGCTCATTAATGTATTTGAGCATTTCAAAACGGCCCGACATTATGCATTCAGTATGCAAGCTTGCACAATTCAATGTCAATCCACACGTGGAACACTTGAACGCTGCAAAACACATCATAAGGTACTTGAAAACTACTTTAAATTTAAAATTGGTGTATTTTCAGAGTGGGGAGAGACTTCGGGCATTCGCAGATGCCGACTGGGCTGGCAGTTGCGGCGAAGATAGAAAATCATTCACTGGATATGCGGTTTTCTTGGCGGGTGCGGCTATCAATTGGGAAAAAGAACGGCCTCACCCTTAAAGCCTTGTTGCCCAAATCTGCTACCTAAACGGACCACTTTCAGAAATGGCTTTATTCTTGAAATCGTTTTTCCATTTCACTCAAACATTCCAGTTCTGGTAGTATAGTAGATACCGTCATGTTATTCCAAAATGCTGTCGTCGGTGGTATTTTATTTTTCAATAAATTTGATTTGGTTTTTTGAAATCGGACTTGTTATATTTTGATAACATAATTTGTTGTAAATGTGACATACATGGTTTGCTATTTGTGATAAAGAATAATTGAATATTGATGAGTCATTGAGAAAATTTGTTGCAGATAATGAAGCCGGGAATTCATCCTAAAAAGTGTAAGTCTATTACCTCTTGATATTGGTGATTCGTCGTCGCCTATCTGAGACGCATGTGCCCTCATAGACGACAATCACATGTTTACTCATATATGACAGTCGATGACATCGTGTCGTTGGCGATTCTAGCCTTCCCATTATTGGGAAGATTTGAGCTGGTCTAGATATTTAATGGGTCCCGACTGTTTAAGTTGCTAAGTTCCGCATTAGAATTTATGTGTGTTTCCACCATGAAACTATTTCAATGGTGTGGTTATTTAATATTTCTTAACAGAATTCTAGACTACTGGGCTTGTTTTTTTCTTTTTAGTTCATATTTAAGGTCCATTTTTTAAAAAACCCGACTTTTTTAATTTTTTAAATTAATTTTTTTATTTTACTCTTTTTAGCTTTCTTTTTTTTCACAATATGACGGCTGGTAGTCGCCATACTGAATTTTGATTAATATCATGTCTTCAGTGACACGCGCAAGATTATGACAAATCAATAGATGTACGAACCATCAAAATCACCCCACGCGTTTGGTATCTAGAGTGCCACAAAGGAACAAACATACATATATAGGCTAATAAACACATTACCCTTCCTTTTGCATAGCGCAGTCGGGTAAAAAGGAGACCCCTTCAACTGCGCAAACTAATGAGGTATAAGTCTCCCCAACATTTATTCCCATTTTATAACATGACTTATATGTACATACATTTTTATTCAAAACTTAGCTTAAAAAAATAAAAGAGAATAAGTTAGAGACATTTTTATTTTATGAAAGAGAAAATGGAGCCAATACCACTTCAAAGTTAATAATTCATTGTGGGGTGAGCACATTTAATACAAATATAAAAAACGAATTGAATTTTAATTAAAGGAAAAAGTAAAGAAAGTAATCCAGAGAAATTAATCATTAATCAAAAATATAAAAACAATTGAACAGTAATTAAAGGCAAGAGTAAGAAAGTAATTCAGAAATTAATCATTAATAGCAAAATTCATGACGAAAAAAAAAAAAGAAAACCAGAGGTAACTATACAATATAGCGCAACAAAACCTCATTATTATTGTGTCCGAAACCGAGAAGGCAACATTTTATCTTATTCAAAAAACAGAGGATAGGGTTATTAAGATTCGTATGTCAATAGGGAATTTGTTAAGTACTATATCTTGCATGATACAATGGAATAAGAATTTCTAAAGCTTGTAGTACGATAGGCTGGGATTGGAATAAATGATTGGGAATTGCTTCGTAAGATATATGCGTCAGAGATTGGACTTTGCATGTATCCACCTCTCATAAAGAAAATTTGCAGTACCTCGTAATAGGAAAGATGTCGCACTGGAAGAATTCTCGTACTCCTAAATAACTCCATGGAATGAGCTAGACGTGAAGAGTTACTGACTTTTCTTATTGCACATTTCTGCAACACAATTAACTGTTGAAGTTTACTAAGGTATGCGCCCCCCAACAACTTATTCCATACTGTAATTTAGAATGGAAAATCTCGTAGTATATTGTGTTTAGACTATTATTGGAACAAAATATTCTTAGACGATAAAAACAACGAATTGTGGAAAGAAGATAACTTAAAATATGCTCAGACCAACTCAAATTTCGGTCAATTATTACACCCAGATATTTAAATAAAGCGACGCTCGTATCAAAAGAATCCCTAGAATTAAGAGTATCACGCGCATTACTGATCAGGTTATACCTTCAGCAATTTGATGTATGGAATAGTGTCAGATTTTTAACGTAAACCACCTGTCATGGAGACTTATGTTTACGGGATGCCCATACATCCATGGGGGCAAGGATACGCCTTGCCATTGCTCTGCCGCCTTCCTGAGATACCAATTCGGAACTATGTTGCCGGCACAAGTTCCACTCTTGGTTGAAGTCGAGGCCGACCTAAAACCTCTCACTGCTCTTAGGGACGCAGCACCCAGTACTTATTGCAACTCTACACAGCTACCATGACGCTCCCACAAGGGGGCCTACCTCTTCAAGTTAGACCCGGACCGAGAAGCGGGGGGCTCCTGACTCCCATGGCACCATGATTTAAGTCCTGGTAGGGACTACCGGTGGTCCAGCCGCCAACAAGACCTATGACCGGCAACTTGTGACTGATCGAATCGTACCTTTGGTAGCGTCATCTGAAGATGTTTACGATAAGACCAGTACTTTGCTCTGCCCCCGTTCATTATTAGACAACGTCATTAATGGGCGAAGCCTTTATAATTTGGCGGGGGTCCTTGATGTATGGAATGTAACTTTAACATCCGGTGTCATTTCCGTGCTCAGGCTATAAAACATAAGTTTAGTTTTGTTACTAACCAATAGCTTGTGTCCAGCGAACCAAATTCTTAATAAGTGGACGTCATGATTGATATTAGCTACTAAGTTCAAGGGACTAACTGGTCTATATGCTATAGCTAAGTCGTCTGCAAAGGCAGTAACTTTTCCAGCAAAGGGTTGTTCAAAAATAGAATTGATGTAAATCAAAAACAGAACTGGACCAAGAACAGATCCTTGTGGAGCGCCGAGTTTAATAGTTTTAGGATTACTGAAACTGGTTCCTATTTTGACCAATTGATTTCTGTCCTTCAGATAGGAAGCGAACCAATCATAGATACAACCACGGAAACCCACATTGTATAGTTTGTTCATAAGAATGTTGTGATCAACCATATCGAAGGCCTTGGTTATATCTAAAGTCCACTGCAAAATGTTTTATCATCTAAACCTTTGTGTATAAAGGGGCAAAATTCTAAGAGAGCATCCACAGTAGAGAGGCCTGATCTGAATCCAAACTGTTTCGAACTAAAAAAGTTTTTATGTTCGAGATATTTCTAAATCCTAAGCTTTTGAAATAGAAAGGCATATAGAAGACAGCGAGATCGGCCTATAATATTTTTTTTCTTTTTTGCTTCCTTTTTTAAAAAGTGGTATAACATTGGCACATTTAAATTCTTCAGGAAAATTGCCAGTGACAATACTTAAATTAAAAAGATGTGTTAAAATATCAACTATGTTAAGGAATTTTTTTTAGCACAAGGTTTGAAATACCATCATTCCCATATGAATTTGAGTTGTTTAAAGAGTTTATGGTTTTCAATAACTCAAGACCGGAAATCGGTTCAAAATAAAAACTGTTTCTATGCAGAACACTATCCACAAGCCCATCTCTAGGTTCACCATAGCTAATATTAGAAAAATCAGGTGAAGATGAGAATTGCCCGATTGAGGCAAAGAACTCATTGAATTCCTTTGCTACTGCAATAAGATCCGAGATAACTATACTACCATCGCTAAGCGTTATAGTTGTGTCGTGCTTGCTCATATTTCGATTAATAATATTGCTAACCACTTTCCATTCTTTCTTAAGGTTTCCGTGCGAAATCCTAATTTGGTTATGGTAGTAACTTTCCCTAAATAAACGGATTTCCTTGTTGATTTGAAGGCACATGCGATCATAGCGTCTTTTTAAACACACATTTAGTGGATGTTTACTACATTTTTTCCGCAGTTTTAGTTTCAGTTTGATTTTTTTAAGAAGAGATGGCGTTTTCCAGGGCTTTAGCCTTATTTCAGATTTGCTCAGTACAACGATTTTACTGGAGGCAGATATGGAGTTTTTTAAAATTTTAATAAATGAATCATAAGCCTTAGAAGCATTTCCCTCATCATACACCTCATCCCAATTAATGCGGCGCAATACACTATTAAGGCGAACAAAGTTAATCTTTGTCACACTAGTCAACGAATGTTTTACATTGCTCTTCTTTTCAAAGATAAGAATTAAAATACCGGTTATACAGTGATCAGAAATTGTAAGGTTAAAATTAAGAGCACCACATTAATTAGACTGAATTTTTGAGAAACTACAAAAAACGTGATCACGACAGGTGGCAAAAATTGGTCTTGTGCACTCATTAACAAAAGAGATAAATCCATGTTCGGCGATAAGAGAAAGGTAACAATCCAAGGAATGACATGAGTATAGCAATTCCAGATTAAAGTCCCCTAAAATAGTTAGATTAGCTGATTTCACATTCGACAGAAAATACGAGAATTCTTCAAGAAACACATTAAATGACTGTGAATTAAATCTATATGCACAAACAAAAGTAAAGGATCCATTGCATATGGAAAACGATATTTTTTATGACGTCAGCACTCGACAAACTGTAACGCTTTATATCACAATCATACAAGTCTTTCACAAACGCACCCACTCTGCAGTAGGTGCATACGAATCGTTTGCATTTGCGTAAAAAGTATAGCCAGGAATACTGTAATCATTTATATCAGAAGAGTAAATCCAAATTCTGGATAAAAAGATAATTTCAGGGAGATTTTCAAGGGCTTCGGCGAAGACTTCTGATATTTTGGTGTATTACGAAAAAAGATTCTTTATTCAAATTGTCATGAAAAATGCTATCATTACATCTACATAGTTATGGAATTTGAGGAAAGGTTGTTATTAAAAAGATCAGGATTTACGTTGATATTGGAAAACAAATTAATTTGTCTTTAATTAAGGATAAATCATCAAATGATCTTATAACAACAACCTTTCCTCCATCGACTTTCCTCAAAAAAATATGAGAATTCCTGAACCATAGGTATTTATATTTGTTCTCTACCTTTAACTTTTTAGCTGCCGTAAAAAGATTACGATTATACTTCGTCATGCAATCGTTGATACTCGTATAAATACAGGAGCTGTTTTTAATACTGCCACCGAATAATGTTGCATTTAGGTTTTTCTTTCCGGCTTTTTTTCCTCTCATAATTTTTTCCTTAACTTCAGACGACGACAGGTGAATGCACAGAATATTCCTTGTCTTGCTCTTCTTCGTAACATTTTTTAATGTCTTCCGAGGATACAGAGACGTTCAATGCTTCGCAAAAGATTTTTTCTTCTGCATTATGGTTGTTTACCTCCGGTATACCAACAATTTCGATGAAGTTTTCCACTTGTTTCTGTTCCCACCAATTCAATCTGCTTCCGAGTTCGTTGACCTTCAATCTCAGAGACACATTTTCCTCCTTCAACTGCTGGACAGTGCCTAGAATTTCACTATTGATTTTCTTCAGACTTAAAATCTCTTCATATAGCTGTTCAAATGTGATTGTGCTGCTACACGGTTGCGAGCGACCTCCTAACAGCGTATAAGCGCTCGTTCTCTTGTGAGATTATATTGGAGGGAAATTATTGGACTCTCCCGCTCGTTGTTGTTACCTGACTTAGATGTACTTGCTCTTCACTAGACTGCTGTTGATGCTGATGCGCGGGCGAAATGAAGTTAGGGTGGGAAAAAAGAGAGATACCGGTGTGCGTTGGCTTTAAATGTTTGCATGTTATACGTCCAAAGATGGGCTTGAGGGTGAACTGATGAGCATTCATAGCGAGACGGGTGTTACTGTGAAAGGTTTGAAGGGGCAGAATGCTACTTAAAATAAAATAAAACAAAGTGAGATACGAGACATTTCGTCGGTGTTCGAGGGTGTCCATTTACTGGGTGATGTTAGTATCACCTATGAGTTTTATCGCACGGTTTTGAATCTTATCTAGCAGGTGCAGAGATGTTTTAGGCGCACCTGACCAGATGTGTGCATTATACTCCAATTTAGGAGGCCAGCTCAGAAGGGGAAAAATATTTCTTACATAGTTTGAGGAAACCTAGACATTTCGCAGCATTTTTGGTGACATCAAATTTGTGGTTATTCCAACGTAAGTTGTCGTTGGCACACATACCGAGAATGGAAAGTTTTTCGGTTTCGACGATTCAAGCGCCATTCATGGATAATGGTGAGTGTTTGGATTTCGCTTTAACGACAGCAGACAGCATTGTGTTTTGGAAACATTAAATTCCACTCTGTTGATAGTTCCCCAATTGGCTATGCTGTTAATATCGGAATGTAATGAGCTTGACATACGCTGCTGTTCCCGTTCTACAGGCGAAGGGCAGGGACGTGAGTCCGGAATCGAATGTGAAAAGCAGAGAGTAGTGTCGTCAGCAAAGGAATATATTGGATTCGAAGTAACAGAAGGAGACAGAACGGGGCACACCAGCATTTATTTTGTGAATATCAGACTTGAAATCATCCAAGACAACTTGACTTGAACGTTCCGAGAAGTCGTTTTTAATCCATTGAAGAAGAGAGTCGTCGATCCAGAATGCACGCGTTTTCGACAAAAGACTCTGTCAAATGCCTTAGAGATATCAAGTGCGACTATCTAGCTTTCGCCAGATTGATGTACGCTTTGGTTCCACTTTTCGGTGAGACATGCCATCAAATCTCAAGTGGACTTTTTGCTACGAAAACCGTAATGCCGCTCATTGAAAAGTTTTCGTGTTTCGAGATATTTCATGAACTGACGATTTATCAGCGTTTCCATGACCTTGGAAAGAAGGGACGTAAGTGCAATGGGCCTGTAGGTGGAGGGAGAATAAGATTCTCCTTTTTTATGGGCGGGTTAGACAAATGCTGTTTTCCATCTACTCGGAAAGACTTCTAAAGAGTAGGATTGATGAAAAAGCGTACGCTGTGGTTTTGCCAGCGTGGAAAAATACCTCTTTAGAAGAAGAGGTGATATACCATCTGGACCAGCAGATTTATGTATATTGATATCTTTAAGTACTCTTGCTTTTACACGAGTACGAAAGTGGATTCGTCCCATTGAAGATTCGACGCACTCAAGTGTAGGCGGAAACAAAGCACATTGGTCCATATCAGTGCGGTTTCAAACCAGGAAAGTCCACAATCGACCAAATCTTCACACTCCGGCAGATCTTGGTAAAAACCCATGAGCTCTAAATCGATGTACACCAACTATTCATTTATTCAGACGAGCTATACAGAGCAATGTCTTGTTTTAGCTGTTTGTGCAGGATGATAATAGAGAACGCACGCTGCTCCATCAATGTTGGTAGAGAACTCACCGAGACCTTTGATGTCAAAAAAGGATTTAGACAAGGCGATGCGCTGTCATGCTATTTCTTTAACATCATTCTTTGTGTGCACCTCACAAGCATACCCTGGAGGCACAATCTTTCAACGTCCAATTACTCGCATACGCCGATGAAATTAACAAAATCGAAAGTAAACTGCGTAATGTCAATGGCGCTTTTGCGAGTATTGAGGCGGAAGCGACGAAGATGGGTTTAACGGTTAATGACGCGAAGACCAAGTATATGTTGTCAACAAGAATACCAACACCGACGTCTCGGACAGAACGTCACCCTCGACAGATATAACCTTGATGTAGTTAAGGACTTTGACTATTTTCGCTCCACTATCAATTCAGACAATGACACCTTCGGCGCTGACATCAAATGAAGAATAACTCTTGCCAATCGCTGATTTTTTGGGCTAAGAAAGTAATTGACTAGCAAATTTCTATCTCAAACAGCAAAAGTGACCCCATTTGAGACCTTAATAATCTCAGTTTTGCTCTATGGCGCAGAGGCATGGACTTTATCAAAAATGGATGAGGGTGCTCTTGGCTGCTTTGAGAGGAAAATTGTTCGGATGGTTTTCAGTCCCATTTGCATAGACGATGAATGGAGGAAGAGATACATGTTCAAGGACTGAGGTGATTAGGTCATGTAGAGTGGATGGATACCAATGTTCCGGCCCCTAGTAGAAAATATACATATGATAGCATCCTTCACAAGTTATCTCTCGATAGCAACATACGTCAGAAGGTGAATGTCCCTTTTAAAGATTTCTGTATAACATGCGGAGGCCAAAAAGAAGAAAAAACCTACCACAAACCTATTACGTAGGTGTCCAGATTTAATGTATGTATATATTGTAGATTTCAAGGAGTGCCTATACCACTCCTCCATAAGAAGCATAAAGAAGTATCCCAGTACAAAGCAGCTCTTCTCGTCCTAAGTGGACAACTGTAGGCGTGCGCATTAAAAGCAATTAGACACCTTCAACGGTGCACAGTCCGTTAAGCAATATAGTTGGAAAAGACTATTTCATAGATCTATCTTCACTCTCATGAAATGATTTCATATTTTCACCAAAGTCGAATGTTCGTCAGAAGACGATCAGAAATTACTAAGCTTGCAATTACAGGCAAACGACCTTCGAGAAGTGTTGGATGTAACCAGAAGAATGTATGGTGAAGCTCCGCAAAGAACCAAACATCTTTCACGGCCAAATATAATATTACATCCACCAGGTAACAAAAGATCAGCAAAACAAATTTATACGCTCTTGCAGGTCTGGTCTTTATATTTTTTGTGATGATTCTATGAGAGGCATTTAGTCACTAATGTTGAAATCATTTTACACCGTCAAAAATAGAAAACCGGCCGCCAAAATTACGATCCCGATGATGATCCTGGAAATGTTCACTCGAGATACCACAATTTCTGAACTAAAACCCTGTTTGTATTATTTGTGTGTCACGTTCGCGGATAGTTGAACGGTGTTTGAAAAATAGACCCATCGTAACTAATGTTCCGAATATAAATTAACGAAACAACAACCAATAAGATTGTCATCATGATTATGTTTTGAAATTTTAATTCAAAAAACTAATGAAAAAAAAGTAAGAAATGTTTGCAACTTCAACCTTTTTGTTGTGAATGAAACAGCTCAAAACAAGAAACAATGCAAACTAGTGGTTTTTCTGGGCAAATTTTACGTAAGTAACATATTTAGTCTCTTCCTGGTTGGTTTTGCTTTTCACTGTCGACATCTACCTTGCTAAAATTTTTGGGATTAGAAATATTATCGTTTTTGATTTGGAGTTTGGGATTACCATCTTCCGTCTTCTTTCTTTTTCCGCCATATTTAGCCCCCGTTTGTACCAGTTTCCTTCCATCTTATTAATTTTACCATATAGAGAGAAATTATTTTATCAACTCATTTCGAAAGTCAACCAGTGCAACTTTGTATATGAATTTTTTCATTACATTATAGAAAACTTTTATACCAGGTAACGCTTTTTCGGCTTCGGCTTCTGTCGTTGCCGAACATAAATTAATTATACTTAGGTTGTGTTACAAAGCACATCTCTTATAGATATTTTACCATTTCTGCTCCAGATATGTTGGATTTTCTTTAGTTTCATATTTGTAACTACTTTTGGATTCCCGAGTCTGTTACTTCTTATGGTAGCTGTGCAATGTGTTTTCGTGTGAGTAGGTTCTTCGTGAGGTAATATATATGCTATTATAAAAATTATCCATGAACAGGTGATGCCTGCTGTCTAAATAAGGTTCCATAAGAGCAAACACTAACTCCTCGAATTTTGATATATCCTCATTTCTGTCAGTTCTGCCTTTATACTATATGACAATATTCAATATGTATCCATCAGAATCAGGAATATCTTCAATAAGATCGCACCATTGGTCATTTGTTTCATTGCCTGCATCTTCTGTGTTATGAAGCAGAACTTCTTCCTCATGATCCTCCTGGAAGGTTTCGATTTCTGCACCGTCACCGTCGTCACATCGCAAAGAAGCTCCAGATTCACTGTCGGATGAATAAAGTTCAGAGTTTTGTTCGTAATTTTGATCTCGATCATCATCACCAAGCTCTGATTCGCCAGTACTAACTTCTTTCATCAATGTTAAAATCCTAGATTCTTTTCTCGTTACGTGCTTATGTATGTTTCTGATACTGAACAGAACCAAACTAATTTACAGATTCAAATGGACTGAAAATATACTTAGCAAATACCGAAATTCAAATAATCTGCACTGAAACACTGACTATCGCAAAAAACCACAACATTAAGACCCATTTACAATACTACGAGATGCGATACGAGGGTCGAATTCGGACATCGGACGTCTGTTTAGAATGATACGTCAAAACACCACTCACAAAGCTCAAAATGAAGACAAAAATATTTAGCTATCACGCATTGCGAGATGTGAGAGCTTTCCAAATTTTCGAAATTAACTGCGATGCTTGCTACGAGACTCGCATTATTGTAAACAAACACATTGAAGTACATGTTACGGAAATATTTTTATTATTAATATTTAGGCGCAATAGCTTACGTCATCACGGTTTCAGAGAGAAAAGACAAATAAACCGATACAATACAAAAAAGCAACATAACATATCAGCGGTCCAGTTATCACACACAAACCAGCTTCATCAGCACACGCGCCGGCAAAGCTGAAACATCAACATAGCTGAGTCAGCACACGCGCTAGCAACCTGTGAACTGCAGCGGATACGGATCGAATATCCGACTGCAACATATTTGCTTAGTGATCATAAATTCCATAACCCATTCCCACGAATTGTTGTACATTTTCCCACCTTAGAATTTATAAATAGAACTAAAGGATAAACTTGTAATTAGACTGGCAATAAAGCGAGACACTTGTCTCAAAAATAATTTTTTTTATTTAATTTATAAAAATAATTTATAACTGTCCCGGTTACTGTAGTCGCAATGGATTTCCTGGGACATTTCACAAAATAAAAGGTAGCACAAAAATTGTCACCCGACGTTTGGTTGTTTGGTTCTGCTCTTGGATTATGTTTATATGATGTCTTAAATTGTTTTTCCATTAAATCGAGAAAATAATATCGGCTAAGTGGCCGCCGCCAGAACTGATGATCATTCGGGCCCGATTTGTGGATTTTTCCATCACTCTTGCCAGAACTTCCGGCGATAGGTCCTCGCATTTTAGACGGATATTCTCTTCAAGGGCTTCAAGAGTCTGAGGCGTGTTGACATAGACTCGAGACTTAAAAAAAAACACAAAAAATAAGTCTGGAACGGTTAAATCAGGCGATCTTGCAGGCCAGTGCAAATCACCAAAACGAGAGATTAGGCGACCCGGAAATACGGCCCTCAAAATTTCGGTCATGCAGTATGCGCCGTTGCTCCATCCTGTTGGAACCACATGTTCTCTAGTCCCAATTCATCTAATTAAGGAAGAAGAAAGTCTCAACATGATCAACGTGGCTCTATAATGCTCGCCGTCTACAGTAGTCGTTTGGCCCGCGTAAACAGCACACCATGCAGTAACTTTGAGCGTGTGTGATTACTCCTCGTGGGTTATACGCGGTTTTTCGGTGCCGCAGAAGCGATAATTTTGCTTATTCACATATTCACAGAGATGGAAATGGGCCTTATCGATCATGACGATTATGGATGAAAAGTTGTCTCCCTCGTGATCGGGATTCAGGATGATATACCCCGAAATATCTGCGACATCTTTAGCCAGAGCTGCGATATTCTCAGCAGAACGGGTGCTCCGGGCCGGCCAGACCTGTCAGCATCTCGTGTTGTCCCATACTCTTCTAGGGAGGGGCTAAACGTCATTGTGGTTGTGTTTACCCAGTTGGTGTCGGGCGACCGAAATTGACGCTGCGCCAACATCACCGACGAATTATTTCAGAAAAACAACGTATTCCGCGGTCTTTAGGATTATAGCGATTCATGTCTTGTTGACGTGTATTTTGTGTCTGTTTACTTAACAAATGTCAAAGTAGAATTGACATTTGCCACCATTTGCAAAAATTATAGCATCTTCCGATAGGATGATGACTTTTGCGCCACCTTGTATTTTGTTTTTTACTGGGACAGTAATTGTATACATATTACAATTGAATGGAAAACTCGACAGTTGCTCCTGCTTTGCGTTTTAGAGGAAAACAAACTTTTACGGGATATGCCGCTTTAATGTTGAAGTTGAATGTCCATCAAGTGCTGAAAATCAGTGGTATCGATGCCAAAGAGCCAGCAGAAACGCCACAACCGATTTACGTCTGCAATATTTGGAAATATTACCAAATAATAATTTAATTTAACAGGCCCGATTCAACCCCGGGACTTTATATATAACTGGTATAACTGGTCTTATAAATAAAACTAAAACTGAAACTAAATAGTATTGAAGATCAGTGGTGATAATTGAGGATGTTTTTGAGGGTACCTCTGCTACAATGGAAATCGAACGCATGGGGAGTTCTATTAGCTTTACGTAGCATTCGAGACAGTGATTCGTTAAAACCAAATACCGTTCGGTGGTTATTTAGACGAAAAAGAGAAACAGAACTTAAATTTCTGAGGTTGGTATTAAAAAAAATATGAACCGTCAGTGAAGGACAGTCGACGGAGCCGGTTAAGAGTTAGTGTATAAAGAGAATATCGGCAAATTCACGAAGTTTTTCCAGTGATATTAGACCCAGCAATTTGAGTAGGTCATTACAGGGCGGAAGGATGTAGTGAGTAGCTCGTGGGAGCCTGCGTAGAGCGAAACGTAGGAAACTGCGTTGGACAGCAGCGAATAGGGAACCATACCTGGCTTGCATATTTCAGAAGTGGCCTAACAAAGGTGATGTGGAAACGGCCCTACATTCACTGATTAGCTAAAGCGAACGATCTCTACAATATAGAGAGTACACAATGGTCGCTTTTCTAGACATAGAGGGTGCCTTTAACAACGTTAACACATCCGCAATCACGACTGTGCTGTCAAATCTGTAGGTAGACGGCTCACTTGGAGAGTTGATCAGTCTTATGTTCATCCAAACTGGATGAGACTTCCGCTAAAAGATGTGTCAGCAGAGGTACGCCGCATAGACCTTCCTTCAATAAACGGTACCAGTTTAATCTTCTCCGATACAGCAAAATATCTAGGTCAGGAAACTAAACTGAAAACCTAGCATTCAAGAAAGAGCCAAGAAAGCTACGATAGCTTTATTCCCTTCCAAAAAAGCCACTGGAAACAAATGAGGCTATCAACCTCGCATAACCCTATACGTCTCGGTTATAAGACCGATGGTGGAAACAAGTTTCTTAGGGGGTAATAGAATTGTTGATGTCATATGAGAAAACAACAATCAGGGGAGGATGTAGACTGTCTAATTTGGAGAGAATAAGTTCTAGCATCAGATGTAAAGATCAGGTCTAGCTGTCTAACCATGATGTTAGAAATACCATTTATTTGAAAAAGGCCTGAGTTGGAAAGGCAGTCAACAAAGAGGATTTCCTTATTTAAAAAAAGCATTTGAGGCAACGAGATAAGTTCACAGGAGATAAGGGTTGGGAGGGGCGAATGTAACAACGCCAACAAACTCGAATTTAGCTCATACTGGCTTCTTAACGAATTGAGAGTCAAAACGATCGTGAATTGGCAGGAGGACCCCTCGACCTATAGAAGAATAATCATTCTCATGGCCGTCATCACGAAACATTATGAAATCTGGTGCAAACAGTTCTGAATCTTTAATATCAGATATTAGATTCGTTTCGGTCAACGCAAAAATATCATATGGAAGCTTTTCGGAGTTAAGATAGACCGAAGTTGGTTTTGGGCTTTTTGTGATAAGCATGTGGGTGCGTTATTGATGAGTGGGTTAGGAACGATGGTAGTTTTTAAAGGGGTTTTTTGCAGGTGTAAATCAAGTTTGGAAGAGTCATGGGAAGCATATGAGGAGAAGTCGGTAGCAACATCTGCGATCCGATTAGTTTCTGCAAGAGCATAAATATCGTTTAAGAGGGCATGAAATTTAGACAAAATAGTGCGAGTTTTATTGGGTCAATTTAGCGTAAGGTGGCAAAAGGGGATCGAAAATAGGGGCAGAGGACCGTGCAACCGAGGAAGAATGCGAGTTAGAAGTGGGATTTAAGATATGCGAGCTAATAAAGTTAGGGTATTTGGCTCCAATTGTAAAATCGAAATTAAAGAAGGAGTTGTTAGGAAGAAGTGTGGGTGGTTTAGCAGTGACCATATCAGAGTAGAGGGTAAATTAAAAGAGGCCCCTTTGCATGGAGGCTTGGAATGTAGAGAGGCAATTGGTACATTTGTGTGAAGATGTGAAGGGAATTGCTTAGAGTTAGAAAGAGGAGGGGAAAAAATGGGAAATATTTTGGTTTTTGGGATCCAGTTGGAGTCAGGTTTGGAATGGGAATGGGAAATGGATCTTTGTGATTAATAATTAGATTTATTAGCTAAGAGGTTTTTTTGTTTTTTTTTTTTTACTGAAGGATTTATCCGTCCTTTTTGGAGATACAAAGATACGTATCTCCAAGTCTAAGGTTGGTGTTGGGAAATTAAGCAATGATAGTAATATTCAAAGTGAAATACAACATGGCTGCCGCACGGGACAACCTACCTGCTGCACTATTTGAGGCTTTGGGAAATGGTTTAGTAAAGAGCATGCGCCAATTCATTTTCGAGATAAAAAATAAATCCAGCACCATTTGGCCAATGAACAAGAAACGTTAAACTGCCAAGGCATCAGCCAGCTTAAAATTGCGTGCAAGATCTTGTCTGGCATGTCTGCATAAGATTGTGCAGAATTGTGATGAAGAACGTAAAGTTCAGAAGCGATCTTACCAAGACCCTTGTGTTTAAAAGTGTTCAAATAAGGTTAGGCGTTGCTATGCGACTTTCTCAGCAATATACTTAAGAAATTGTGTGAGTCACGCAAAGCCAACACCAGCAATTTTCGGGGAGTCAGTTTTCCAAAAGTTTGTTCAACTAATTGCATATTCAGAATTGATATCGCACATGCAAGTCTCAAATCACAGATCTTCAAAAATCAAGCAAAAGCGCGTTCTTGCTAATAAATGTTTCTTGAATTTATTTGAATTGAGAAGTGATTTAAATAATAAGGTATTACCAAAACAAAACTGACATTTTAAAAGGACCCTGATTATTCCAGTGCTGCTCTATGCATGGTTACTAGCGAAAGGGCATTAAGATAACTTTAGGCTTTTTCAGTATTCAGTAGAACATTGTTTTAGTCCTGTTTGTATTGACAAGTTTTGGAGAATAAGATATAATCCAGAGCTCTTCGAGTTGTACAGCAAAATCGAGGTTATCAAGAGGAGTGCACATCTATCCGCGCCAAAGAGCCTTTGATTCCAACCCGATAGGACAATACCAGAGAGGAAGACCCTTCCTGAGGTGGCGCTTACTAATAGTAGGAAAGTGAGCAACTAAAGTTGGCCAACGAAGAGGCTTATGGTTAAGGCCCAGATCCACCACTAACTACAACGCCATCTATGTAGTAAATAAATTAATAAGTGAAGATTTTCACTTATTATGCAGCTTATGCAACTGAGTGAAAAGGAATAATACTTTGTAATTTACATGAAAATGCACCATTTTGACAGAAACGAAAAAGCATGTTTTTGAAGGAAGACACAGCAATGTTTTTAAATATTTCTAGTTTTGTAATGGAGCACTAGAATATCAATGGATATTCTTAACAATTTTCATACTAATAACTGAAAGATACTGATGGCATTAAATATAAACTGCAAATACATGCCTACTGGTTTTTAGAGCTAATCTCCTCAAATTCCAAACATCTACTTGCACCAAACGTAGCCATCTTCATGCACCTGACTTTCTAAAATTACTGAAAATTCCTTCTCGTTTTTTTTTGGACATTTTACCAATACATCTTTCGTTGAACGGAATCATGTCAAGTTCTTTGAAAAACACAAAAATTATTGTAGTTCTGCAACTCAAACGAATGGCATTAGACAAACATTAATCGACACCGAATGAAATGAAACTTATATTCAGAGTTCAGAACATGGTTTATCACAAAAATTAGTACGGACGGCCTTTAAAAAAAAAATAGGAACAAATTAATTCACTGTAAAAAAAAAACCAAACCTCTCTCCCTGCACCTACCCTCAATTTTTGAAGCAAAACATCTATGGTACAACAAAATCCCTGACAAAAAAATTACATGCAATACCGTGCCACAATCGATAATGTCTGCAAAATTACGCGGATATGGCTTCTTATTACAAATTAATTAGAAAAACCTTACTGGATTTCTTACCATTATCTGTGGTATTGCTAAAAGCTTTCTCTGCTCCACTGAAAGAGTTAGCAATTCGGGAACCTTGCACCAATAATCGTCCGGAGTATCTGCCATAAATAACTGATTAAATGCACAAAATCCACAAGGAATACAAGCTGGAAGGCATATTCCAAATACCAAAAGTTTCTGGTATTTTCCAAACTCTCCGATAGATGGTAGGAATTCATCGAGGTCAAAGGGCTCCTGCAACAAAACCAAAACAAAAAAAAAATAAGGCTCGTCTTTCAACTCTTTCTATTGGGGAGTCTATTTATGAAATTTACATCATCGTTTTCGGCACAATCAGAATCTTCAATATCAGAACCGCACCCGTTGGTATCTTGCATTGCGACGGATCACTGCGACAATACTACTTGTATTTTCCCGTCAACGCTTTTGTCGAAACTGGTGCATCATTCCATTTAGAGTATGCTCGTATGCTAACGAAACCTTTTAGGTGATGCATTGCAAACCTATATGTATTTGTGCGGTTGTTGCAATAGCAACCCCTTAAACATTTCCCATTTCCCCATTGATGAAATACTCGTACGTCTATTTAAATAATTATTCAGTGCCATTGTACGAGTACATACCTACGTATATTCGAGCAATTTGCATTCCATTATGAACCCGAGTGGCTGAATACTCAGGTGTAATGGGATAGATTATATGTATTTTCATTCATGAGATTTTATTTAATTTCGACTCGCCATCGAACACTGGTTTGGCCCAGTTATTTCCCCGTGACTCACATAATTCAGGATTCTATATGTGCAGCTTTTAATCAGCATGCAATTATAGATTTTCAAGCAGGATTGACAAGTGAGCTCTTCATCTTCCTTAAAATATACTCCTACCCAACTTATTTATTATACTTTTCACTGTTCGTTAAAAACGTTTTCGAACGCATCATTGAAAAATAAGTGTTTCATTGCAAATTAAAAATCCCGTCGAAATTCAGCCCTAGCTCAAGCTACAGTTTTACTCTTTTGGATTACCTTGTTAGTCCCTAAATACTGTCAGACTTTGAATATTACAAAAATTCCATGAACGAATTCATTTCATAAATTACTGTGGATTTCAACAGAATTTTCGAAAGAGGTAGATAGTGTAGTGCAATATGTAGCTTCAGTTTCATCTTAGAGAAAATAGGTGACTGTGATGATTCAAAGAACTATCCTTTTTAAATATGTCCGCCAAACTTGTCCGGCTACATATTGTTTGAAAGACTCATTGAGTGGGTGTCTACTAATCCGAAAATTCTTCGTGAATTTCAAGCTGGTTTTAGAAAATAATATAATCAATATTGCCTTCTTTGTCAAATTCCATGCAGCGGTGCAATATTTTACAAACATCTCAAAATCGGAATGTCTTGTTAAGTCGTCAATATTTCCAGGTCAATGTATGCTATGACAACAATAAAGCATATAGTCCTGCCATAAGTTCTATTACAAATATAAAACGCTATAAAAAAAAAAAAAACAGTAAACATATTGTATTCAAAATTGTTTCATTTATTAGACCACAATATTGATTATTAAAAAAAAATTGGATTCACTCGAAATGACTGCCTTTTGCTTTAACACAAGTTTCTAAACGGTGTGGCCATTGGGCTACAGCGGCACGTACGGTTTCCATGGAGATCGTGGACGCTGCTCTGGTTAATGCTTTTTTAAGGCTCTCCAAATTTCTGTGGGGAGTCTTGCAGGTCATGTTCTCCAAATTTGACCACAAACCATAATCTGGCTGGATTCGGCTAGGAATTTTGACTCTGAGCCACTCTTGCGTTGTTTTGGCTTTGTGAGCTGGTGCAGAGTCCTGTTGGAAGATACATCTGTATCCATTGAAAAGGGTATTGGTCAAACCCTTCACAACACCCTCTTCTCGGTAAACCTTTGCACCATGCGTGGCATGATCTACTGCTTCCATAGGGAATTTCTCCGAATTCGTTCAGGCACTGCCTTTACTATCGCATTCGTACGGACGACACGCGGGCGACCACTTCATGGCCTGTCCTCTACTCAAGACAATTTGCCGAAGCGAGCAATAGCCCGATAAACGAATATTATCGATATTCCGAGTGGTTTTAGCAACTCGAAAATTTAGCCAGCACTTATGCAACGCTATTACCGCAAACTGAAACCAAAGTGACTAGTATAATTCACTGATCAGTGCAGGTGTTCTGCAAAAAAAAAGTTAACGGTTCTATTTCCGCAAAAAGTTTTGAACTATAAGCGTTGGAAATTGTGTAACAGAACTTATGGCAGGAATAGGTACATTCACATACTGGTAGGTGTGAAGCAAGGTTGCGTACTTAGTGTGCACTATTATGCACAGAAATGCAAATTTTGCTTATTCACATAACCACTTAAGTGGAAATGGCCCTCGTGGCTTATTATGATTTTGGATATGCAATCATTCTCTTCTTACACCAGGTTTAACAGAGCATGGGTGTAAGTTAACCTCACTTGACGGTCAGCAGGCAGCAATTGGTGAACGGTTTGCACTTTATAAGGGAACATCTTCAGGTTTTTCACCAAAATTCAACGCAACAAACGTCTGCTGATGCCAAATTGTGTGCATCGTTGTCTCATCGATGTTTGTGAATTCTCTCAGACATCTTCGGCCACAGCAGTGATATTTTCTGCCGAACAAGTATTACGGAGCCGGCCTTTTCTTGCGACATCTCTAGTGGACCCAGTTTGCACGAGACGCTCAGACAAACGCTTAATTGTTCGCGCACATGGAGTAGGATAACGAGGAAAACGACGATGAAAAACATGCAACAAACTGAAAATTGGTCAAATAAGCAATAATTGATCAATAATTCCGAATTCTTCAGGTGTATATCCCTCCATTGCTTATTGTCAACAAATAGAGAATTTGTTCTGTCCACCACATAAATGTCAAAGCACAATGACACTTGACGCCAGTTGCAAACATTATGGCACATTCACATTAGGAGATTACTTTTGCCCCACCTTATATGATAGATTGCTCACTGTGGCAGAAGAAAAGAGAGCATTATCAGATCAACAGTTTGAATAGAAATAACAGCCGAAGCAATAAAATTAGAAAGATGGCGATAGGGAACAAAGGATTATTGTGCAGTAGTGATACTAGAGATCAAAAATGTCTTCAACTCAGCAAGTTAGTCATTTATTAGAACGTCTCTAGCCAAAATCGATATACCATACTACTTGCGAAGGATTTTATCCATCTACTTTACCAATAGAAGGTTCAGATATGAAACCGACGAAGAAAAAAAATACTATAAAATCTCCGCGGAAGTCCCACAAGGATCGGTACTGGGGCTCCTTTTCTAAAATATTATGTACGATGGAGTTCAGCCACCTGAAGTGAAAATAATCGGATTCACTGACGTCATTGCCTTTGTAACTGTTGCAAAGAATATTTGCGAGATAGAGTCACATGAACGATGCAATCAATCTCATCAAAGACTGGGTAAAATCCGCTTGCCTCGATTTAGCAGATCACAAAACGGAAGCTGTCCCAATAGCCAGCCGAAAAAATGTAGAATACGTGGACATAAGGGTAGGAAGTCAAACAATTAGATCAAACAAAGGAATTAAAGTGAAAGCGATTACAGACGGAGAAGCTTTTGTTATAGCCGGGAGGATTCCCGTCGATATCCGAAATGCAGAGAGCCTATAATAGGAGAACTTCTACTAACCAAGAGTCAAAAGGATCAAGGAAGAAGGACTGGAGTTCCTATCTGATCATGGTGGGTATCGAAAATATACAGACACAGGAAATGCATGCTCATCAATGGTTACTTTATCTGTTTGACAATTTATATGGACTAGTTGTTATCCGACAATGGACATTGATCGCTTTGATGGCAGACTTTGATGTGCTCCGCCCTCTTCGATGGTGTGCTTATGTGCATTGCCTTAGTTTTCGCAGCATTGAGGCCAGTCTATAATCGTGGCACCATTTTGAAATCGCGTTGAGTTGTTCTGGCAATATTTCCATGATAGAATAAAGTTTTTTTTTGTGTTCTACACAGATTGCTAAATATGTATACCGTTCGCATATGCGTAGGCAGTTTCATTTTACAAAAAGCTCAAAAGTTCGTTCGTACCTACCATATTGTACATATAAATAAAATTGAGCATAATTTAAGGCCTTATGGAATCCCATACACATTTTCTTCTCTTGATTTGTAGTAGCCCTTGGTATTTTACCCTGATCATTTTCTCAGTGAGATAACTCCTCTCGCCCGATTCTGTTGATACTTTCGATGAACTTCTTTTATTACTCTTATTACTTCTTTTTTTAAAACCATGCTGATTTGGATGTAAAACATTATATCTGCCTGTAAAATTATTGAGCCGATTAATAATGACATGTAGGAAGCATTAAAATTGGCCCGTACTTTTGTGTATATAAATTAAAAGTTCGATTTTACAAAAAAAAAAAAAACTTTATTCCATAAAAACACTGAGATATTCATACAAATAACTAAAAAAGTCTAAACTATAGTGACCACCTAGGTGGACTCGACCTCTCGTAACGTCGTTATTTATAGTCTGTGGTTTGAGTGTGTTTTGGGTTGATATCTGCTTCCAGGAAGATGATAAGCAGCTTCTGGCATTGTGTTGTTTATTGAGGTTGATAAACAGTATATGGCGTTGTGTTGTTTATTGACATTGTGTCATTCTTTTGATTGTGAACAGATAAATCACGTAGGCCAGGCGGATCATGTGGATTATATGTGTTTGTGATAAATATTATTTTTTTTTTTATCGTACAGAGAAACTGATATGATAACTTATATTTTGTATAACACGAGCGACAGAACAGACATTCAGTTTCAGATCAATAGGTCTTTTGATATTCACTCTTCGCAACATTTGAAATATTTTATTTCCGCCAGCTTCTTCGAAACAAACGCTCTGGTGTAGCCTCATATTCTGGTGGTTTTGCGCATTAATATTGCATAAATGCGTGATTGCTGAAGCTTGGTTTAAGAAATGCCCCGCAAACTTATCCACAAAAATATTTGTGGTGTCAACAATCACCACGGTTAACGCTCCGCTAGCAGGATTGGAACAGATTTGTCTCCTACCGACTAGCAGCTTTCCGGGGTCTAGGTCATTTGAGTCATCGAGAGTGCGGGTTTCTCAGTCACAATGTTGCAGTGGTCGGGCGAGCATTGTACGTTCGCTATCCAAACGATTTTAAATGTGGCGATTCTTAGGTGAATGCACGCCGACAATATTGATCACGTTACAATATTTGGGGATTGAGCGATCGGTTAGGTCTAAATTCAATTCGTTTGCGGTTGTAAACCCCAACCAGGATCCAGCAGAACATCTAGCACCACCGAAAACTTTCGCAATGGTGGAACGAAGCTTGTGTGAAAATCCAAGAATCTCGTGACACGGAAGTAAGCAAAACTGTTGTTGTTGGGCTCCACGAAAATATAAACCATGACTGAAACTCCAACATTTACATTACATAAGAGTTGCAGTTTGGTGCGCCTTATCGACGAACGGAATTAAATTATATAATTATAATAACGAAATTATTGGGCCCTTTTTAAAAAAAATTCCGGAAAACAAACGATAAATGTGAACGGCGAAAATTACGAGAGAAGCCTGAACAGTTTCCTAACATGATGATGGTAGCACTCGTCAACAAAAGGAAATGTGTTTCCTCATGCATTGAATGAAATGTACTCAACAACATGTCAGCCAATTTGGACGAGCAGTTATTTTTTGATAATGGTTTGAGTTAGTCGATGTTAGTGTTTTTGAGAAAATAGAAAAAGTAAAGTGTTGAGCTGTTGTTAAATATTGGTTTTTGAAAAGCAAGACGAGTTGGACGCTTTGTACGGAGATTCTCCACCATCATTTACCACCATACAATTTTGGACAGTTGAATTTGCCGTATCAGCTTGGGTGACGATGATAGTTTATTATAGCAAAAAACTGGTACCACTGACGATATTTATCTTATTTAGATTATCAAATGGTTCTAGATTAAGGTTAGGGACTTAGAAGGGCCTTTGAACATTTCCAACGAACGTGTTTGCCATATATTGAACCAAAATTTAACCATGAGAAAGCTAATCGCTCTTTATGTGCCGCGTTTGATCACTCCGAACCAAAAACATGTTCGATGAACATTTTCAAAGCTCCGCTCACGCAGTTTATTTTTAAAAAGGAAGCATGATAGACATCAGTATTTGATAAACTGAAGAAAGGAATTAAGGAAAACGACCATATTTACAGAAAAAAATTTCTAGACTATGCTCCATTTCACACCTCAGCGGTTGCCATGACGAAAATCTACGAATTATGATTTGAACTGATTGACCACCCTCCTTACTCACCAGATCTAGCACTAAGCTAATTTTTTTTATTGTAGTGGTCGAACAAGGAGGCCATTACCTTCGTAAACAACTACATATCTTGCAGAGAATGAGGCCAAGTACTGTTTGGACGGGTTGAAGGGTTGGCAGCATCACTGGGAGAAGTGCATAGACTTACAAGGGGACTTTGTAGAAAAATAAAAACAAAATGTTTTGTTTCTTTGTTAGGTCTGAAACTTTTCAGACAGCTCTCATATGGGCGCATGATCACAGATTATTTTTCAGCTTATTTTCAAGCACTTTCATCTTATTCGTCACGCACGTGGTTTCAACAAAATGGGACGATTCCACATGCTGGTAGGACCTCCATGAATGTGCGAAATGTATTTTCCACGAAAACTGATCAGCCATCGCTTGGCTACTAAGGTCTCTAGTCTTGGCCCCCATGGGTTTTTTTTCTATGGGCATACACAGGTCTACGATAATAACCCCCGTTCACCATTCACCACATTGTACGAAACACGATAGTTCACTTAAAACAGTGTATGTGACAAAATGGACGCCATTTGGATGATATTATCATCAAAAAATAGAATCCACATTAATTTTCTTAATGTATATAAATCTTTTGACTCAAACGGATTCTCTAAAAAGGGCATATTTGCTTTAGTTGAGGCCATTTATCCTATGTTATGAAATAAATTTCATGAAGTTTGAAAAAACCGTTGTTTAATTTCCCACGAGAAAAGCGGCAATTTCATATGACTTTGCCCACTACCGATGCTTTAAATTTTGGCCACATTTTTTGTTAATACCATAAAACATAACAGCCACTGTACTGTACTTACTCCCTTACGTGGCGCTACAGTTCGTGGTGAACTTGGGCCTCAACTAACAAGCCCTCCAGTTAACTCGGTCTTTAGATAGCTGTCTATAGTTGCGCACTTCAAGTCGGTTGTGGTCCCCTTCTAATTTTGCGCATCACCTGAGGCAAAGTCTTTCTCTGCTGCTTTGTTCCTCCTAGTTGGATTCGAAGACTCTGTGGGCCGGAACATTGGTGTCCATTCGCTCTAGGTATCCTAGCTATGTCAGGCGACTGATGCGCAGTTTTCTGACTAGATCGATGTCGCCGTACAGCATGTACGGTTCGTCTTTGAAAAGAAGCCATGCATCAACGCCATAAAGTACGACTAGGATGATCAAAGGTCTTATATAGTATCCTTAGTTATTCGTGATAGGGCATTACTACTCAATTCCGTTCTTAGCCCAAAGAAACTACTACTTTCTTTCTACTGAAGTGTTGATAGCAGGTCCAATGTAGAAAAAGTCCCTTGTGCAAAATTGTAGATTTGACTATCATTGTCTAAGTTGAATGGTCTATTCTGCCTAACGACGGAATGTTAGGCTTTGTCACCGTTATACAGTCTGAAGAAATAGTTTTTCCACATTCCCAGCACCGATTGTGACTCTACAGTCCTTCCTTCATCATCTCTACAGGTTTCTGTACGGGCCTTGACATGTTGCTTTTACTTTTTGGTAAAACTTTCATACTTCCAGAGCAGAGTTGCGAGTTTAGGAATTAAAAAAACACTAAGCCATAAGCTAACAATTGACTTATAATTTGAAAAAGAATTAATTCATAAGCTAGCTAGTGAATTATGAATTACACCAATTTTAATTCATAAGCTAGTCGGTGAATTATGAATTACACCAATTTCAATTCATAAGCTAGTCGGTGAATTATGAATTACACCAAATTCAAGTCATAAGCTAGTCGGTGAATTATGAATTACACCAATTTCAATTCATAAGCTAGCTTATGAATTGGAGAATTCATAAGCTGGCTTTGATTCTATAATTTTAAACCAAAGTGATTCAAGAGCGCGGATTGTATATGTATGAGTTGTATATACATCGTAATATGATCCATTTACTTTAGTGTTTTATGATCCGGAGACCGTCATGCCCACGTACAGCGAGATGAGGAAACCATGTGCCTGCTATAATGGTATCTCGTCTTGCCGCAAAGTCAATATGTCTAAGTCCATTGCCACTAACTGTCCTACCAAAGATGTTTTTTTTTTCTACCTTGGCGTTAAAATTGTACTAGACTATGCTTTTCGAGGAGCCATAGAAGAATTCTTTGGTGGTGTCATCCTTATCTTCCGTGGGGGCACAAGCGCTTATAATTCTTATATTTGTGAATTCAGCATTGATGCTGATTGTCATAAGATGCCCGCTATCGTGTCAGAAGCTTAAGACTTCTTGCATAAGTCTGCCGCGTATGTCAAATTCGCACCGAATAAGCGGTGTTTCTGCTCCCTATAACAATCAACATAGTAGATACATTGCACTTCTGCGCACTTGACTCTGCCCTTCTTTTGCACGTGGCATGTTAAGAGTTGTCAACAGTGAATCCGTTATTTTCCGAGGCCATTATCTAGTTTCCCTACTCTGTGATTGGTCGGGAAACTGCTGACTATCCTTGGATTAGGCCAGCAGCGCAACAATCAAATTCTTAGCGTAGTATTTCTTTCCTTGTGAGTTTTTGAACGCATTCACTGTGCAGACATATCTTAGTACGATCGTCATTTATTTTGTGTTCAAAAACGTCGTGGCAGTGCAAAAAAAATTAATATTCAGCTTTTTTCAAAAGACAAAGGCCGTTTTCGAAAACGTCATTTGATAGTCATTTTGATCGTCATTTGCAATACTTAAGGGTTGCGAACATCAAACTGCAAACGTCATTTGGTATCGTTGATCTGTGTCATCTACATGATTTTTTTCTTGCAAGAGCATTTGACGTTTTCGAACACAGCAATCATCTTTGAATGCATTTTATTACGCAGTGCAAATTTCTGGCTGCTTTATTGCAGCGCAGATGACGTTTATGAACATCTGCCCTGTAAAAACTGCATTATCGAACATGCTGCAAAGGCAGTTTGATTTATAATGACGTTTTCGAAGAAATGACTTTCGCAGCTTGCGTTTAAGAACATTTGCAAAAGCAAATTGATGCAGATGACGTTTTCGAAAACGGCCAAAGGTTATATTATTTCAATAGTTCTTACATCTTCCTCTTCAAAAAACACAAACTGTCCCTCACTAAAATCATGCAACAACAATTGAAATGCCAAACTAATCTGCACAAGTGTGGCGATATGCTGACGTTTATGAACACAAGGGTAATACAGTTTGACTGAGTTAGTTCTGCAGAAAACCTGCATTATTGAACGCAACTAACGCAGTTCTTTGTTGGGCTGACGTGTTTGAAAACACACTAAATCCTTAAGAACCCTGTAAACGCTAAAACAGGGTGGTACTAGTAAACATATTGTAGAATGTTTGTGTGGGTACAAATAATAGAACTTATTATTTTCAATACAAATACCTTTATTCAGTACAGTTACAATTCACTATTTAATTCTTTCTCTCAGTACAATTCAATTTCTCAACCACTTATACTTTTCTTATCTTTTACTTAAACCACTTAATCACTTCTCCTAATTAACACTTCACATTACACTTTAGAACTGATTTGCATACCTTTGGGATGCTGGTATTTATACTCGAATGACATACTTCGAGAACAATCCTCGCCACCCAGCGTCCCATACAATTTCCAATTTGCTAGAAAATTCGATTCCACTCTCCAGTCGAGACTTTGCTAATCCAGTATCGAAATCTTCTAGTCTTCGAGTTTCGACATTTTCTGCTAGATGTCGCTGCTCACATTTGAGTGGTTATCACATTGCTCCCTCCCTACAGTTGTTCGTCCCGAACAACTTCGTCATTCAGCATCCCGTTGAAATGACACATTCTATCCAAATGGACCACTTTAAATTTTCCTCGATCCCCACGCTGGATCCGGTAGACAACGTCATTAATGCGGGTTATCACCTTGTATGGACCTTCCCAGTCCTGTTGCAATTTTGGTGATTTGCCTTTCTTACGCTGAGGATTATACAGCCAAACCAGATCTCCTTCGTTGAAACCGGAAGATTTCGCCTTGATATCGTACCTAGTTTTCATGCGGCTGCTTGCTAGCTTCATCTTTTCTCTGGTGTCTTCATGCAATTTACGAATCCTGCTGCGTAAGTCATTCACGTACTCGTTCACCTCTTTGGGCTCCGTCGGTGGGGATCCGAATTTTGCTTCACTTGGCAACCGAATTGTTTGACCAAATAAGATCTCGGATGGTGTGTGCCCTGTTAAGCTATGAATCGCTCGACCATTCCATCAGATTGAGGGTGTAGTGGCGTTGTCCTTGTCTTTCTTATTCCCAAATATTGGCATATTTCCTGGAAGACTTTTGATTCAAAGTTTCGCCCTTGATCAGAGTGCAGCTCCATTGGGACCCCAAATCTGCTCACCCAGTTGTTGACTATCTGTTCGGCTACGGTCTTAGCCTCTTGATTTGGGATGGCAAACACTTCCGGCCACTTACTGAAGTAATCCATGACTACGAGAGTATATCGGTTTCCATTAAAGGTTTCGGGAAACGGCCCAGCGATGTCGATGGCTATTCGTTCGAAAGGTGCTCCGACATTGTATTGTTGCATTTGTCCATGTGGCTTTACTTTTGGACCCTTGGTAGCCGCACATCTTATGCACTTTTTGCACCAATTCTCGACATCTTGTTTAGCGCTTAGCCAATAGAAACGTTCCCTTACCTTTTCCAACGTCTTATTTATTCCCAAATGGCCTCCTGAGATTCCGTCATGTATTTCATGGAGCACTTGGTTGACTCTGGACCGTGGCACAATTAGCTGCATACGAGATGTTGTCCCATCTGCACTTTCCCATTTTCTCTTCAGCAATCCATCTTGCACAAAAAGCGAGTCCCACTGTGCCCAGTATGCCTTCAGAGTTTGGCTCCGATCTGATATCTGCTGCCAGCTTGGTCTTTCCTCGTGTTCTTTCCAGGCCAATATTGGTTCGATGTCATTGTCTGCCTGTTGGGAGGAACGGATTTCGTCTATACTCCAACCCTCTATTGGCTCAGTCCTGATCATTTGGATAGCTGCCTGTTCTTTTGCTTCTTTACGATTGCAGTGTTCGCATTTTACTCCGCACGGTCGACGAGAGAGAGCATCAGCATTTGAGTGGAGTGTTCCCTTGCGGTGTTGCAGTTCAAAGTCGTAGCCCTGCAACTGCTCGATCCATCTTGCAACTTGGCCTTCAGGGTTCTTAAATTGGAGTAGCCATTTCAGAGCTGCGTGGTCTGTCCGGAGAATGAACTTTTGTCCGTAGAGGTACTTATGGAAATGCTTCGTAGCCAGAATTAAAGCCAGAAGCTCGCGCCGGGTTACACAGTAGTTCCTTTCAGGTCTGGAGAGTACTTTGCTGTAATATGCGACCACTTTCTCTTGACCGTCATGAACTTGGGAGATCACAGCTCCGACCCCAACATTGCTAGCGTCTGCGTCCACGATGAACATTTTTCCGGGCGTGGGGTAACCCAAGATGGGGGCTTTGCACAGCTGTCGCTTCAGTTCTTGAAATGCTTTTTCGCATTCTCCAGACCACCTGAACTGTCGGCCTTTTTCCGTAAGTTGATGCAGGCTCTTCGCAATGCCAGCAAAATCCTTTACGAACCTTCTGTAATACGTGGCGAGTCCCAAGAAGCTTCTCAGTTGATGTTTATCTTTTGGAGAAGGCCAACTTTTCACGGCTTCGATTTTGTCAGGATCCGTTCTTACTATTTCCGCTGATATAATGTGACCCAGATATTTTACTTCCGGACGAAACAAGGTGCACTTTTCCGGGTTGAGCTTTAAATGAGCACTTCGTAGCCTCTCAAACACTTCTTTTAGATTTTCGCGGTGCTCCTCGTACGTCTTACCTATGACGATAACGTCGTCCAAATATACTAGGCAGGTTTTCCAGGTGAGTCCTTGCAATGTTCGTTCCATTAGTCGCTCGAAGGTGGCCGGAGCATTGCACAGTCCAAACGGCATCACAGTTTTCTCACGGTCCGTACGATTTATCTCTACCTGCCAGTAACCGCTCTTCAAGTCAAGTGTTGAAAACCATTTCGCTCCAGAAAGCATATCCAAAGTGTCATCGATTCTCGGAAGTGGGTAGCTGTCCTTTTTAGTGACATCATTGACACGTCGGTAGTCTACACAAAATCTCGTGCTGCCATCTTTCTTCTTCACGAGGACCACTGGAGATGCCCACGGACTTTGCGATTCTTCAATCACTCCCTCAGCTTTCATCTTCGACATCATTTCGGCAACTTCTGTTTGCTTTGCCAATGGAAGACGCCTTGCAGGTTGACGGATTGGTCGAGCGTCTCCGGTGTCAATGTGGTGTTGAACAATATGCGTACGTCCATATTCTCCATCTTGTGTAGCAAATATATCAGCGTACTCACCGATTAGTTTTTCTGCCAGGATTCGCTGATCTTCGTCCAGATTACAGAGGCTGAGAATTTTGTTCTTGATTTTTATGCTCTGAACTGTTGTGACCGGTTTTGCACACTTTTTTTCCGTTGTGGTCGATATAGCCTCAACAGGTACGCATTTTCCCACTATCTCCCCCTTTTTCACCTTTACACTGAATGTCTTTGGATTTAGAATCCTTACAGGACCATGTTGTTCTTTGGCTCCACTAAGGTCTTTCCCACCATGAAGTCTCTTCTCTTTTCTGGCTCCATCAAATAGAATCGGTGGCTACCAGGACCACCTTCCACTTTTGCCCACAAAATTGCTTCTGACGAAGGCTCTAGACTCTGTTTGCTGCAGATGACGACATTTGAGACTGAGGTATTGGCGTTTCCGTATATCATTGGTATCTCCATGTTTCCGTATTTCAGGGTTTGTGCCCCCAAGTCGACTACAAGTCCATGTTCTCTCATGAAGTCTGTACCATTGATGCACTCGTCACATATGTCAGCTATCAGAAACGCGTGAGTGAATGTAATTCCGGCCAATTGGATTTTTATGCGGACTTCACCATATACCTTAATCGTTACTCCTGTAGCTGTTCGCAAGCTGCAGCTGCTAGTGTTATGCAGCCAAGACTTCTGCACAAGATTCCTCCTGATGATTGAGGCCGTGGCACCGGTGTCTATTGTTGCCATCCATTTTTCTTTTCCACTGACTACTTCTACTAGAAGGCTTTCGCTGCGTCGTTTTGTCAGCGAGACTTGGATGATGGTCCTGGGGCCGTCGACTCCTGCTACCAACTTCTGCCCCGCGAAGTTGGTGCTTGTAGACCTCCTGCATGTGGCTGTCCCCAAACCGTTTCTCGATAGCCTGCACTAAAGTCACATAATCTTTATGCTTTTCGATGTCTACTGTTTGCAACAATTCTGCTGCAGGACCGTGCAAGGCCATTGTTAGGGCAAAGCACTTTTCCTCATTGTCCCAGTCGTTTGCACTGGCAGCCATTTCAAACTGCTTCTTATAGGTAGACCATGAGGTCTGGCCATCGAATGAGGGATGCTTCAACTCTTTTCTCCTTGGACCGCTTAAAGAACATTCTCGCAGTTTCTGTTTTCGCACTGTGTCGAGCTCTTTTGCCAGTTGCTGAACTTTGCTGTCCATTTCTTCGAATTTTTCGCCAACATTCTTCTCTATTCTTTCAAATTTGTTATCTATTTCTTCGAACTTTTGGTGTAGAACGTTATTTTGTTCTTCCAGTTTTTGTTCTAGACTATTCTTTTGGTCGTCGAATTTTTGTTCAATGCTGCTCTTCTGTTCGTCCATTTTTTGTTCCAGACTGTTCTTCTGTTCTTCCATATTTTTCTTTTGTTCGTCCATTTTTAATAAGAGGAGTTGCATCATCGCAGCCATGTCATTGCCGGTACTTGTCTGTTCGTCCTCGTCAACATCAAAGGAATATGCGTCAGGATCATGTCCCTCGTTGTTCAAAGCCTCCTGAAGACGGAGCACCAGGTCACTTTTTCCTCCACTAGCGCTGATGCTTCTCTTGTTCAACTCGGATTTGAGTTGGACGAGGGTCAACTGCAATAGTTTTCGACCCATTCTAGCTTTTTCAAATAATCAGAGAACACAGGTTTTTTTTTTTTTTTACACACAATAAGTCCTATCCCACTTCTGACACCAATGTAGAATGTTTGTGTGGGTACAAATAATAGAACTTATAATTTTCAATACAAATCCCTTTATTCAGTACAGTTACAATTCACTATTTAATTCTTTCTCTCAATACAATTCAATTTCTCAACCACTTATACTTTTCTTATCTTTTACTTAAACCACTTAATCACTTCTCCTAATTAACACTTCAAATTACACTTTAGAACTGATTTGCATACCTTTGGGATGCTGGTATTTATACTCGAATGACATACTTCGAGAACAATCCTCGCCACCCAGCGTCCCATACAATTTCCAATTTGCTAGAAAATTCGATTCCACTCTCCAGTCGAGACTTTGCTAATCCAGTATCGAAATCTTCTAGTCTTCGAGTTTCGACATTTTCTGCTAGATGTCGCTGCTCACATTTGAGTGGTTATCACAATATAAAACAAACCAAGTTTTAGCTGATGTTGATCGTCTGCGGACTAGTACGCCTACCAACTTTTTGGTCTCACCAACATCAGAATTTGGTATCACTAAAATCAAAGCTGGTTTGATTTGTGTCGATGTTTGTGGGCGGAGTTTTGTTTTGCTGATACTATGTTTGAGTGTCTGCGCCCACATCTGTCAACATTTACTCGAGCAATCCATTTTATTAGTGAATTTCGTCATATGAAAACACAACGTAATTGCGAGAAAATGGCGAACATTCCATATACTGAAGTTTGTAAAAAAAATTTCGAGTGTTTTCAATTTTTTTGCAGTGAATTAGTCTCAGCTTCTGCGGGTTTTAGTGGTACATACCATGTTTACTAGTATCATGTTTTAGCGTTTACAGGCCGCTTTACTCATGCAAGCTAAAATGGCAAGTGCATGCTCTACCAGTAGCATAATACTTGCCTACGCCGTCATAGGGCTCACAACCCTATACGGAAGATATACAAAAAAAAATAAAAAATAAAAAAAAGGTGACGAACCAACGAAGCCATTGTACCTACAAACAGTTAAAAAAATAAAACAAGGGTTTTTTCTTAGTTCGCCATTCAAAAACAAAAAGTTTATTCACACATCAAAATTCGTACAAACTATCAGTCATACAAAAATGTTTTTTTCTCTTTTTATTTATTTTGATCTCAAATAGTGATTAAGGAATATACAGTGTTTCGGTTCACTTAAGTTTTAATGTTTTTTTTTTTTTTTTTTATTATTTGTTGCTTATGTTTAATAATTTTCATTTTGTATTGAAAATAAAATGAAAATGTTTATTCAGAAGTAAATTAAACGTAGTTCTTGTAGACTTTCCTCTTGAAAAGATAGAAAAAAAAAAACATTTCTATAAGTTGTTTTAAGATTTAATTTTATAGTTTTTTGTTTTGTTTTAATGTTGTGTGCTTTTTATTTTGTTTATTTTGAATTTTTTATGACCATTTATGCCTGGCGCTTTCAGACAAAAAACACATTCACTCTCTCACACACACATAATATACGCGCGCGCTCGCAGAGTAGCATTTACATACGCATTCGCACGAAACAACATCTTCATTTATCTTTTGTTATTCTCAGTTTTTTGTTTTTTTTTATCGTTAATACATACTAGAGTTTTGAAAAAGTTCCTTGCATTGTATTTTTTTTTTTTAGTTTTTTGTTTTGTTTTGTTCATTTATTACAAAATATTTTGATATCCTAATAGTATTTTGCATTTTAGTAAATTGTAAAAAAGAAGAAAAAATGTTTTACTTATTATTTTAGTTAACTTTAAACTTATGTTGCAAGAAACTTTCTCGTAATCACAGACACATTTCATTTTAACAATCGTACTATTTTTTTTTTGTTTCAACATTTCCAATTAACTATTTAATTGAAATTCAAAAAAAAAAAAGTTTTCTTTTATTTTGTATTTTTCTAATCTCTATAAAATAGTTAAGAGCAAATGGAATCTATTTTTTATTATCGTTTTTTTTTTTTAATTCTAAAGTAATTCTAAATTCGTTCACAACGACTTCTTTCGCTCACAGAGTTTGGTCACACTTGGAATGATACCACAGCTACTTAAAATTTAATTTCTTTTATTCTCTCTCACAAAAACACCTGTAAAAAATTTTGAAAATTCATGAGTATCATTTTGTTTTATATTATTATAATTATTATTATTATTTTTATGTTGTAAATGGTAATTTAAGGTAAAAGTTGTTTGATTTTTTGTTTGTTTTTTCTTCTTTTTCTTTTTTTTAACTTTTCGTTAAAGAATGTAAAAAATAGTTTGAAATATGTTATTAGTGGATACTTACACTTACACCTTTATATCACACGGTCTGTCGATTGTGTTTGGTTGTCCACGTCGTTAATTCATCGTTATCTTCGTTTTCATCATCGTCGTCATTATCATCGTCATCATCAACATTATCATTAACACCATTATAATTCTAATCATCTCATAACTAACATACCTTCTGATTCCGAAAGCAAATTTCATATATAACAACAGAACAAAAGAAAGGCATACACTCGTCCTAAACTTACATCTTAACCTACGGTCTTTCTAAATAAATAAAATCAATAATAAACTTCACTCAATAAACCTCCGAAAACTATAATTTCGATAGCACATATCGGAAAATTGTTTAATATCTCTGCTCTGTTTTATATATCTGCAAATTCTACTTATCAACTGCAATAAGTGTGCTAATCCTAGAATAAACCCTAGTGGTAATCGTAAAGTCTTTCAGATTTCAAATATATTTTTTCTGTTAAACTGATGATAAGAAAAGATTTAAGGCCAGAGCGAGCCTTAATTTCTATATAAGGCCATCTACTAAATTCTCTGCTCTATTCTAAATTCAAGGACATTTGAATGCTCATGATTGGGTTAGCGCAGATGCGTCGGCGGCACTTACCAACTACGAAACTAAAATACAAACTTAACCGTCAAAGTAAATTAACAGCCCTATTCTGCTATACACCGGGGGAAGAATGGTTATGTCAAATACGAGTTTTCCGATCCTTCTATCCATTCTCCATATTTGTTTTTCTTTCCACACAAATTACACAGTTGAAATGACACTTAAATTTCCAAATGGGTGACGTTTAAATCTTCGAAACTTTGAAATAGAAAATGATAAGGCAGTTCACCCGCCGTATAGCAGAATACCGATTAGAAGTGAAAGTGAATCGAATAGGTGAAGGGAACGTTCGATCCGCACGCACGTATCGCAGAATAGGGGTGTAAGAGTACGGTAAACAAGCCCCACGACTAGTATGGTCGGACTGCTACTAGGGGCCAATTAAACCATGCTGGCCGAATACAAATTAACAACCGATGACGATCCATGTTAAAGTTAATTTCTGTGTGATTTAACACTGCACAGAAAAATACTACCATCAGTAAATGAATTATAAAATAAAGAAAAATCTTTGGTAGAAGCATCCGAATGCATTGCTTGCACCTAACGAATATGCTCACATCTCCACAAAAGTCCACTGCGAAGTCAAAAACGAACTATTGACTTGAAAGAAAGTATGAAAATGCCAGTGCTGCATGAAGGCCAATTTAGCCAATAATATTACATTACGCCAAGGTACTCGTATAAGGAAGAAAATACAATTCAATGAACGAAATATTCACAAGGACTTCACGAAAGCCAAATTCGAAAGAAAGTATTATTCTGGGCTGGCGTCTACATCACTTGTTCATGACTTTATTTAAAAATCAAATGTAGAATAAGCCATCAGATAGCCTTACTTCTATGTACAAAGGTATAGCAAATTTAGTTAACAAAAACTGTAAAAATGTACTTGTTTCTTGACTTTACGACTACCATTAATGATTGCAATTTATTTTCTAATATAAAACAGTAAAAAAAAAATTAAGAAAAGATCTTAAACGGCTACGAAGAAGAAAATTTGGTCAACCGACTGACTTTGTATTTTCGTTTGAATTTGTTTTTGTATTTTGTTGCATTTTTATTGTTGTTAGTTTGTTTTATTGTTTATTTAACTTTGTATATGTGTTTGTTTTTTCGTGTTCGTTTACCTAAAATATCTTTAATTTTAAGCGTATTTAACTATATTTGTTGAATAAGTGTTGCATGTTAAAAAAGGGGTTAGCTTTGTTTGTTCTCTGTATTTTCAATTCCGTTTAAAACCTTGAATTTTTAAATTTATTGTTTTTTGTTTTTCTTTTAACTACATCCATTCTTTCTACGCTAAGTTCAGTTCTACATTCACAGCACCTTTCTCTTATCTACTTTTATTCCTCATTACCTTTTTGAAAAAAAGAAAAATACATTAAATTTTAAATTGAATAGATTTTAACAATTTCTTACAGTTTAGTAATGTAATTAGAAAAATTCAAAAAGAAATTGTTTAAATCGAGAAATGAATGAAAAAACGAAAGAAAAAAGTACTTCAGTAAATTTACAACAGGCACACTCACAGGCAAATGCAAATACATATCACAAGCAATCATTTTTTTATGAATTAATTAAGAGGACTTATTGTTTTTTTTTTTTTTTTTTTGTAACCCTATCGCAGCCATTTATTAATAATTAGAGATTCACACAGCATTCAAAAATGTTTCATTCATTAGATGCATTTTGAAACAATCACACATAGGGTTAGACATTGTTAGGTCAAATTTTATTGTATTATAGAAAATAGTTTATGCAAGGTAATTGATCCTTAAGCGGTACTCATCATAGTTCACCCTTTTTGCATTCTGAGGTGATCGAAAAATTAAAACCAAATTTAGTCTTACGATTGCTAATTTCTATTGAAGAAGAACCGCATGATTGCCATGATTACATCACAACAATACATGTTGAAAAAAGTTTATGCAAACAAATAGTGCAGGCAATCAAAGTGGCACATCAGAACGTGCTTTTATAGCAAAGGTCAAGACAGCGTAAAATGATTTCAGAGACAGCCAAAGGTCGTATAGTTTCTGGTGTAAGAATATAAAGCCCATAATAAGGAGTCTGTCAAGGACATTTAGGAATCATGTAATTCTCTTAATATATAATATATGTATATATAACTTGCGCTTGCAGCACTGACAGCTCATTTTCAGAAGACTGTTACATATGAAAACAATAAAATCAATACTTTGAACCGGTCCATGACGATAATATGAATTCAACTGCATCATATTATGCCTAACCAATTTGCACAAAAAATTATCAACACCAGAACAACTACGGTTTTCATGAAAGTTTTTCTACCTAATGTTTTTACGACGATATTTAAATAAAGTTCATACTGTTGAATATAATTTAATCAGTCATTTAATCATCACCTCTGTGTTTGACTGCAGCCGGATCAAAATATAATCTCCAAGAAAAATAATTTAGATAGGGTTCAACTTAGGCAACAGTCTCTACTTCAATCTAACCAAATAATACCCTGACTCTGAAAGTCTTACTTAGAGCGTATTATTACCACAAACACTTTAGAAAGAAGAATATTTGGTTCACCGTGACGGAAAGGAAGTGAATGCGCCAATACAAAAGTTAAATGTAATCTTCTCCGGAAGGCATTAATTTACGAACCCAATCGAGCGCATGAATAACTACATTATATATCAGGTTTTAGAATAACTAATCTGATTCTAGGAGGTAAAACAAGAATCCAAATTAAAGGGTCAAGAAACTGTGAATGTTAAAGATATCAGTAAAAAACAAAATCTCGAGGTAAAAGCTGGGATTCGCTGGTAAGTAAACAAGTGGACCGCTTAAGTCGATTCCCTAATTCTTCTTTTAATATGTTTTGTGCAAGGTGAAATCATTCCTTACGTAGAACAAAGCATGTCACTGTTGAAAGATGATCGAGAAATACCTCAATAAATTTATTGACTTTGTATCACTACATTGGCAGCCTGTTCTTCAAGCAATGTCTTAATTTGAAAATGTGTTTTGTTTTGGTAATGATATTATTATTACTATGATAACCATGGTTAATGAGCGTCCCACATATTAATAAGGAAAGTTTATGTAACAATTCCATTCGACAAAGTCTCAATATACAATTTGGAAAGAAAAAAACACCAAAAACAAAAAACGGAATGGTGATTTAATCCGTATGACGGGCACACATATTGTCGAGTGCTACGATTTTTATATTGCCGCTGATTAGGGAAAAGCATTCGAAATGAGATGTTTTGAGAAAAATTATGTTGCATTACATATACTTTTTTTTGTTAGTGATTTTGTCAAGCACATTATCTGAACTGGCAATGCTTAAAAAAATATATTTAATAATGAGTTTCCAAACTCCCACTTCTCTCTACGTTTAGTTGTGTGTAATAGTTGAATGCATTTTTTTTTTAAGTTCAAAGGGGTGAAAATACTTAAAGAGATTTACCGCTATATGGCGAAAGGAAAACAACAAGTACAATAAGGCCAGCCGCACATTGGACGCGTTTTCGTACAAATTTGACTCGTGCGAACACGTACGGACACGCACAAACAATTCCTACCTTCCAAGTACTATGGGAGCGCGCAAACTGTGTGCAAGTTAGTCGTACGTCGTACGTATACGTGCCTGTAGTTCCGACGTCCGCAAACAATCCGAACTTGTTGGGACTTTTCAATAGTTTCGTGCGTTGAAACCTCGGTTGAAAAAAAGAAACGCACCAAAGAGCACTTCACGAATGCGATATCACCGGAACACTGCCTATTTGATGCAGAAAAACATATTCAGTGTGCTCAGTCAATTCATACGACCAGTAGTCACATGTTTACGTACGATACAAATTCGTATTCAATGTGCGGCTGGCCTAATTCGACAAAATGATAGCACAGTACCAAGAATTTACATTAGGTTTATTTTGAGCGATTGCAAGAGTGGATTTATTTTTTATCTGATCGTTCTTCTGAAAATATATATA
This sequence comes from Volucella bombylans, assembly GCA_949129095.1. NCBI lineage: Eukaryota > Metazoa > Arthropoda > Insecta > Diptera > Syrphidae > Volucella > Volucella bombylans. Next base: position 87,638,828 of record OX422144.1, read on the forward strand.
TATATTTTTTTTGTAAAAGGTGGATAGAGGAAAAGAAAACGACTTGACAGTAACAAAATTCAAGTACTTCAAGTTCTTCAAAAAAGTCAAATTGAAGTATAAAATGAAAAAAAAAAAAAAAAACTATAGCGAACACCTCCAATCGCAAAAACCCATAGAGAAGTAAGAGTTAAATTTGTTAAGGAATACAATGAAGTGCACAAAATGATGGCTGGTATTATTATTATCATGGCTTGCGAAAAGATCAGTAAGTTCTTAGCTGCCATCAGCATGGAGAGGGAAAGGTAATGATATCGGCCGGAATTTGATGCTATTCCCATAACTGAAATAAAGTTTATTCTGATAGGTTACCTGAATTCGATTGGAGATACTGTAAAAGAATCCAGAACAGAAATGTCTCATGATTTCCCAACAAGATAATGTCGTCGGCCATACTGCCAGGATTGTGAAAGAATACGAATATTTCTCAAGAAAAAGAAAATAAAATTCCAGAATGGCCAGTACCCTCCTTGGACCTTAACATATTTAAATTTTTTTAAGGATATCCCGCAAGAGAATTCTGTGCTGAAAATAGGCACTACAACACAATTGAGGACGTCAAGAAGAAATTTACAGAACAATTGGAAGCAATACCAAAAAAAAAGTCTTCCAAGGAGGATGACGAAGAAAGTAAAGAGGATTAACTCATTACGAGTACTAACAGCTGATATTTTTAAGTTCACTATAAATTTTGTAAACTTACAGTGTTGTGGAAAACATTCCGGATTTTTTTCTCAAATATGTTCGTTAGCTAAAAAGTGATGGGAAATGGCACTTTTTGTATTTTTAAAAACAGATCTTAGTTTAATAATCGTATAAAAAAATTAAATGCACGTTTACATGCAAATGTTATATTAAAAAATAAGAAAGATCTTAATAACATGCCAGTGCAAAATTAACCGGATTTTTTTAGAGCACTAAATTTCGTCTTTCTGATAACGGCTTCTGCTGTCATTTGAGTTACATTTTTGCAGAAGAAGATCTAGAAAGAAGATTACGCGCGATTTTCAAACGATTCGTATATACTAAAAATGGCAAAAATACGGCATAGTAACTTTATAAAAAATCAAATTGCAGAGGGCTTTAAAGCCGGCTTAAAGCAAACAGCAATAGCTACGAAATATAATATTCCGACCTCAACAATTAACGATTTAGTTAAAAAGTTTAGAAATGGAAAACCGATAGAAATCACACATGGAGGCGGACGCCCACGGAAAACAACACCGAAAACTGACAAGCGCATACAGCGTATGGTTTTAAAAGATCATTCTGTGTCCTCTGCGTCTCCAGTGACCCAGCTTAGTCTTTCTGTTGACGCAAGTACTGTTAGAAGGCGTTTAAAAGAAGTCGGTCTTCATGCTTTTCGGGCAGCAAAATAGCCACTCCTCACTGCTAAGCACCGTCTTAAAAGGTAATGCAAATACTACATTTGAGAAAGATTATCAAATACTTAAATTAACCTTTCTATTAGGGTTGAATTTGCACAAAAAAAACAAACATCTAAAATGGTTAGTTGACAAATGGAAGACAGTGCTTTTCAGCGATGAGAGCAAATTAAATTTTTTTTATTCCGACGGTGCACGCACAGTAAGACGCAAAAAGGGTTAACGTTTTAAGCCAGAAAACGTTCTGACGACAGTCAAGCATGGTGGGACTTCCGTGATGGTTTGGGGCTGTTTTTCTGGTGCAGATTGTGGTCCTATACATAAGACTAACGGAATAATAACCGTTTCCAGTACAGAGATATTCTGGAAACAGTAATGCTGTCATACGCGGAAGAAGAAATGCCGGTGCGTTGGGTCTTCCAGCAGGATAATGACCCCAACCATTCCTCAAAACTGCTTAAAGAGTAGTTTACATCAAAAAAACATTTGAGTGTTAGAGTTTCCGTCTCAATCGCCTGACCTCAAGGTTTGTAGCTTTGAAGAATGAGTGGGAGAATATTCCATCCACTATAACTAATAATTTAATTGAGTCCATGCCCCGCAGATGCCAAGAAGTATTGAAAAGTAAGGGTTATTGGATGAAATACTAAATTTTTCTTAGTTTAGTTAGTTTTGCACGACCGAAATAGTGCCTTAATTTTGTTTACAGGATAAACAATTTTGTTAGTAATTATTTATTTGTTTTCCGTATTATTGAAATAGTTATTAAGTTAACAATATAAAAATGTTGAAAACTTTGATTTTTTTTTTCTTTTTTATTTAACAAAAAACCACAATATATAGCAATGACGAAAAAAATCCAGAATGTTTTGCACAACACTGTATTTCTACAATAATATTCCCAAAAGTGTGCTGTCTTTATGTCGTATCACTTTGGCACTTAAGTCACAAAGTCACATGAATACATATATTGTATACTTGTTTTGGTGTTGGTATTTTATCATGTTATCCCTTTTGTTTCCAACGTTTGAGAAAAAATGTAATTCTAATTAGTATAAGCAATATAAAAAAGGGGTATGCATGTGTGCATTTGAGATTTTTAACTCAATCGAAACCGAAATCACAAAATGTCTTTGCAAACTAAAATAACTCTCCTGAACTTGGAGTCAAAGTTATAAAATGCGCTGAATCTTAAAGAAATTGGATTTCTTCACATCCTTGGCGGGCAAAGAAAATTCGTCTCCAGTGTTGAAGACAAGAGAATTTAAATAAAAATTCCGGTGGAACTATGTTTATGGGAGGAATTGAAAAAGAAAACAGAACTCACGAATTAATTGAAAAATTGCCACAGCTTTATATAATCTCAGAAAAAAAATAAACAAATAAACAAAAACTAGCAAAGCGTATGGTTTCGGTTGAATTTTTTTCATACGGATAATGCCGACGAGGGTTGCCTTGAAGCCAAAAATTCTTACGAAATTTTTTTTTGTTTCCAAATATGATATGTTTTTTTTGGTTTCTTTCAGATCAAGCGATCCATTTTCTTTGGATAAATTGTTGCTTAAGGATTTCTAAGGATTTACACCTGCTATGCTCTATTCCTTGATCAAAATTTGACAACGATCTAACCCGATTTGACACACGATTATCACTCCAATAGGTCATGGACACTCATACATTCAAACTACATACTACACTTAATATACACATTCATTCGAAAAGAAAATTCACACATCACATTCGAATGCGGTCACACAATTATTATTCACGACACTTGCATCTAGCACACAAATAAACACACGCACACACTCTCGCACACGCATATGCATAAATATTCATACAAAAATTGTAAAGAATCAGTCTCACATTCATATATTTAGTTTTTTAAACCACATATACTTGGATTTATTTAGTTTTTTTTTTTTTTAATTGATGAAAAATGATAAGTATTTTGGTTTTGTTGTATTTAAATGGAATTAGTATTTGCGTACACCAAATGAAGTAAAACATAACTTCAACAGAACCTCAAACACACCTTAGAAGAAATGAGAAAACCAAAAATGAGAAAACCAACCAACACAATCCCAACTCAGGCAATTGAAAAATGAAGAAGAAACTAACTAAAACAAATGATCGATAAATTCGCACAGTAATAACATTCACACAAAAGAGGTGTTAATTATTATAAGTATTATTTTTTCTTAAAATTGTTCTTAAATATTTAATTATGATTTTGTTTCTTTATAATTGTTTTGTTCTTTGTTTTTATTTAATTTTGTTTGTTCTATTTTCGTTTGGTTTTATTATTATTATTTTTTTTTATTAAATACGGGGGAAATAAAAATAGAGAATTAAAGCTTCTTATAAGCTCTGCCTTAATAAAGTATCGTTTTCTTTTGTTTTTTTTTTCTTTTTTTTTTTAAAAAGGACATTATGTTTTTGTTTTACAGAATTTTCTAGGGTTTTAGTTATTTTTGTGTTTTGATTTTGTTTTGCTTGCAGTTATAGTTAAAATACTTGCAACAACTTCGGAATAGAAAGAACAAAATTTGTATAAAAAAATATAAACAATAATTACTCGAAGTAGATAATCATAAAAAAAAAATTGCCTCGTCGTTCTTTTTGACGAGAAAGATGTTGGACACTGAGTTCAATAATAATACAGTTGTTGTTTTAATCGTTAACTAAGAAATCAAACCGGCCACACCCAATTTTTTTTTTGTTTTTTTTATCTTTGATGTTATGTTGAAAGTAAACAGTGTGTTTGAGAGATGCATGTAATGAAGTCTAGAATGCATCTTATCTTTTTTTGCTTGTAGTTTATTTTAAATAAATATTTGGAGAAACCTGAAATAAACGAAAATAAAGTTGAAACAAGTGCTGTTTTATTACACACATACATATTTATTAATAAAAAAAATAATAAAATAATAATTAAATTGTTTTGTTATTATATGATCTTGATAAACAAATAAAGACATGGCAGCGGCAGTAGTTGAGGTACCCACTGGAGGCGGTAAGACAGACGCAGTAATATGCTCAACCTATTTGACGGGTGACTCCGCCGACTTTGACCTTCTGCCATTGCAAGGACTCATGGACTGCTGTGGTAGAAGGGGCCTACAGCTGATAATTGGATACGATGCGAATGCCCACCCTACAAACTGGGACAGTTCAAATATCAACAAAAGAGGTGAATCTAGAATTTATTTGCAAAAGTAATCTTGAAATTCTTGAAAATAAACTACGGGAATAGCCCTAGTCCTTTATAAACAGAATTAGGGAAGAAGTCGTTGACCTCAGCCCCTCTATTGTAAGAGAATGTGTTGTGATTAAGCGTGTTTTTAACTCGCTCCCGGACTTTAACCAACCATTTTCCCAGTTGATTTTAAAACATTAAAATAAAAGTTTTGGTGGTCTGTTGCATTAACGATCATAATGACAACTACACGTCAACAAACACTCAAAGATAAATCCACGATAAATTCTTCATTATATTCCGACAGCCAATTGCCTTTTGAAGCATAATCCTGTATCTACAAAACTATCCGATAAAAAAACATATTTGTCTGATCAATTTCGTGAGTACGAGTCTACCGCCTACCCTCATTAACAAACGCAAATCTTTGTTTCAAGAATTTGAATGCAGCTTCAACGAAAAACTCAGTGATGCCGTTTCTTCTGCTGAAAATAGAGTCCATCAGTGCGAGAGTGAATTATGTGAACTTCAAGAAGAAAGTAAAAACATAAGAGAGACGAATTAGCTGATCTAAAGAGAAAAGAATGGTTTCGAGATGTGATTGCACGCGGCGAACCACGAAAATCCCACTGATTTCGTAAAAACCATAACCGCTAAATTATAGTCCGTACCAACTGAGTTTGCCAACGGTCGATTGCGCAGAGAGAGGATTTAAGAGAACAAAAATGGTACGAAAGAGTAAATGTTTCTGCTTGATGTTTACAATGCCTAACCCAACCTTACATGGCTTAGAACTAAAATGCTGTTGCAAAAATTACTTTAATTTTTTTATTATGGGGTCGATAAATTTCAACGCACTTCATATGTAATGCTACCTGTTATCTACAAATCAAAAAAACGTTTGCTGTGACACTGTAGTTCTACAACTTTGCCAGCAATAATGATCTACGAAAGCATAATGAGCAAATAATCAAAAACCGTATAGCTACATAGAAAGACAATCAAACAATCAATTCATGCGAGACCTTTTGCTTCATTTATCCAATCGCCATCATACGCAAACCCCATACAGTACCAACAGATGTACAGAACTTTTTTTTTATATTTTATCAGAATATAATTTTCTCGAAGTAAATTTGGCATATAAGGATCTAGATTTCCTCTCCCACCAGGGGTGTAGTAATTTTTTGGAAAACTGGATATACACAATGATTATACCTCACGTAGAAAATGGCCGTCCCAACAGTGCGCTCTCAACTTCAGTTTAATAGAAGGAAAATAAAAAAAAAACCACAACGAACGAAAGCAACGCTGGGATGGAGATCCTTTTTGTTTATGGCTCCACACATTTTCGTGTTTCTTAGGTCATATTTGTCAATTTAAAAGGTGATAAAAGAAATTTTAAGAGACCTGCGTAGTAGAATGGAAAACTGAATTGGTACGGACTATACAATACATCACCACATTTCGATGCGTTCCGTTTAAAATCGAAATCTGTTATTAACCTGACTCTCTTCCCACACTGAGTAACGAGCATTGCTTGCTGCTTTCCACAAAAAAAAGAGGTTTGACTCTTGAAGAGCTGGACGGCTTCCTTCAGGTGGCTGATGTCAGCAACACAAACTTTAAGCGCATCTATTAAAATGAGAGTCTAACACGGGAAAATAGTTCTTTGTTGTGTCATGCGCTCTGGCTGCGTAAAAAGGGTATTTTGATCTCTGTAAGAACTCTTGATGGTTTCGTCTACGATTACGTTAAAAAGAGCAGAGGTCACACAGAAATGAAAATTCTTTCATCAACGAAACTCTCTTGAAAGATACGACCATTGTGCAACTTCATCCGCTTTTGTCACCGATTTTGCGCTGGAGCGCACAATAAATCTGCACAACATAAACACAATAAGAGTAAATGATTACTAGGAAGAATTATATTGTATGTATTATACATTATTTTCTAGGTATGCATCATATATTTTGAAATTCTTTTATTTTACAATTAATTTTCTGTATATATCGTTTTTAATATCTGAATACGCCTACCTGTTTTTTTTAAATCCAATTGTATGTTGGATTTGTTATTGTTGGCTTGTACTCTCTCTGCCCAAGGGGATTGATGCTTGAAATGGGAGATATTCACTCAGATTTATCTTTTTTGCTTGTTGATAGTTTCATATGGATGACAATTACATAACATAGTGAAAAGCTTTTACAGTAGCAGTGTAATGTTAAATATCTTTGCTAACAGATGCTCTGGATTGACAGTATGCCATATTACTGTGCAAAACCTCAAACCGAGCATTTACTAGGAATTTAGGGAACTATTTCATTTCATTCGCAACAAGTAGATATGTATGTATAATTTATGATTCTGAGACTTGGTTGGTTCCTGGTAGTGATGATGATAACGGGGACGACGATATGTGTATTGAACTTTGGAGTTATAAAATGAATTCCAGTGACAGACTCACTACAGGAGGAATGGTTGCAATTTTTTCACAACGGATTATGTAAGAGAGCTGTTGAACTGATCCGCCAACTACCTCAGAGAAAGATTTCAACAAGTTTCCTTAAACGGATATGTTTCTACCATGCTGAGACTTTGTAAAGGCGTTCCACAAGGCTCAATCCTTGGACATCTGTTCTTCGTTTTATACATTAATGACCTCTACCAAGTTTCTAAGAATACTACGATACACCTACATATATGCGGATGATGTCCAAATATATTTGTCGACTTCGCACACACAAATCGGGAATTATACCAGTAAATTGAATGAGAACTTAAATCTCTGAGCAGACTTAAGTATTCTACTTAATCCCAAATGGTCCCTATGCTTACCGATAGGCAAGAACATCGGGATTGTTGAAAAATATCCTAATCTTTACTTATTCAGAGAGAAGATTCCTTTTTTTGCAACGGTAAAAAGTCATGGAATCATTTTAAATAACCGTCTTACAGTTATCATATCATATAAATCTACTTGTAAGGAATATTTAAACCGGCGTTGAGTATGCTGTGAACTTCTGCGTACTATGCTTCAATTAACATAATGAAACTTAATATTTATAGAAAATGATTAGAAACTGGCACGTTTCAACTAAAACACCGATGTCTGATCATCGACAAATCTGTTTCGACATTCTATTACGAGTATGCTCCAAAATTTCCGTATCTTATAGACAGCCTAGATACTTAGATTGGTTTACATATAGCCAGGAACTCATGGAATTCACAGTCGATTGCAACAAAAGCATAATTATTAACAATAATTAAAGGATAGAGGCAACCGCTCTCCTCCATGGTGGAATAAATAAACTCGCCATGAGGCTTTTTAACAGGGCGAAACGCGATGGGGAATGGGCTTAGTACTTTGAAACGCTCATAAAGCATAACCAATTAGAAGAGCTAAACGAGAATCATGGAAAAAGTTCTGCCAAGATCTGTCTGACATTCGGAGCAGCTCTCGTATCCACAGAATTCTATCCAAATGGATAATGAAAAAACCGAATAGCACCTATGTGGAAAGCGGCCTGCAGATGCGATGCTACAACTTCTAGCCGAAACAGCTCTTAAATTCCACCACCACATCAATTGCTCCTGATGGTCCTCTTCAGAGGAAGACCAATAAACCAACCAACCAAAGAGGACTAGAAGAGGTCAAAGGAATTTTTTTATGGACCAAAATGGGCCATCAATTCATTTGTCCCATTAAAAAACCCCAGATAGAGATGGAATCATCCCAGCACTTCTTCAAAAATGTATTACGCTAATAACCGCACCTCCGATAAACAGTTATGCCTGGGGTTACATACCTGAAATTTGGAAAGAGGTAACGCTTAAGTTTATAATCAAAGTAGGTACAGGCTGGGCCATAATGTATGACCCTATCGGAAAGTGCCACAAATTTTACAATTGCCGTCGAATGTCAATTCGGTCTTGACATTTATGAAGCAAACAGAATTAGAATTTCTGTGAATAAGCAATAGAACGCTATACTCCTGAAGAACGCGGAATAATCGTCACGATGTTTTTGATGAATAATTCATCAGTGTCCACAGTGTACAAATACTTCCATTAGAACTCTTAAATCTGATTTCAATCAGAATTAGTAAAGCAAAACAATCATAACACACAAAGTTTAAGTTTACTACACTTCAATAATAAAAAATAAAAAAATGGAAACATTTATACTCACCAATACACATACAAAGATTACTCGGCTGCTTGGCTGTCACGTAACTTTTTAATCTCTTTAATAGCCCAACCGCAGAGCGTTTTTGTGCGGTTCGCTTTGCAACGTTTACCATCGGTAAGGAATTGGGTAATTGTCATATCCTCAACCAAAGGATACAGTTGCGGGCCAAACGCTGTACACAAATCTCCAATTAGACCAGCAGAAATTCCGACAATAGAATCGGATAATTCGCCCTCCAGTGCCATGGTTTTGATAAAATTAATTATATGACCAATGTGAGATTCCATGTGGCGTACTTCTGGATTCGGTTTTGGTTCTGCACCTTTCAAGCCTTGCAAGATACCAGTGTATGCCTCGAGCACACTTTCACGTAATTCGCTCAAATACTCAACCATGTCATAACTGCTTTGATCGACTTGTACGCGAGATGCATGCAATAACATTTCCAATACCACTGGCAGATATTTTACAAATTCAGTACCAATACTCAAGGCCATGTCACCAAATACAGACAAAATCTGAGGCTTAACAGAACGATGCAATGTAGGTTGGCTGAGGTTGTCGCAAAGCGTTGCCATGAATTCATCACAAAAGGGAATAACTTGAGCTTTAAGTGCGCGGCATATATCGCCAGTAAGGCCTATTGCAGCGCAGCAAACTTGATATTCCTGATAGTTTTTCAGACCCATAAATAAATATGGCTTGAAAGCTTCCATGTACTTGATGAAATCTAAGCCTAACAACTCGGCCAGAGTGGAGACGGCAATGAAGGCGTCCTCTTGAACTCCACCAACTTTGCTAGAAGATGAACTGAACATGGTCAAAATTGCTGTCATTATGGCATCAGATATCTTCGGAGCATCTTCTACACGAACCTTTCGCAACACCGATTGTAAGGTGGCATACAGCAAAGATTGTATGTCATTAAATTGACTGCGGTCGTTATGGTTCGATAGGTGAGCCTCCATTTGTAAGACTTGATTCAATCGGTCCAAAATAACAATGGTCGTTTTTTGTACGATTAAGTAACAATCGCTTGGGGAATTCTTGATCATATCCATAAGAGCTTCATATGCAGCAGCACGTAAATTTGCTTGTGCACCGTCTTGACGATCTGTTGTTTCCAGCAACTGAGTGATGATATACTCAAAGTATGGCGACAAACAATATGTCTCTGGAGTCTTGCCATCAGTAGTTTCTGCTGCTTCGTATGCAGCATCGGATAGACCGATGAAAGCCCAGCAAACATTTGTCGCAACCCTTGGCTCAGCCTTAAGGCCTTTGATGAAGCATTCTAGAAGGGTATTCAAATACGTTTTGTTGATTGCCGCTTCAGGTATTATCTAAAAAGAAGAGAACAAAATTCCGTTAACATAATGATACAGATTTATTGAACAAGTATAAGTCCTCTTACGTCACAAATTCTTCCAAATGTCCATGCCGTTGTATCTCTCACAATTACACTCGAATCGTACATCAATCGAATAAGCGTTGGCATTGCTTGCTCAACCAATTGCTTCAAGTTATTCGTTTCAACGCCACTAAGTATGGAACCGAATGTCATGACAGCAGCATCCCTCAACCTCCAATTGGGTGATTCAATATTCTCCTTGATGAATGGTAAGACATGAGGAACAATATCATCTTCACAGCAAGTCGCGAGCAACATCAAACAAACGCTAGCAGCTTTCGATGGACTCCAACTGTCCTCATCGTCACATTCATCTTGTCTCGTCAATTTCTCCATCAGTACCGGTGTCAAATATTGCAATGCACCTCGGGCATAATGCTTTGAAGATCGTGTTGGGGTTCGTCCAGCATCGATAGCTTCTTGACTTTCTATAGCCAAATCGACTTCTTCATCGCAGACGTTCGACCAGAATTCAATGCCTTGCAATGCGATCTGATCATGTTCGGATTTCATAGCCTCCAAAGTAATGGGGAAAAGTGCTTGTCCCATGTATGGTTCCATGTACTGATAGTACAAAGACAGAATCTTAACAAGGCATTGCAACGCAGCAACACAGATTTGTGTATCCTGTGACTGTGTGGCTTCACACACCACTTCCATGATGAAATTGCGTTCAGTGTCCTTTTCGAAGTTGGCTTTTGTAAACTCCAATGAGTTCAAAAGAGCTGTAGTCGCAGCCAAACGAACGTGATTACTTGGTTCTTGTTTACGCATTCCATGAATGATGGCTGTGAGAATTTGATTAGCCTGATGTTCGAGCACTCCCGGGCGGATATCTTGGCAGATGTAACCTATATTAAGGAGAAATCAATTTTTCTTGTTCCCTTACGTTTGCCATTTAAACAATGATCTATTTACCAATTGCTTCCAGAGCAGCTTCACGATCCATTTCATTCGATCCCCCCGTGACAACTTTATTCACCAAAGTGCTGATGAGAATTCCCCATCGGCCGTTTGCAAGCTCAGTTACGGCCACGTAAGCTACACACTGTGCTGCACATGATGGACGGGTGTTTTCTGTACCCAAAGCACCCAGAATCTATAAATTAAAAACCAAAATAAATTTAGTCAATTAAAAATATATAAATTTATATGTATGGGGGGCATACATTCTTTTTAATATATTCACGGGTCTCCTCAGGGAACTGAAGCCATCGTTCCTGGTATTGCATATTTATCGCATCATCTTTGCTGGTAAGGTGATTCTTCAGCTGCAGGCCAGCTGCCATACGCGCTACTGCGCTATTGCTGGTTGTTGAGAGAATTTCTGATAGAGCCTTCAGAAATTCGGGGAGATTTGTTTCTGCCGCATGCTCCAAAAAGTTTTTCGCCGAGAGCAATTCATTTTTGTCTGAAATTAAATTAAACAATTAGAAACATTTTCTAAGCCAATTAGCGTTGTAAACAAGCTGAATTAACGAACATAAACAGAGAAATTACCGCAAGTGCAGAAGAAACAATTTGTTACAATTTCCGGTGGTACCTCTGGTGGATTTTCTACACCCCATTAAGGCACTACTAAAATTAGGCCATAATGAAGACATGATTATAAAATTTTTCATTTGAATCCTTCAATTGGAAAATTCTATAAGACGTAAAGAGGTGTTCTACGAGCATTTGAAGAGCAAGTACAATAATAGGAGAAACATTCCTAGTCATTCACAGCTTAGAAAGATTAAATATTCACAAGTTAGCAAACTTCCGAAATATGTACAAGGTTCGAAAATATACCAGGATTTTAGGTTTGTTTTAGCTGAATTTAGGTAATTCTTACTCTTACTTAGACTATTGAAACATTTTACATGCGCCTATCGTTCAGAAGCGAAGTTCTTTTTTTTTTTAATTTTAAGGTACCCTTAAAATGTTTGCACACAGCGCGGGCAAAGGAAAATTAGGGAGGTAAGAAAGATAGGTACCGTTGTACGTTGGCTTTAAATGTCTGAAGAATTGATGAATATTCCTTTATCGCTTTGCACTTCTTTCTTTACAGAATTCTTTACTGCTAAGATCGCTCTAATTTGAGCCCTTTTTAGATATCTTCTTGGAATATAGGCTCCGACTCGGAAGCGTATGATACAATTCATATGCTATTCGATGAACCCAATCTGATCTTGCTGTAGCTTTTGTGTTTCCAATGACTAGTCGCTTTGCCTTGTAAAAGTTGAAAGCCTTTGCAAATGATATTCTAATCAACAATGATTTTTACCAACAATGCTTTAATAGATTTGTGATTAGCATTTCGCCCTTTAAACACGTCACAAGTTACTCGCGTTTCGTAATGAACCCTCATCAATTCTTCAGACATTTAAAACCAACGTTTTAATTGCCTTCTTTTTTTACTGAAAACGACCTGTTTTTTTTGGTCTCGGCTCATTTGGTGAACGCGATTCACTTGCTTGATGTCTAGATTGCGTGTCGTATAAACCCACGTCTCGTCTCCAGTAAAGATCCTTTTGATGAATGTGGGATCGGATTCAACCGCGCAAATCATCTCTTTTGCGACGGTCTCTTTTTTGCATTAAATTAAGGTCTTTTGGCACCAACTTTGCTGCTGCACGACGGAAACCCAAATCATTAACCAAAATGTCTTGGACGGATCCATAGGCAATGTTCAAGTCCTCCGCTATCTCGCTGATGGTTAATTTGCGATTATTGATCAGCATTTCTTTTACTCCACCAATATTTTCGTCGTTTCTCGATGTCGATGGTCTGCCACTGCGTTCATCATCTTCGATTGACTTACGACCACTTTTGAACCGCTCGTGCCCATGGTAAACGACCGTTTTCTTTAGAGAATGGTTGCCGAAACACTTTTCCAACATTTCCAACGTTCGCGCACCATTAAATCCGTTTTTTTACACAAAATTTAATACAAGTTCGTTGTTGCAAATTTAAATACATTTCTAAAATTTTAAAAAATCGCCAACACACAGCGATAGATGTACTCTTGGCTTTGTAACTTTTGCAAATGACGCTAAGATTTAGAGAGAATGTCAAGAACAGATTTATCAACTTAACAAAAAAACAAAACTCAAATCGGAACAATGGGAGCGCCATACGGTGGTTATTCCGGGATCAAGGTGGTATTAATAGCCATTTCTGTCAAAAAACCTTTCGAGAAACATGAAATTTGCTGAATAGTCGAAATAATATTTCTTAGACAATTCGTTCGTGGTCATGAGAAGGACCGTTATTGGGAGTAATTTTGTAAAAGTTTATAAAAAGCGCTGCTTTCGCTGAACTTGAACACACTTTTTTAACTAACGGCGATACCCAATTTGAAAATTAGAAGCAGACGGGCTGGAGTATCTATGTTTCCAAAACCAAGGTGTCCCACTTAAGAATTGACCCATCTTCTGCCATTCAATTTATGTTCGTTCGCCAGAATCTCAGGTGTCTCCACCTAACGAATTAAAGTTTTTAAATGGAACGTCCTGTATATCATTTTAAACCGATTCTTCGGACACAAGTTCTTGCTACATCTTCTGTTTAATGACTTCCAGAATGTTTTAACAGGTTTCCCTAAGAAAATCGTCGGGATAATCAGACCTGTATTTGAAGGTGATAATGATCATGTTGTGCTAAATAGGAACGTGTGAAGTTAACGTGAACGTGAACGTGAAGTTAATTTCTTTCAAAATAAGTCCGAATTTTATGAAAAATTACATTTTAACGTAATCCGGATGAAAAAAAATAACTAAATTTAAATATCAATACCTCGTAACTCCATCATGATTCCTTTTGTCTCTATCAACCAGTTTTAAAACCTTCTAAGCCTAAGGTGTTTATAAAAAGAAATATTAATTATGTCTAAGCGAAAGCGTTCCTTTAATACTGCAGAAAACAGTAGGAGTTGGAAAATTTAGGCAATTGCCTAAGTAGTGAGTTTTCAAGCGATGATAGGTAATCTATATTCAAGAAGTCCCGAAAATACTTTCAACATTTCCAACAAAAAAAAAGAATACAAATTTAGCCGGACGAGCAGAAGTAAAGGACTTACTCAATTCGTTACCAAAAGCGGAGTATCATTACTGCAGGCAGTCATCTTCAAAAGTTTACTTGGAGTCCCTTTGGATCTCAAAATTTAACGTTTTACGTGAATACGTAGTATTCCACAGAAAAGTATTCCACAGAAAAAAATATTCAGGAAGTGAAGTTTAAGGTATTCGATGATGTTGTGAATAAGAGAAATATTATCCTGTTTGAACAAGACCAATGATGATTACCAAAACCGAAATATAACTGTGTACAATGCGTTAGTGAATCTTGCGTATACTTGCAGCATTACAATCACTCAAAAATGCCTAGAAAAAGGTCACACACAAATAGAGTGTGATTCAATGCATTCTAACATTGAAAGACAATTAAGAAACCAAGATATTTATCCCCCTAGCTCATATATAAATGCATGCAAGCATACAAGGAATCTGCCAGAACCCTATTCTGTTGAATACCTTAATTACACCATTTTTCTGAACTACAATGCCGAATGTAACTTCTATAGATCAATCCATCCTGGATCAAAAACTTGGGACCCACGAGTAAACGACTTGAGAGTCTTGCAATATCAAAGTAGCGGTTATATAAAGTACAAATTTAGTAACGAAGATGACTGGAAAGATCTTCCACTGAGAGTTTACAGGTATAATATTAAATAATTGTATACTAAAATTATACAGTGAAAAGCTATTATTATTCAACTGATATAAGCTTCAATTTTAACCCTGAAAACATCAACACCAAAACACCAAGTTTGTTATTTGAAATTGTTCCTGGTGAACAAAAAAAAAAAACCTGTATGTCCCATAAAAATTTGAAATTAATTTTTTAAGACCACGTAAGTATTTCAATTGGATCTCATGCATTTATAACAAAAGTTAGTAACCAAATATTTTTCAGAATGTATTATAAATGATAAATAAAATACTATTAAACAACGAAACCTTAACAGTTTCCTTTTCTTATTTTTAAAATCGATTTTTTGCACCTCCTGAAAAATTTGCCATTTTCGACTCACGAGATTTTGAAAGAAAACCGACGGATGATATGTATTTCTCATCATTATTGTTTCTGGTGATCATCGGAACAAATTTAACCCTCCGTCGGGCACTTATTTTAAAACCTTCCAACGGACACATGGTGTCTAGCCAGACCCCTATAGATTTACATGCATTTGTATGGAGATATGTGCCACTTACAAACCAATTGTTATAACATGCAGGTATGTTTTATGAATTTCTTACCTTACTTAGTGGTTTTAGCATATGTTGGGCTAACTGTGGAAGTAAAAATAAGTCCTAAATATTTTTTGTAAGTAACACAGTTTTTTTTTCGTTCATTTTAATACTTTATTTTGAACAAAATCAATGTTATATGAAAAAAATAACATGCAAATGGGTTTGCTTGAATATCTTTTATGGCTTCTCGGTAACGAAACTAAAGCAGATATAGTCCACTTTCGAATGCTGTTGACATACTGGGTTTAAGCACTTCACACAAAAAAAGCGGGTTTCACGGCGCAATTTTTCAGCTTCTTGCAAGCAGTCTCTTCTTCCTGTGATTGAATATTTGATTGAAGGTTGATTTTTTTACCAAAAAACGATTCAATAGCAAAACGAGTAGTGAATTGTGAAAAAACGTGTGGGTTATTCATTCCATTTTCTATGTTTGGACGAGCCAGTGTGTTGGATAGCGTAGATAAAAAGTTGCGTCTTACATCATTTTTGTTGAGTCCATCGGTCTCTTTACAAATGCAATAAGCAGCCAATGACATAAATTTCCAACATGTTGCAAAAAAAAAACGTTCAAGTCCATCGTCTGGTTGGCCATTTTGTTGAAAAATGCGTTATCATTTGATTCATGCAATCGACGCCAGCTTTATTTGCATTGTAGAACAAAATTGCTTCCGGCTTTTGTGCTTCGCCTTCACAGTTCTTCGAATAGTGCATTGTAGAAAGTAAATTTACTGCCTTATTCTTTTTTGGCACGTAGCTGCAAATCGAAACCAAATTGTCGTGAAAACCGAAAAGTGATGAAAGCACTGGACGTGACGGATATTTTTTCATTTTTTTTTTGAAAGAAAAGTTTTGTTGGATCGAATGGTGTCGAAAAAGGGCCAATACCAGCAAGTCGTTTGGCTCTTTGTAATGTTGTGAAAAAATTGTTTGATACCATTGTTCGGCCAGTGTTAGTGTATCGGTTTGCGTGTTTCAGCAACACATTTTCACCTTGATTCGTCTCACGCTCTTCTCCTTCACCTTTGCACGTGTACAAAATTCCTTGCAATGGATATTTTATTTTTGCATCACTTGCCCACCAAGTTTTGATGCCACATTTTGCAGGTTTTGATGGAATATACTGGGTAAATTTGGTTCTGCCACGATATGGAAAACAATTGCTCGTCAACAGTTATAGTTTCATGCGCTTTATAGTTTTTGGCGATGTTTTCATTTAGAAAGCTTCATTTAGCTGTTCGAAAAATGGGCAAAGCATCTGAACGCTACAACACTGACGGTGATGCCCCAGCTGCCAAAAGTAATCCGACAAATGTTCATTCCATTTTTGTGCTGAATCTCTTTCATACCGATTTGTTTCGCTTGTGATAGCGAAAGTAATATTCCGGTGCAAAAATTGGAATGGAATTTTGTTGTTTTGGCCCAGCTCGAAAACGCATAATGTTATGTTGACGGATACGAGTAGCAGCAAAAAACAAGTATCACTCTGTTGTTGAGCAGCATACATTTCATTTACTATTCCGTCTCCTTCGTCTTCATCGAATAGTTCTTCTTCATCACTATCTAAAATTTCATTCGGCTCGATTATTATCTCATTCTCCATATCCGATGCATCTTCTTCAGGCGTGTAATCCTCATCTCCTCCGTCATCAATAGTTGGATCTTCTTCATTATCATCGTCAATATCATTACTTCCACATTGTATATCCGTTACTAAAGTTCATTTCAATCGAGAATAAAAATCAACACTGAGATTTCTACCGCGCAATAGCGTATTGTAAAAAAATTCAACTTCGTCGCCCATTATAAAAAAAAAAAGAAAAATGTAATTTTTATAAAAATACTAAAAAGAAAAAAATTATAAAGCGCGTAATCAATGTTTTATTTGTCGCGAAAAATATGTTTCATATGAGCACTAACTTGTATTATTTTCACAAAATATTACACTTAGAGGCTGCGCTAATTAAAGTAGTATTAAAAACAAATGCAAAAATTTATAAATGAAAAGATTGCAGGTTGCAATCGATAGTGACGTCAATCTTGCAATGCTTAGTTTCGTAACTATAACTACACATCACTAAGCGAGCACTGATAAGGGCACTGTGTTTATATTAAATATGTTACAATGGATGAGTGTCAAACAAAGAATTCTGGTAAATGTTTTTTGCTTTATTTTCAAAATGAAATGTGATATTGTACCAATGGATTTAAAAAAAATATATGAGACAGGTAAGTGAATCTCAGCCTTAGAACTAAAGAAATGGATGAGACTTTAGACTACCTACCTAAATTACAAATATGTATAACACAAAATAGCATTGTAACGCTGGTAGTCTCGTTGACGATAATGCTGCCAGTGAGTTGTATAGAGGCGGAGGAACTCTACCGAGCTAGACAAATGGCAATGGGCTTATCTGTCGAAATCGCTACGAGACTTGCGAGAGTTAAAATGGTTTTCAGGCAGAGGGTAAGGTTCGCTGCGGGTAAACGAAAAGGAAAGAAAAGGCACAAAGGATACTTGGAAAACTCTTTCTAAGGTTAATCAGAGACTGAGGAACTCTGCCGAACTGATCAGTGGCCAAATCAAGACTGATCATTTATTTCATGAGCTTGTCTTTTATACATTTTTCACAGAGCTTTAATACTTAGCTAGAAGAGCTTTTCCTTTGTTTAGCTTGAAGAGCTTTTTGTTTAGCATGAAGAGCTTTTATAATTCAACATTAAAGAGGCAGCATTGCCAGTACTACATTTATTTATTAAGTGGCATTGCCTAGTATCAAATTTAATATATAAATACAAATTTAATAAATACAAATGTTTTGATTTTGTGATTATTGTTATATAAAATGTGTTAAAAGGTGTTGTTTGTGTTATGGGGTTGCTACAGCATTGTATAGAAAGGTTTTCAGTTGTTAAATTCAATATTTCAAGAAATAAAAAATTAAAGAAATTTATATTATTTAAAAAGAACTACATAGAGGATCTCTTTTGGAACGAAAAATTTATTTGTGTTTATTATTTATTTTTAATTCATTATTCTTAGATTGACATAAATTTGAATTCAAGTAAAAAAAAAACAAACTATTTTAGCTAAGAATAGTTAGTGACATTTATATTAATAATTATTAAAAATAGTGTTAATGTCACTTCAGAATTTCTAACTTTTTATGCGGGGTAGACAATATTTTAATTCATTCGTTTTTAGATAAATAAAAAATATAAAAAAGTACATTAAAAAATGTTTGCAATAGAAAATTTTACACTTTACAATAGGGCAGAGAACTTCAATTTGTTTATGATTGCCAAGTTTTTAGTTTTTTTTTAAAAAGTTCGACTGGGTTCTTATGAGTCTAATACTTACCGAAGGCTGTTATAAAGTTCGCAGGAAACAACTGAGTAGAAGTTTCTGTTGTAATGAGTTGTACGGAAAGAAGGAATTTTAATTAACGAACTGCTGTTACTGCGCAAATTAAGTGAATCGGATATTGGACTCTGTAAGTATCCACTTTTCATAAAAAAACAAACTCTTGAAAGTTTAAGATAATACGTATGTATGTCTAACCGGAAAAATTTTCAACCTTCTGAACAATGGCATGGAATTCGTTACACGATTTTTACCACATTATTTCCATATGGCACACTTTTGTAATATAATAAGTGGTTGGAGCTTAGACAAATGGGTGCCTCCCCAGGAGCTAATTCCATATTCTAATCTAGAGTAAAAAAGGGCAAAGTAAACAGTCTTTAATATTTTAGTATCCAATAACTTTTTTAGGTGGTAAAAACAGTGAATAAAGGATCTAAGCTTTTCCTTTAAAAAAAATCGTGTGGCGCATCCAACCCATATTAGCCGTGTTTTGTTTGTAAGTAGCTACGCAGCTCAGCAACGAACCCCAATAAAACGCTTTACTCATTCAAACACTCACTTTCAATCTATATTTCAAAGTTGGTACCCGTGCCAATCTAAAAAATCACTTGTTGACATTTGAATATGCTTACGGGTATGTTCGAAAGGTATGTCGAAATCAGGAATCTCAAAGTTGCTGCCAGCTTTTGCTCTGGTGTAATTACGGATCTCATAATGGTGTCATCGGTCAAAATGGATATGTCTAACCGCTTGTCTTTCTGAAAAATGTGTCCGTTACAAAATCTGTTACATTTTTTGCTTTCCTTATACTGTTCAGTGATCGTGTTCTGTGTGCGCATTTGGTGTTGTTGTTGGTTTTGTGTGCTTCACTGTGCAAAGGAATGGGATATGGGAGAACAGTCTGTACAAGAACACATGAATCGTCGCCGCTCTGTTTCTCGACGTTTTGTGATGTTACAAATATACATTTCATCCTTTGTGCATATTTGTTTTCTTTTTTTGGTATAGTGCTTAGCATTTGATACAGGTTATTACCATAAGCATATATGTACATAATTTTTGAACTTGTGTTTTTTTTTTTTTTTTACTGGGGTAAAACTTTAAACCATCTCTTTTTTTTGGACAACCACCCTATATTCTATTTATTTTCACTCGTAAAACATTTAAGGTTTTTTGGTCGTTTGCCCATAAGACATATCCATGTACCAATGTATCTGCATGTCGTGTAGATACTTTCAGCAGTTTACTGCTTTTTTTTTCTTCTGCAGATCGTCTTTTATTAGCAAAAGCAGCTACTGAAAAGCTTCCTTATTCATCCTTAAATAACTGAAGAAAGATTTCTCGTCACCAATTTGCAGCTCTTTTGTAATAAAGGAAAATGAACCACGTTCATCCCTCACTTTTCTCCACGACTTCACCCAGATTTTTTTTTCTTTTCTTTTTGCAACTAAAATGCATCTGTATACAAATTATATAAAATACATAGTCAACGAACACATCCCTAAATAAACAAAGTCAGACAACCTTCATGAAATAAAATTTTTTACAATCCCTGCCAGCACTCCCTGGATTTCAGAATTCCTAAGTTCTACCTAGTCAAGTCATAAATACTGGTACACAGAGAAATCAGCGCCAAATGAAAACGAATTAATATTTAAAAAAATTTTTTTTATTGGGTTATTCAATCTTCAAACAAATCTCTAAGATTTAACTTATTCGAAATGACTTCCATTTGCCTTCCAGCACGATTTAAGACGATGTGGCCACTCATCGAGTGCGAGACGCACTTCATGCATGGGGAAATTGTCCACTGCACGGACAAGGGCTCGCTTCAACGACTCAATATTTGAGTGTCGAGTAGAGCAAGCCATGCCCTCTAATACGGACCAAAACTTGTAATCCAACGGGTTGAGGTCTGGACTACCAGCTGGCCAATCATCCGTTGATATGAAGTCCGGAACGTTGTTTTTGAGCCACAGTTGAGTCGTTTTTGCTTTGTGAGCTGGAGCAGAGTCTTCCTGGAAAGTCCATGGCTTGTTGTTGAATATTGATTGGTTGAGAGACTTCACAATGGGTTCCAAGACGGTCGATTGATATACTTTGGCTGATGTTTTCACTCCTTTCTCGCCAAAATGGAGCTTGGTAACGCCATCGTAGCGTCATCTCTGGATGACCGAGCATACACACGATCGTTCTGCTTATTGAACGATACTTCTACGGTGAAGATTTTCTCGTCAATAAACAGAATTTGTCTGTGGGCGTTCTTCGCGTGCCGGCTGAGTAACGCTTTCGATCTTCGCTTGCGTTTTTCCTTCAATGCGGCCGTGAGCAGGTGTCCAGTGTGTCGCTGGTACGCGCTGAGTCCTAAATCTTCTTTGATAATGAGAGACATGGATTTTTACGAAATTTGCAATTCCCACGACAAGATTTTCTGTTGTCGCAGCGGTTTTCGGTCGATTCGTTTTTTCACGGATTTGATCGCTTTCGGAGTTCTCACAGTGCGCGGACTGCCGGATTTTTGACGGTCTCGTACTCTACCAGTATCCTCAAACAACTTCACAGCAGGATACACAAAATTGCGAGTGATTCCAAGCGGTCGCAACGTCCTAAAGATATCGCCTTTTTCCATGTTGCATTTAAGTAGGCCAACTACAACAATACGATTTTCGATGTCGCCACATTCCATTGTAAGCAATTAATGTCAAAAACTTTTCAAGTCACAATGAAGCATAAATATCAACTGTCAAATGATGCGGTCAGTGTTTCATTCGTAATGAGTGTGTACCAGTATTTATGACTTGACTAGGTATGTTCACTTTTATACTCACTTTATTTGCTGACCTAATTATCGCCACTTTTCATTTTTGTTGTTGTTTGCTAAGGGATATTTTACTGAGCTGCATAGCCACTTACCAATAAAACACGGCTATTATGATCGAAAAAAAAAACCCTTACTTACTTACTTAAATTCCTTTACTATTTTAATTTTGAAACAGCCTACACAACATTTTAAGTTTTTATTGAAGGTAAGCTCTGCATTGATTTTAATGCAGTTGCATACATTAAGACAAAAACGCGGACAACCAAAGGAGTGAAAGAAGACCCTCACATTGGGATACTCCTAACAACTAATTTGTGTAAGTAAGATCAATTTCTAAGTAAGCTGACGTCATTGTTTATGTCAGAAACTATATCTAAATGGTTAGATGAAGTATAAGCAATGCCTAGATCATCTGCAATAGCCGTGATTTTTCCTTTGAATGGTAGGGAAAACATGGAGTTTATATAAATAAGAAACAGTAGAGGGCCAAGAACTGATCCTTGAGCAACTTCTAGATTCACTTCTTTCGTGTCACTTAAAGATTGTCCAACTTTTACTGCCATTGTTCTATTTTTGAGATAGGACATATGTAATAAGTGATGCCAGAATAGGTTGAGCTGTCAAATACATGTAAGACAGTCAGCATCAACCATTGTATGAGCAACATCTCGCGAATAAAGAAATAACCAGTAATAAAAAGTAAACGGACGTTTTATTTATCACCGCGTAATAAATGGTGTCAGAAGTGGGATATAAATCACGTTAAACCACAACCATTGAATTTTTCGGACCTGGGAATAGAGTGGAAGAGTGCATTCATAGTGTATAGTACATGCTCGCTTTTCCCAAATGATCCGAAGATTCGTTACTTGGTCGAACAGAAGTTGCGCGGCAAATACCGCCAGTGATTGTTAATGGTGTAGAACAGCAACCAGCTCGTGTTGAACAAGAAATACGACAACGAACATTATTAGCATTTGATGGACACTGTGCCACAAAAAGAGTGTTGCGATGGAAACATAAATTTAATTCGATCGTGCAAGAGGAAATGCAATCGTTCACAGAATTTGAAACGGTATTGCGCACACAACTAAGCAAATGTGACTTCAAATGCGTTTGTGGTGCATCATACGAGGAAAGAATGCTTCGTGATCGAATAGTCATCGGGATCCACAACAAAAAACTGAAAGTGAAATTATTGGATTGGCGTGATGAACTATTGGCACGTGTAAAGTCTATGAAGCGGCCAATGTGGACAAAGGAATTTTGGATGTACATAAGCAAACGGTATCATCCATTGTAACAACAGAACACGATGCCGCAACGGTTAATATAATCAACCCCTTCTGTTTCAATCGTGGTAGTACTTGGAAGTACGGGCACATGAGTGAGTGCAAAGCAAAAGGTATTATCTGCCGGACGTGTGGGAAAACGGGTCGTTTCGCCAAGATGTGCCGCAAGGCCAAGAAACCAACATCGGAAAAGGAAGGTGGTTGCAACAACAATAACAGAGGTTATTGTGGTGGTGGTAACAACAACAACAACACACGGCGAAACATTTCTGGTATCAACTGGAACGATGAAACAGGTGCTATAGTTAGGAAAATTAGCTTTAATTTTTTTTGCATAGGGTTTTCCAATAAGGACTTGACAAATTTTTTAAAATAAAACGCAAGCCATTTGAAATATTTCAAAATCTTTATTGCGGGCTTGAAGTACAATCAAAACATTTATGAATGGAACTCGACTTCGTTCATATGGCCACCGCGGGCACGTTTGCAGCGGTCGATTCGTTGGACCCAATTTTCAACGACTCGGCCACACATTTCGACCGAAACTGCCGCTATTTCGCGTTCAACGTTGGCTCTGAGCTCTTCCAACGTCGTCGGTGTGTTGGCATAAACCACTGACTTAACGTAGCCCCACAGAAAATAGTCAAGCAGCGTTAAATCGATTGGTGGCCAATCAACTGGCCCATTTCTTGAGATAACACGCTCACCATACTTACTCTTCAATAAATCGAGTGTGCTGTGTGGCTTGTGGCATAATCCTGTTGAAACCACATCTCTTTCAAGTCCATATCTTCCAATTCGGGCCAAAAATAATCGGTGATCATGGCGCCATAACGCTGACCATTCACAGTAACGTGACGATTGTTATCGTCGACGAAAAAATATAGCCCAATAACGCCGCGGGCATGCAAATCGCACCAAACAGTTATTTTTTGTGGATGAAGTGGTGATTCATGAAGCACATGTGGATTTTCACCCGACCAATAACGCATATTTTGGTTATTGACGAACCCATTGAACCAAAAATGAGCTTCGTCACTAAAGATGATTTTGCGATGAAATTCATCATCTTGACGCATCTTCTCCAGAACCCAATCGGAGAACGTACGTTGCTTCAAATGGTCCATCGGCTTCATTTCTTGAGTCAGCTTGATCTTGTATGGGTGTAAACCAAGATCCTTACGCAAAATACGCCATAATGTGGCCTGAGCAATGCCCAATTCTTGAGAACGCCGTGGAATTGACTGATTTGGATCGTTTGCTACGGACGCCTGAACGCAGCGATATTTTCGACACTTCGACCAACCCGTTGTGTCAATGACACGGCAACATCACACAACGAATATGTAGACTCAAATTTTTGCACTAAACTTGTTATTGCCTGTCTACTAGGGGGAGAATTACGACCGAAAATTGGAGTTAACGCTCTTAAAGTTGCAGTCACCGACTCCAAATTTCGGTAGAAATTTTTTATAATTTGCAGACGTTGCTCGTGCATGTACTTTACCATGATGAAAATGTTGAGTTTACTGAATAAATTGACAGTGACATTTTGATGATTAGTGAAAGAGTGCGTTCACAAATTAAATTCAAAGTTGTCAAGTCCCTATTGGAAACCCCTTTAGAATAAATTCAATCGGAATAAATCAAAGATGTACCAAGGCATATAAAATAGGAAGCAAAATTGTAACTTTTAAAATCGATACAGGATCTGATGTCAATTGTATTCCATTAAAATTGATTAAGAATCTTAATGTAAACATGAACAATGAAAAAAATAACTTTCCTGTATTCGATTATAGTTTGAATGAATCGGTTTGAACCAATACTCATACTTGAAAATAGTATTAGGTTCAGATTGATTAAGCGTTTAGATGTTAGTTCCATTGCATGCTTACCACAAGCGGAATAAAGTTTTGTAGCAGAAAACGGAGATGTGTTTAATGGACTCGGTACATTTCCCGGAAAGTTCAAGATTCATTTGAAAGAAAATGCACGAACAGTTCTGCATTATAAGAAGCGAATACCTGCTTCACTGGTTGAAAAATTTAAATTGGAAATCAATAATATGGTACAGGAAGGAATTATTTCACCCGTGGAATACCCGACGGACTGGGTTAATAACTTAGAAATTGTTGAAAAACCCGGTGGAAAATTTCGAATTTGTCTGGAACGAGAACACTTCTTGATTCCTACTGTTGAGGAATTAACAAATAGACGGATATTTTCCGTACTTGATTTAAGTAGTGGGTTTTGGCATATGGAATTGGATCAGGCCAGTTCGGGATTGACCATTCGTGTCCCATTCGATATTAGTTGTGCTCCTGAGATGTTTCAAAGAAAGATGGTGTATATCTTTGGTAATATAGCGGGAGTTTTAGTTTACTTTAACGATCTGGCAATTGTTGCAAGTGGCGAAGTGGAACATGATCAAATTTTATCGACTGTTCTTTGTCGTGCTCGATTAAATAATATTAAATTTAACGCGGAAAAGATTCAATATCGCCAAACGAAGGTCAAGTTCATGGGTCACATTTTGTCGAAAGGTCAGATTAAATCGGATAACAAATATCGGGATGTAATCCTTAAAATGAAGAAGCCGGAAAATAAAAATGAAGTACTTAGGCTACTAGGTCTGTTCAAGTATTTGGCTAAGAAGTTCATCCCGAATTTGTCAAAGCAATCGACACATTTACGCGATTTGACAAGGAATGATGTACAATTTAAGTGGACACAGGAGCATGAAAAGGAATTATAGAATTTGTTAAACATTATAACTTCGAAACCGGTGCTGGCTGTTTATAATCCGGAGCAACCAATTGTTGTACAAACCGATGCATCGAAAGATGGATTGGGTTGTGTAATTGCGCAAATCGGACATCCTATCGCATTTGCATCGTGAACTTTGAGTAAAACTGAACAAAAGTGGGCTCAAATTGAAAAAGAACTTCTGGCCATTGTTTTCGCATGCAGTCGTTTTCGTTATTATTTGTATGGTCGCGAATTTACCGTTGAGAGTCATCATAAGCCATTGGAGACACTGATCAAACGGGGTATCGATGATGTTACTATGCAACTACAGCGAATGTCTATGTTTTTGCTGAAATATCCTAATTTGAAGATAGTTTATAAACCAGGCAAAGATATGCTTGCGGCAGATTACCTATCAAGAGCCGCATTACCAGAGGCAAATGAATTTGAAGGATTATCGGATGTCATTCACTCAGTAGTAAAGAATGTTTTTTTTATCGAAAGAAAATTATAATTTTTATATTGAATCATTAAAGGGGGATGAGAAATATAGTCGAATTTTTAAATACGTGGAAAGCGATTCGCCAGGGTTTCACCAACTTGATGATTTCAGTCAACGCTTTCATAAACTTAAATCAGAATTGCATCGGATTATTATTCTTGGACCATAAACTGGTCATACCATCGATGATGCAAAGGAAAATGCTTAACTGGTTACATGCACCGCACCTTGGAGTTGAAAAAACGCTTGTGCGTGCAAGAATGTTATATTATTTGCCTGGAATGTCCACACAAATTAAGGAATTGGTTGCGTCTTGTGCGATTTGTGAAAAATTCAAAAGAAATCATCAAATTGAAATCATTGATTCAGGAAGAATGGCCAAAGTACCCATTTCATATTGTCGGTATCGATATTTTTTAATATGCGGGACGTATTTTCATTGCGATAATTGATGCATATTTTGGTTTTCTCTCGAAACAATTGAAGGGTAAGATATCACAGCACATTATATCTCTGTTAGAAAATATATTTAACATAATCGGTTATCCAACAACGCTTAAATGTGATAACAGTCATTTCGGATCTGAGTTTAATCGGTTTGCAACGAAATACAATATTAAATTCAAATTCTCAAGTCCTCGATATTCTCAAAGTAATGGGTTAGCGGAAAAAGGAGTGTCTATGGCAAAAAATATTTTGAAAAGATGTGTCGAAGCAAATCAAGTCGATAAGTTTCAGTACAGCTTGTTGTAATACAATACTACGCCTGTTGCCAGCATGCGGACCACTCCATCGGAATTGTTTTTTGGAAAATTGATCAAAACTAAATTGCCAGTGTTGGATTCACTATTGATCAGAAGCAGCGTAAATGAAGCGGAAGTTCATGGTTTTGATGATTAACTAAAGCCTGGGCCACCAGTAAAAAAATTATATGTAAAACGTAAAATTTCGTTAAAAAGAAAAGCGTGTAATAAGTGATGCCAGGATAGGTTGAACTGTCAAATACATGTAAGACAGTCATAGTTCAGTTCAGCATCAATCATTGTATGAGCAACATCTCGCGAATAAAGAAATAACCAGTAATAAAAAGTAAACGGACGTTTTATTTATCAACGCGTAGTACAACATGAAATCACGAAGGCCTGCAGTATGTAATTTTTCCAAAAGAATGGAGTGGTTAACCATATCGAACGCTTTAGTAATATCGACAAAAAGACCAGCCCGTGTGTGTATATGTTTCGTCGATTATGGAAAAAGCTTTCGACAAAGTGCAACATAATAAAGTAGTGGACATCCTGAGGAACAAACAGATAGACAAGAATGATGTGAGAATCATTGAGAATCTTTACTGGAATCAAAGAGCAAAAATGTGTAAAGAAAGGGAAGAGTCAGAATAATTAGAAATTCACAGAGGAGGTAGACAAAGTTGCATTTTATCATCACTACTCTTCAATATGTATTCCAAAGTACACCCAGAAGGAGGAATTAAAGTAAATGAAGTTCTGTTCAATAATATCAGATACGCAGATGACGCGGTAACAATGGCAAGCAGCATAGCATATAAACGAATTAAACATCCTTATGAACAAGCTTAGCGTCGAAAGTATCAAGTTTGGGTTCAAAATAAATACAAGTAAAACAAAATGTTTAGTGTTTAACAAAAGTCAAGAACTTCGAAATTATGAATTTAAAATAATCAACGTTGCAGTAGAAGGAGTAGAAGTCCAAATCCGCCAATGAAATCCAATGCGGAGAATCGAACAAGCGAGAACAGCTTTCTGTAAATTAAGAAAAACATTTATAAACAAGGAAATAAATCTAAACCTTACAATAAGATTGCTCAAATGCTACGTCTGGTCGGTTCTGTCATGTGAATCAAAAGCATGGACACTTAACAGCGCAACCATAAGGAGAATAGAAGCTTTCGAAATTTGGATGTATAGAAGAATTATGCGTATCCCTTGGGTTGACAGAAATAATAAACGATGAAGTCTTAAGACAAGTAGGAATGAAAAGAGAAATAATTCTTTTAATAAACAAAATTATGAGGAAATGTAAATATTAACTTCTCCAATTCATTCTACAAGGAAGGATCGAAGGAAGAAGAAGTGTTGTAAGACTGAGATCGACATGGTTATCAAACTTAAGAGTATGGCGCTATATTTAAACAATAACAATAGTCATATTTAGAGGAGGTACAAACAAACAACAAACAGTTTAATCGATTATTTCCAACCTCCGCAACAGAGTAAAACTATAAGAAGAAACGAAAAACTATAAGTTTTGTGATAACCATTAAAATATGAGCAGCTTCATCTAGGTTTACATAGCAGAATATTTCGATACTCTAATAGCAAAGACTCAACAATGGTGAATGGAGAGTGGAATCGAATTGTGTGTGACGCTAGATGGCGAGGATTGCTCTCGAAGTATGGCATTCGATTATAAATACCGGAATCCCCAAGGTATGTAAGTTAGTTCATTAGTTGAATTTGAAGTGCGAATTAAAAGAAGTGATTTAGTGGTTTAAGTAAAAGATAAGCGGTTGAGAAATTGGATTGTATTGAGATAAGCGATTAAATTGTGAATTGCAACTGTGTTGAATAAAGAAATTTGTATTGAAAAGAAGAGGTTCTATCATTTGTACCCACACAAATATTTTACAGTTTTATAAAATGTAATTTTTTAGTGTGAAGTTCTTGTAATATACCACCTTGATCAAAAAATTCCCGAAATTTATTCAAAAAATTAAAAATACAGGTTTATTCGTCTAAATCCCCTTCAAAGTAATCCCCATCGACTGCAACACACTGATGCCAGCGCTTGATCCAATCCTTGAAACATTTTTTATATTCGGTTTTCGGTATGTCCATCAGCGCTTCCTGCAATTTTTCCATTACTTTCTCTCGGCTGCTGAAACACGTTCCCCGT
Source organism: Volucella bombylans (assembly GCA_949129095.1). Classification (NCBI taxonomy): domain Eukaryota; kingdom Metazoa; phylum Arthropoda; class Insecta; order Diptera; family Syrphidae; genus Volucella; species Volucella bombylans. The sequence goes on from OX422144.1 coordinate 87,668,015, forward strand.
AGTGGTTTTTTAACTCGATTGAACATAAAGAAGTCACAGTTAGCAAAATCATGTGAATTCGGTGGCTGTTGGATGGTATTTGTTGCATTTTTCGTCAAAAAATTACGAATAATGATGGCACTGTGCGACGGTGCGTTATCATGGTGCAAAATCAAAGAGTTTTCTGCCCAAAATTCTGGTTTCTTTCGGCGAATTGCTTCACGCAAACGCCTCATAACGCCCAAATAATACTCTTTGTTTACTGTCTGGTCTTCTGGCAAAAATTCATGATGTACTACACCGTTGTAATCCATGAAAACCGTGAGCGTTGCCTTCTTTTTTGACTGAAAACGACGTGTTTTTTTTGGTCTCGGTGAACGCCATTCACTTGCCTGATGTCTGGATTGCTTGTCGTACTCATAAACCCACGTGTCGTCTCCAGTAATGATCCTTTTGATGAATGTGGGATCGGATTCAGCCTCGCAGATCATCTCTTTTGCGACGTCAACACGGTCCCTTTTTTGCATGAAATTGAGGTCTTTTGGCACCAACTTTGCTGCTACACGGCGGAAACCCAAATCATTAACCAAAATGTCTTGGACGGGTCCATAGGCAATGTTCAAGTCCTCCGCTATCTCTCTGATGGTTAATTTGCGGTTATTGACCAACATTTCTTTTACTCCATCAATGTTTTCGTCGGTTTTCGATGTCGATGGTCTGCCACTGCGTTCATCATCTTCGATTGACTCACGACCACTTTTGAACCGCTCGTGCCCATGGTAAACGACCGTTTTCCTTAGAGAGTCGTTGCCGAAACACTTTTCCAACGTTCGCGCACCATTAAATCCGTTTTTTACGCAAAATTTAATACAAGTTCGTTGTTGCAAATTTAAATCCATTTCTAAAATTGTAAAAAATCGCCAACACATACAGAGATAGATGTACTCTTGGCTACGTAACTTTTGCAAATGTCAAGCTATGACGCTAAGATTTAGAGGGAATGTCAACAACAGATATACCAACTTTAAAAAAAAATAGAACTCAAATCGGAACAATGGGAGCGCCATACGGCGCACGAAAAAAATAAAAAATCTAACGAAAAACGGTACATATATTCAGTGTCGTGAAATAACGCCGAGTGAAAGCGAAATAACGCCGAACACTGTTTGTGAAATAAAGCCGAATTCAGAGAGAAGGCGGAAGAATTTGCAAAGCCAACTGTACTTGTTAGAAAAACAAGTAAACTTTACCGTAATTAAGGTTGGTTGAAAGCGTAATAAAACCAATTGATCAAATCAAATAACAAATATATGGGGAGTATATACACAAAACTCGCACCCATTCCAAATCCTACAGTTGCCCCCCTGCTTGGGGTCCCCTTACCTACCACACAGTTTATATGTCACTTTCTAAAACGAACTAACACCATATGATTTAAAATCTATGAAGACAGAATTGTCTCTCTAAATGTGTGAATAAATTCAAAGCGAAATAAGGCCGACTCGGCTTTATTTCACTTTAGCAAAGTGAAATAAGACCGAACATAGAAATTCGGCGTTGTTTCACGACACCCATATATTCGTATATAACATCATATCATCACATCTTAAAATAGAACTCATTGATAATCACAATTAATTTACTTGTCGTTACGTATTTGTGTTTGTTGTGATCGTTATAAAAAATATGTTATTGGATTCATGAGGTATACGTAGCACGTGCTGCTAACCTTTCCTGAAAATTCCCGAGTGTATATGTTGACGTATTGCACAACTATGTATTGATTACGGCATTCGGTTTGCTAATAATTCTATATACGATATTAACAACAAATAAAACTCCCGTTCGACGTTTTTAAAGTGTTGTTAATTAATTTTGTTGCTATCCCAATCTGTACTACACATCAATTATTCTATCTACATGTGCACGTGTGTGGTTACAATCAGAGTGAGCTGTTAATTTAGCTGGTAGTTAATCGGGTTGTTTCTGAAGATTGCAGCAACAACTAAGCTATACCACACGGCGCTAAACAGTTTAGCAGATGTTTTATCTATTCATGTCAGGTTGCTATAACTTTCGAGAATATGACTATTCATGGTGAACCCAGCACAACCACATATGGATATTTTCTATTTTTCTATATTTTTACAATTATAAAAATCGGTTTTTAACTGAAGCTAGATCATCGAAAATTCAATTCATTTTGTTATTTTATCTGCTACGAGAGCAATGAATTAAGATCTAAAGATTGTAAAGTCAAATACTTCGAGTCGATTTTTTTTGCATAAACCACAAATGTAATGGCATCCCTCACTCAGAATCCCTCCTAATATCTTCACCTAAAGATTATGGTCCATCTTATACTAAATATTTCATATATCTCTACATCTCTAATCTATGGTACTTCCGCCTTCATTCTTAACGCTTTTGCTGGTTTACTGGGTCTGCTAAGAAATTTTTATTATCATACTCGTAAAATATTTCCCAAGACTAAGTTGAAAACAAACATTGCAGCATTGAACACCTTTCTATGCCGGCAGTGGAAATCTTAGTAAAATTAGAAAACTGAAAGAATATATGTACATCGCCGTAGTTCGTCCTATCCAACTCATTATGGTGATTTGTTTTAAATAAAGCTAGGTTAAGTGTTGTAGAATTACCTAACTAGGCCAAGCCTAACTTTATAAAAACATTTACTCATAGAAGAGTCGGTCATTAAGTTTTCTAATCGATTGATTTTCAAAAGAAATTGAAATTCTGTAGATTCAAAACTGGCTGAATGCCAACAGGGAATAGGACCGCAACCTTGTCACTTTAAAAATTCAAATGCCAGGTATAGGACCGCTAAATCCTCAATTGCGTAGGTAATGTTTCTCACTGACAGACACGCATTATGCCCCAGTTTAAATTCATAAAGAAAGAGGCCGAATTTGAATTACCGACAGTATGTTAAACAAAAAAACAAACTGTGTTTGTAACAGACCCTAAAGCCTCAGGCGTCAAACACATGTACCACTTAATTTTATAAAAACGGAAAATTGCACGTTATGGCATAGATGTCTGCTCAAGATCTTCTTATTTCGATGTTTAGAAAAAATGGGCTACAACCTAATACGATACCTTTTTTTAGCACAACACGAAATGCCATCCGTTCTACAGGATTTGAAGCCATTAAAAGTCACAACAGAATAAATAACCTCATCCGTCACCGAAACAGTTTAAGAGTGTGCTTTTTTTAAAACAATGACGACATGTACTGGGTGGGCCAAAAGTATGTTTCCTATTAAAAAAAAAAATAATAACTCTTTTTTTTATAGATATTTGTGAGTAATTTTTCTTTTTTGTTTCAGACATAAGACTTGGGAGATCGCACAGCGAAAACAAATCGTCGTATTATTTTTCGAAAACAATCGATCAATAATTTACACTCAACATGCCTACCGGCAATTTTATGGAGAGCGAAATGCTCCAACAGCTCCCCTTATTCGTGCAATAATGGCCAAATTTGAGCAATATGGGAACGTTGGTGATGCGAGGCGTATTGGGAGGCGTCGTGGTGGACAATCGACCGAAAACATTCAGGTCGTTAGTTAAAAAGTGTTGCAGCCGATCCTGAAACATCGACACGACGACGTTCAACACAGTTAGGCATATCGCGTGGCACAATTCGTCGGATTTTGAGGAAAGATTTCCACCTATACCCTTACAATACCATTTGGTCCAACAAATCAATCCTGGTGACCCAGAAAAACGTTTAGAGTACTGCAGAACTGTCCTTAACATCGCCGAAAATGACCAAAAATTTTAGGAAGGAATTTTAGGAATTTTATGATGGGCGACGAAGCATCTGAGTGGATTTGTAAACAAGCAAAATTGCAGATTTGGGGGCACACAGAATCCCAAAAATCTCCATCAACGTCCCTTACACTCACTTCGTGTTACTGTTTGGTGTGAAATAACCTCGCGTAAGGGAAATATTTCTTTGAAAATGATGCGGGTGCAAGCGTTACAGTTAATAGGCATCGCTACAGAGCAATGCTTCAGGACTTCTTTTTTCCACTCATGCAAGCAGGCAACAGTGTTGAGCTCATGTGGTCTTAGCAAGACGGAGCTACCGCTCACACCACTCGTGAGACAATGAACTTATAGCGCGAAAAATTCTCAAATCCCATTATCTCACAAAAACTGTGATATTGAATGGCCACCTCGATCGCCTGAGCTGTCGGTTTACATTAGCAAACTACACAATATAGAGAAGCTGAAACTCAACATTCGAGAAGAAATCGCGCAAATTATGCCGGCAACACTTCAAAAAGTCATGGAAAGTGCTATCAATAGAGCCCATGAGTGCCTGCACTCTAATGGCGACCATTTAACCGATGTAATTTTCCGTACATAATAAAAAAAAAAATGTCCATGAAATAAACTTTTATTTGTAATTTATTTTATTAGTTTTTATCTTTTCATTCAAAAGTTTTTCCGGATTTACACAGGAAAGGAACTTTTGGCCACACCCTGTATTAGGCTTGAATACGATACGCGACGATTTCAGGCATAATGCTAACTCGGCTTATTTTGAAGAGGCGCCTCCTCCTGTCGGTCCCTTTTTGGACTACTCTTTCGAGCATTTGGACTTACGTAGGTTGCTACTTAAGTTTCGAGAAAAACTAGTAAAAACAAATATTTGTCACCGAAAATGGCTTTATTGCTTTTCAAAATACTCCCCATGAAGATTTCACCTTCTGCATTGGTTTGAAAAAATTTTCGAAACACTTTTTCCATCCCAAGCGAGGTTGACCTCACAATTAATTTTTCATGAACGGAAATAAAACCAAATCACAGGGTGCCAAATCAGCGCTATATGATGGGGTCACGCCACGCATCCTTTCGTGTTCAGGAGCTTAACCAAATTAGGAAACGCACTAAGTTCAATAAAATGTCTTTATTATTGGACTGTATAACCGCACAGCTCGGAATGTTAAAAACTTATAAAAATAAGTGTGACTCTCATAACACTATATACGATACAGCAGTACGTTGTACAGATGTCGGTCGCAGGTGCCGTTGGCATCGTCTCGTCAGATGTGTACAAATGGTGAGTAGACGTTCGAATGTTATCGGCTGCTATTCTTTGTGCGTACTTCTTCGCGCCTCGTGAAGCGGTTTTCTCGGCTGCCTGTCGCCTGTGGCAATGGTTTTCCCTGCAATAAGGTTTCCTCTGCAAATGCTGCTCAATTGCCGTTTGTATGCACGATAATCTTTTTTTTTACATCGATTCTAGACATCTTGAAATATGAGTATTTCAGTCGACTACTGTTTATTATAGTTTTGGGATCATATGCATAGATCCATGATTCGCCGCCTGTCACTTTGACCGATTTTGGAGAACCTTAACGAAATTCGTCTTGGAGCGAACAACGACTACGACTGAATTCAGAAAACCAACGAAACATGGCGGCCCGGGTTGGTGCTTCATCAGCTTCATCAAAAGTCGAAGTGAATTGATCGACTCACTGTTGTTGAGTTAATTCACGTCGAAGATCATCGCACAAAAACGTTCACGATTTAATTCAATTTTTTGGCTGAGATGAATTTTTCAAATAAGAAACACAAATAGCACTCGTATGACAAAACGTTCTGATGTCAGATTTGACGTATCTACATACTTCATACCTACCTTAATACTTAAGCGTACAACGTAACATATTCCAGGGCCAATTCACTGGTCTAGTTCACGATGTAATGTTTTAGTTGAATGGAGTTCTCAGTAAGTCAATGTTTTCATGGTCTGTTGCATGGCATGTAGCGATGACCTGCAGGAAACACAACCACCATTCCAGATCAATGTCTTCATATTTTCGAAGAAATAATCACTATTATGTTGGGGCCTAATTTTCCGAATATAAGGAGCGGTGAACCCCCCAGCATGAAGACCACTCCAAACAGTGTACTTTTGTTGAGTCTTTTCTGGATTTGCCACATTCCACAAATGACAATTTTACTTGTTCGAAAATCCAGTGAGTCAAAAGTGAACCTATTCACTAAACACGACTTCTCGATTAAAATAAGAGTCGACTTCAATTTGCTCAAGATTCCTATTCGCGAATTCCCATTGCAAGCCATTTTCCCAAGACTTCAGTTCCTGCACCAGCTGGATCTTGTACACAGATCTTTATTTTTACTAAATTTTCCACATATTAGACCCACAAAGGCTGAGCTTTTACGATCAACTCCGAATTGAGAATTCCGCATCTTTCGCGGCATTGTTGCCCTTGCGTCATGTGGAATGTATGTACGAGTAGTACGCAATTTATCCACAGCACAAGGATTAGCGAATTCAGTTACTAGTTTATGATGGCCAACAAAATCACGTAATCTTCTATACTTTTCGCGAATTAAACATCAAAATAAGTTTCAACGATTCGATAGTATATTAATGATCATTTTTCAAATAATACTCAATATAACCGTCAAAAATTACGGCTTAAAGTAGAAAACAAGGATACCTTTAAAACTAAAAAAAGACAGTAGACCTCAGGGAAACGGTTGCAATTAATTCAAGAGCTGGCAAACATGCTGTTAAGCTCTGTATATTAATTCAAAATCCACTACCACAGTAGTGAAAGCTTTGTTTTGTTTTCATAGGGACAAACTACGAGGGGCGTTCAATATAATCTCGGTATCGGGGTGAAGCTGTGGTTGTTTATATAAATTGACTTATTTATCAAGTAATACTATTATTTTAGTGCATTCATGTAAAATTTCATATAAATGTAATTATTAATTCGCGCTTTATCTCTAGTTAAACAGAATCATAATGGCAACTGAGACGATGATGGTGAAAATTGAGCACCGCGCTGTAATTAAATTTCGCACTAAGCAAGGAAAAAGTCAAACAACTATTCATGAAGAGATGGTGGCTGTTTACCAGGGTTCCGCACCTTCATTACCAACTGTGCAAAAGTGGTCAAGTGAGTTCAGAGAGAGCATTGAAGACGACCCCCGCTCCGGCGCCCGGGCTACTGCTTGTACGGGAGAAAGCATCAAAGAAGTCGAAAAACTTGTTCTTGAGGATGCCCGAATAAAGGTGAAAATGATGGCAGAGATCACCAAGCTTTCAATTGGTACCATTCACACCATTCTTCATGACCATCTTAACCTCAAAGGTCAGTGCAAGGTGGGTGCCACGAATGCTCACAGCGCCTCAGAAATCGCATGCTGTAGTGAGAATCGCATGCTGTAGAGAGCTTTTGGAGATGTGTAGTGAGAACGCGGACGGTGTTATGGATCGAATTGTTACTGGGGACGAAACATGGGTCCACCACTATGACCCTGAAAACAAACAAGAGTCCATGCAGTGGCATAAAAAAGGAACAGACCCCCCGAAGAAGTTCAAAGTCACTCTGTCTGCCGGGAAGCTCATGGCCACAGTTTTTTGGGACTCAAAGGGAATCTTGCTCATTGAGTACAAAAAAAAGGTGAAACCATCAACGCCACATCCTACGTTTCTACTTTGCATAATTTGCGGGAGGAAATTAAAAAGAAAAGACGGGGTAAACTCGCAGCGGGTGTGTTGCTTCTTCATGACAACGCTCCTGTTCACACGGCGCGAGTTTCCAAGGCTGCTGCGCGAGATTGTGGTTTCGAAGAAATCCAACACCCACCCTATAGTCCAGACCTTGCCCCTAGTGATTATTTCCTGTTTACGGATTTGAAAAAATGTCTTCGTGAAAAAAGATTTTCGGATGATGAAGAACTCAAGTCGGCAATAAATGGGTATTTTGCAGAGAAAGAGGAAATTTATTTTTTTGAGGGTTTAAAAAAGCTTATCTCAAAATGTAACAAATGCATTGATGTTAGGGGAGATTATATTGAAAAATAAAAACAATTTAAATTGAATTCGCATTTTCCTTCATATCGATACCGAGAATATATTGAACGCCCCTCGTATTGTGGGCAAACGATAATCCTTTAACGAACTCTCAGGCAGAGACTTCAGACATAAAATTCAGCCGTTTCAGAAACTAAACGATGACAACTCGGTGACTTGAATATGCGGCTTCAAATTACGATGTAATTTTGAATAGAGAAGCAGCCCATTAGCCACTATATCAACTCATAGAATAAAAAAATTCAAAATCCGACTAACTGCAAGGGAGAGGGTTGAAGAACACCAATATGGAGCCCTTTCATTTGTCGAAACAGCTCTCCGAACTATGAGCAAGGAAATATACATATGTTGAAATCGTGAATGAAAACAACTCATTGAGTGTCAATTCAAATTTGGGTAGTTTTCCACATGACTGCACGTTTTAATTATTTTTTTTTTATCGCCAGTTTTTCGCTGAGACCACCTTTGGAACTGAGTAACCGCGTTCTACCAATCATGTAGCAGTTTTTCGAAATTGTTCATCTTCTATCGACCAACTTTGGACAAATATAGAAAAAAATATAATATTTGTGCGCAAATTAGCAGATGTTGCAAATTTGGACATGAATTCCAGACAATTAACAGAGAATAGACAGAAAACCAGATTTTACACCGATACGATGACTTCGCGATTAGAATGCCCACAGTAAACTATTCACGAGGCCTCGCAAAACATGTTTGCGCCACCGCTAAAATAGATAAGTGAACCGTTTCAATTTCGAATGCTGTGTAATTTTTTGTTAACAAAAATGACTACTGAGGGGGAACGATATCTAATCTAATCTAGTCGAGCGGCTGCGATGAATATCCTGCAATTACCATATTAGTCACCGACGATTGGCTGTATAAACGGCACTGACTGCAGTTTGGATATTAAAATAACAGCAGGCAGTTGGTTATTGACGTTCCAATTATTGGTCTAGGATTCTCCTAGATCTTCTAGTGGTCCACCCTATCAAGCAAATTGCGAAGCAGTTTACACTTTACAAATTGTTTCCTAAAGACGCTTGCCAATCCAATATCCTTTCCTTGTCCCGTGGTTAATGCTTATTGTCGCTGGCACGAGTAAATGTTTCTACACTCTCCACTAACTCCATGCAGAGAACTTACACTTAAAAAATTGTTGCGTGAAAACTGGGCGGTAATCGGAAGCTCATCGCTTATCTATATTGGCGCCTGAATTTACCAACCCTCCTACAGTTGGCATTGCATTTTCCGGATTTCCACCGCCAATCGACCCCAAACGAGATAAGTGCATACTCCCACCAGTCCATTTCAGCCGATGACCTATGTTAACCTATTTATGCATTCAAAAAAGCAAAACCTTCACGTTGACTCCACAGAAATTTGGAAAAAGTAATGCAAAGTGGTTTTCATGCAATTCATGGTTTAGATGGTGGCCATTTAAAATTTTGAACTTTTCATTTCGAGACACATAACGACAGAGCAGCGAAGGTGGTGGTGAATGGTGGTGACGACCCTGAGTTAAAATGTCACAATTGTGCAAACGGGGAGGACAACGAAAGCGAAGACGGCGACGACTACGACTACAACTACGATGAAGACTGCTATTGGGAAAGTTTGTAAATTTCTTATCATTGTCCGTGCACTTGGGTTTTTCCTCAATTTCATTACTTAGTCTAAGATTTAAATGGAAAATTAAAAGAATGCCCAATCACTTACCGGGCGAAACAGTTTTCTCCAATATTTGTATGAGCTGCAGGTTCACTTGCATATTCATTTTTTTTCTTTATGTGCGAGATTTTCGATGGCGTCAAGATGGCTAATTATTGGAATTTGATTGTAGATTTTTAGTTGAATGGGTAAATGGTGGTGTTAGGCTGTGTTTTGTAGTCCGTTTAGTGATGATTCGTCGATTTAAACTGGATTTTTTGTGAATTTTCTTGAGTAAGGGCCGGCTATACTACTTCCACATGGAAGTTGAAGAGAAAAAATTCGAAGCAAATTTGATGATCGCCTTTTAACGTCTATTTCTGTGATTGGGATTGGAAAAATGCGAATACGCGATGGGAATGGAATTCTGTATAGTAAATGGATGCATTCAGAGATTTTGGCACTTAATATTTAATAATTCTCCTTCTATAATATATTTATACTGTTTTATTATTATTAAATAGATTCAACGTTATGAAATAAAATTCCTTCAAACCGTTTTTTATTTATTTTAGACAAATTATTTAGAAATTAACTGCTTGAAAATTTTTTGAAAATTTTTAAAGCGTGGTGTCTTATTAGCATAGAATTTTAAGTTGAGTAAATAAAAAAGATTCCATTAGTACTCTTTTCACTTTCTCCGAAGCAAAATGTTTCTTTTGGATTTTAAATCAGAATTACTAATCCAATAAACATAAACGTCAAATAGTTTTGGTGATTAACCAGATTTTTGTTTGAATGTTCAAATTGACTTGCAAGTAAATATAAAGAATAAAATAAGTTGGAAGCAGAAATAAATATTTTAATGGATTCTGTAAATCATGAAAACATTTTGACAGCAAAATCAGAGGTAGGTCTTAGTGTTCCATTGGAATCCGAAGCGACTAACTTCCGGTGAGATACTCGTACCAATAACGCCATAACTGGCTATATGTGCCTGTTCACATTGGCGTGGGCAGGAAGATTGCCGAAAGAGAGGGAACTCTTTTTATTGAAGTGGGAAGAAGAAGGGTTACTTCCATCGAGAATCCAGTGGATTCTCGGGTGCAGCACATCGTTTTTTTCCATATCGTTCCATATCTGACATATTTTTTCATTTTAGTTTTGATCGTTGATGAGAAAGGAAGTGTGAAGAATTGGAAAAAGGTATGTTTCAGGCCAGCTGCTCAAGTTTAAAAATTAAAAGTGCTCCGATTCAAGTGTTCCACCTGTCAAAAAGTCTTTCAACCCCATGACAATGTGAACACGACGTTCATGGTGAGGACTTTCATCCCGTAGCCAATGTAAACAGGCACTATGAATCAAAAAGCATCATAACACCTTTTAAGTGTGGCCGATGGTTCTGATGCACTTACTTGCTTTAATAAATTAAATGATTTGAATTAATTTCATTATAAAAATAAAATAAAAATATACTGAAAAAATAACATTTAACCAGTAATGTTGTATTATGCAAATATTTTTTAAGACGAAATCTGATTTTTTTTTTGTAATCCAAAAGGTATTAAGATATTCTTAATATTACAAAATCACTCGAAAAATTTTGCGTTCGAAACGGCCGAGGATATCTTCATACATCTTCGCTTACGTCCATGCTTCTACACTATAAAGCAAGACTGGGATGATAAGGGTTTGATATAGAGTCTCCTTAGTATGTACGTATGTATGTATTGACAATGCCGTATTACCCATTTGCCTTCTTAGACCAAACAAACAACGATGGGCTGAAGTAACTCTTCGTTCCACTTAAGGACTTTGGAACTTTTGCTTGATATACAACTACATTTTTGATAAGATCGTCCTGTTGAACAGTCATTTACGATAGATCCTTCTTTGACCATTATTGTGGCTATTGATAATAACTGATATAATGGAAACGAAAATTGGTAATACACTGAGGATGTAGCATTTGCCAAATACATATTGTAAAATGTTTGTGTGGGTACAAATGATAGAACTTATTCTTTTCAATACAAATCCCTTTATTCAGTACAGTTACAATTCACTATTTAATTCTTTCTCTCAGTACAATTCAATTTCTCAACCACTTATACTTTTCTTATCTTTTACTTAAACCACTTAATCACTTCTCCTAATTAACACTTCACATTACACTTTAGAACTGATTTGCATACCTTTGGGATGCTGGTATTTATACTCGAATGACATACTTCGAGAACAATCCTCGCCACCCAGCGTCCCATACAATTTCCAATTTGCTAGAAAATTCGATTCCACTCTCCAGTCGAGACTTTGCTAATCCAGTATCGAAATCTTCTAGTCTTCGAGTTTCGACATTTTCTGCTAGATGTCGCTGCTCACATTTAAATGATTATCACATTGCTCCCTCCCTATAGTTGTTCGTCCCGAACAACTTCGTCATTCAGCATCCCGTTGAAATGACACATTCTATCCAAATGGACCACTTTCAATTTTCCTCGATCCCCACGCTGGATCCGGTAGACAACATCATTAATGCGGGTTATCACCTTGTATGGACCTTCCCAGTCCTGTTGCAATTTTGGTGATTTGCCTTTCTTACGCTGAGGATTATACAGCCAAACCAGATCTCCTTCGTTGAAACCGGAAGATTTCGCCTTGATATCGTACCTAGTTTTCATGCGGCTGCTTGCTAGCTTCATCTTTTCTCTGGTGTCTTCATGCAATTTACGAATCCTGCTGCGTAAGTCATTCACGTACTCGTTCACCTCTTTGGGCTCCGTCGGTGGGGATCCGAATTTTGCTTCACTTGGCAACCGAATTGTTTGACCAAATAAGATCTCGGATGGTGTGTGCCCTGTTGAGCTATGGACCGCGTTTCGGTAGGCCATTAAGAAGAGGGGTATGTGTCGATCCCAATCCCGCCGGCAGTTGCTGACAACCTTAGATAGATGCTCACTCAAGGTCCGATTGAATCGCTCGACCATTCCATCAGATTGAGGGTGTAGTGGCGTTGTCCTTGTCTTTCTTATTCCCAAATATTGGCATATTTCCTGGAAGACTTTTGATTCAAAGTTTCGCCCTTGATCAGAGTGCAGCTCCATTGGGACCCCAAATCTGCTCACCCAGTTGTTGACTATCTGTTCGGCTACGGTCTTAGCCTCTTGATTTGGGATGGCAAATACTTCCGGCCACTTACTGAAGTAATCCACGACTACGAGGGTATATCGGTTTCCATTAAAGATTTCGGGAAACGGCCCAGCGATGTCGATGGCTATTCGTTCGAAAGGTGCTCCGACATTGTATTGTTGCATTTGTCCATGTGGCTTTACTTTTGGACCCTTGGTAGCTGCACATCTTATGCACTTTTTGCACCAATTCTCGACATCTTGTTTAGCGCTTAGCCAATAGAAACGTTCCCTTACCTTTTCCAACGTCTTGTTTATTCCCAAATGGCCTCCTGAGACTCCGTCATGTATTTCATGGAGCACTTGGTTGACTCTGGACCGTGGCACAATTAGCTGCATACGAGATGTTGTCCCATCTGCACTTTCCCATTTTCTCTTCAACAATCCATCTTGCACAAAAAGCGAGTCCCATTGTGCCCAGTATGCCTTCAGAGTTTGGCTCCGATCTGATATCTGCTGCCAGCTTGGTCTTTCCTCGTGTTCTTTCCAGGCCAATATTGGTTCGATGTCATTGTCTGCCTGTTGGGAGGAACGGATTTCGTCTATACTCCAACCCTCTATTGGCTCAGTCCTGATCATTTGGATAGTTGCCTGTTCTTTTGCTTCTTTACGATTGCAGTGTTCGCATTTTACTCCGCACGGTCGACGAGAGAGAGCATCAGCATTCGAGTGGAGTATTCCCTTGCGGTGTTGCAGTTCAAAGTCGTAGCCCTGCAACTGCTCGATCCATCTTGCAACTTGGCCTTCAGGGTTCTTAAATTGGAGTAGCCATTTCAGAGCTGCGTGGTCTGTCCGGAGAATGAACTTTTGTCCGTAGAGGTACTTATGGAAATGCTTCGTAGCCAGAATTAAAGCCAGAAGCTCGCGCCGGGTTACACAGTAGTTCCGTTCAGGTCTGGAGAGTACTTTGCTGTAATATGCGACCACTTTCTCTTGACCGTCATGAACTTGAGAGATCACAGCTCCGACACCAACATTGCTAGCGTCTGCGTCCACGATGAACATTTTTCCGGGCGTGGGGTAACCCAAGATGGGGGCATTGCACAGCTGTCGCTTCAGTTCTTGAAATGCTTTTTCGCATTCTCCAGACCACCTGAACTGTCGGCCTTTTTCCGTAAGTTGATGCAGGCTCTTTGCAATGCCAGCAAAATCCTTTACGAACCTTCTGTAATACGTGGCGAGGCCCAAGAAGCTTCTCAGTTGGTGTTTATCTTTTGGAGAAGGCCAACTTTTCACGGCTTCGATTTTGTCAGGATCCGTCCTTACACCTTCCGCTGATATAATGTGACCCAGATATTTTACTTCCGGACGAAACAAGGCACACTTTTCTGGGTTGAGCTTTAAATGAGCACTTCGTAGCCTCTCAAACACTTCTTTTAGATTTTCGCGGTGCTCCTCGTACGTCTTACCTATGACGATAACGTCGTCCAAATATACTAGGCAGGTTTTCCAGGTGAGTCCTTGCAATGTTCGTTCCATTAGTCGCTCGAAGGTGGCCGGAGCGTTGCACAGTCCAAACGGCATCACTGCAAACTGCCAAAGACCGCTTCCTGTAGTGAAGGCAGTTTTCTCACGGTCCGTACGATTTATCTCTACCTGCCAGTAACCGCTCTTCAAGTCAAGTGTTGAAAACCATTTCGCTCCAGAAAGCATATCCAAAGTGTCATCGATTCTCGGAAGTGGGTAGCTGTCCTTTTTAGTGACATCATTGAGACGTCGGTAGTCTACACAAAATCTCGTGTTGCCATCTTTCTTCTTCACGAGGACCACTGGAGATGCCCACGGACTTTGCGATTCTTCAATCACTCCCTCAGCTTCCATCTTCGACATCATTTCGGCAACTTCTGTTTGCTTTGCCAATGGAAGACGCCTTGCAGGTTGACGGATTGGTCGAGCGTCTCCGGTGTCAATGTGGTGTTGAACAATATGCGTACGTCCATATTCTCCGTCTTGTGTAGCAAATATATCAGCGTACTCACCGATTAGTTTTTCTGCCAGGATTCGCTGATCTTCGTCCAGATTACAGAGGCTGAGAATTTTGTTCTTGATTTTTATGCTCTGAACTGTTGTGACCGGTTTTGCACCCTTTTTGTCCGTTGTGATTGATATAGCCTCAACAGGTACGCATTTTCGCACTATCTCCCCCTTTTTCACCTTTACACTGAATGTCTTTGGATTTAGAATCCTTACAGGGACCATGTTGTTCTTTGGCTCCACTAAGGTCTTTCCCACCATGAAGTCTCTTTTCTTTTCTGGCTCCATCAAATAGAATCGGTGGCTACCAGGACCACCTTCCACTTTTGCCCACAAAATTGCTTCTGACGAAGGCTCTAGACTCTGATTGCTGCAGATGACGACATTTGAGACTGAGGTATTGACGTTTCCGTATATCATTGGTATCTCCATGTTTCCGTATTTCAGGGTTTGTGCCCCCAAGTCGACTACAAGTCCATGTTCTCTCATGAAGTCTGTACCAATGATGCACTCGTCACATATGTCAGCTACCAGAAACGCGTGAGTGAATGTTATTCCGGCCAATTGGATTTTTATGCGAACTTCACCATATACCTTAATCGTTGCTCCTGTAGCTGTTCGCAAGCTGCAACTGCTAGTGTTATGCAGCCAAGACTTCTGCACAAGATCCCTCCTGATGATTGAGGCCGTGGCACCGGTGTCTATTGTTGCCATCCATTTTTCTTTTCCACTGACTACTTCTACTAGAAGGCTTTCGCTGCATCGTTTTGCCAGCGAGACTTGGATGATGGTCCTGGGGCCGTCGACTCCTGCTACCAACTTCTGCCCCGCGAAGTTGGTGCTTAAGCATTTCCCGACTGATGGCTTCGGGAAGGTTGACCGGCTTCTTGATAGCTGTTTCTGCTGGTTTCTTCCTCTATTGGCTTGCCACCACAGTGAGGGCAGTCTTTTCGTTGCACCGGTTCTCTACACTGCCTTTGAAGGTGTCCTATTTTATTGCAATTCCAGCAGCGCATTATCCGTCTATCCCGTCGAGTATCTCGTTCCTTGGCACTAATTCTTGTGCAGGAGCATTCGATAGATGTTACTTCCTTGACGAAATGTGTTCCCCTGGAAGCCTGATTGGCTGCTTCCATCGCCAGAGCGAAGGCAAGTGCTTCAGCAAGGGTTCTTTTCCCGGCCATCCTTACTGCTGACTGTAGCTTCGAATCTGCAATTCCCCTGGTAAATGCATCTTTTGCCATTTCGTCGATAATTTCCTGGCCTGCGGTGGGGTATGACAGATGCGCAAGTCTACTCACGTCTGCTTGGAGCTGCTGCAGTGTTTCTCCTCTTTGCTGCGTTCGGCTTTGCAATTGGACCTTGTAGACCTCCTGCATGTGGCTATCCCCAAACCTTTTTTCGATAGCCTGTACTAAAGTCACATAATCTTTATGCTTTTCGATGTCTACTGTTTGCAACAATTCTGCTGCAGGACCGTGCAAGGCCATTGTTAGGGCAAAGCACTTTTCCTCATTGTCCCAGTCGTTTGCACAGGCAGCCATTTCAAACTGCTTCTTATAAGTAGACCATGAGGTCTGGCCATCGAATGAGGGAGGCTTCAAATCTTTTCTCCTTGGACCGCTTAAAGAACATTCTCGCAGTTTCTGTTTTCGCACTGTGTCGAGCTCTTTTGCCAGTTGCTGAACTTTGCTGTCGCCAACATTCTTCTCTATTGTATCAAATTTGTCATCAACGTTCTTCTCTATTCTATCAAATTTGTCATCAACGTTCTTCTCTATTCTTTCAAATTTGTCATCGATTTCTTCGAATTTTTGCTGGAGAGTGTTATTTTGTTCCTCCAGTTTTTGTTCTAGACTATTCTTTTGTTCATCCAACTTTTGTTCGAGACTATTCTTTTGTTCTTCCAGATTACTCTTTTGTTCATCCATTTTCTGTTGAAGACCGTGCAGATTGTAGGTTTGTTCGTTGAATTTTTGTTCAATGCTGCTCTTCTGCTCGTTTAGATTTTTCTTTTGTTCGTCCATTTTTTGTTCGAGACTGTTCTTCTGTTCGTCCATTTTTTGTTCCAGACTGTTCTTCTGTTTTTCCATATTTTTCTTTTGTT
The DNA here is from genome assembly GCA_949129095.1 of Volucella bombylans. Classification (NCBI taxonomy): domain Eukaryota; kingdom Metazoa; phylum Arthropoda; class Insecta; order Diptera; family Syrphidae; genus Volucella; species Volucella bombylans. The sequence continues at coordinate 87,684,807 of OX422144.1, forward strand.
CGTCCATTTTTAATAAGAGGAGTTGCATCATCGCAGCCATGTCATTGCCGGTATTTGTCTGTTCATCCTCGTCAACATCAAAGGAATATGCATCAGGATCATGTTCCTCGTTGTTCAAAGCCTCCTGAAGTCGGAGCACCAGGTCACTTTTTCCTCCACTGGCGCTGAGGCTTCTCTTGTTCAACTCGGATTTGAGTTGGACGAGGGTCAACTGCAATAGTTTTCGACCCATTCTAGCTTTTTCAAATAGTCAGAAAACACTTTTTTTTTTTTTTACACACAATAAGTCCTATCCCACTTCTGACACCAATGTAAAATGTTTGTGTGCGTACAAATGATAGAACTTATTCTTTTCAATACAAATCCCTTTATTCAGTACAGTTACAATTCACTATTTAATTCTTTCTCTCAGTACAATTCAATTTCTCAACCACTTATACTTTTCTTATCTTTTACTTAAACCACTTAATCACTTCTCCTAATTAACACTTCAAATTACACTTTAGAACTGATTTGCATACCTTTGGGATGCTGGTATTTATACTCGAATGACATACATGTTTGGAATTTCAAAAAGGTGTGACTGTTCTTGAAAGGAAAAAGTTTATTCTTTTTACCTTTATTATTAGAAAGAACACAGCTTATTTTATTATAATTTCCATTTAAAATTCAAAAAAACGAAAAAAAAAAAACAAAAATGGCAATCGTGGAGGACTATATATTTGTCTTCTCTTATCTTTGACTGAAAACGACGTGTTTTTTTTGGTCTCGGCTCATTTGGTGAACGCCATTCACTTGCCTGATGTCTGGATTCCGTGTCGTAATGATCCTTTTGATGAATGTAGGATCGGATTCAGCCTCGCAAATCATCTCTTTTGCGACGTCAACACGGTCTCTTTTTTGCATGAAATTGAGGTCTTTTGGCACCAACTTTGCTGCTACACGACGGAAACCCAAATCATTAATCAAAATGTCTTGGACGGATCCATAGGCAATGTTCAAGTCCTCCGCTACCTCTCTGATGGTTAATTTGCGGTTATTGACCAACATTTCAATGATAGATAGATATATTAAAGATAGATAGATATATTTATCTGAGCAGAAATATATTACATAGTTCTCTTAACCTATATTGCACAAATTACAGAGTTGCGGTATATGGCTACCTTGCTACTGACAATATGATTAGTAATTTTAAAGCAAGTGACTATCTAGAACAAATACAGTAAAGGAAAAGCTACTAAAAACCTTCATTATAATAGTTGTAATTCATTACTCATAGATGGGAGGCGGTGAGGCTCTTGATAGAACCAAGCCTTACAATGTATTCGATAAATAAATAAGTACTGAATGAAAAACATCAAAACAAATTATAATAAATAAATAAATAAATAAATAAATTAATTAATTAATTAATTAATAAATTGATCAGTACATGAATGATAATAATAAATATTCAAGTGAATAACAAAAAAAAATCGTAAGTACAAAGTGAAAAGCAACAAAACAAATTATAATAATAAATAAATAAACAAATTAATTAATAAGTGAATGATAAGAATAAATAATTTATTATCTAGCTAGGTTTGCTATCAATGCGTTATTGGAAGAAATGCATGTCACATTATATCGCTCATATAGCCTAGAAAGTCTTAGCGACACGAGATCTATATTGAAAATTTGATGCAATTCTTCTGTCGAAAAACGCCTCGGAAGATTTAACATTATTTTCAAAACTTTATTTTGAATGGTTTGTAACTTACGAAAGTGACTTGTTGCGCATCTACCCCACTCTGGAGAACCATAAAATATAATTGCTTGGAATACTACTTTATATATCAACAGTTTATTTTTTATGCTTAATTTAGATTTACGGTTGATGAAAGGGTATAAAACTTTTATTGTGATCCCAATTTTTTTTACTATTTCTTGAACGTGTAGGCCAAAAGTAAGGGTTTTATCCAGGTGTATCCCAAGATACTTAGCACTTGAACGCCAATCGGTACTCGTACCATTAATAACTAGGTTATTGCTTGGCAAAAAACAGGCTTTTCTTTTTCGAGTGAAAAAGACAGCCTGAGTTTTTGAAGCGTTAATATTAATTTTCCATGCATTGCAATAGCTTTGCACTTCATTTAATGCAGATTGCAAGTTGGTTTCTATTATGGAACCATCTGAATCTGAAGAAAAGATGCAGGTATCGTCGGCGAATCTTGCTTTTTCACAGTTGGGGAAAGAAGGAAGGTCATATGTGAAGATATTAAATAAAATAGGTCCAAGGACAGACCCTTGAGGTACACCCCCACTAACATTAAAGGCATTAGAAAACGTCTTGTTTACAGTTACTCTAAATGTCCTATTCGTCAAAAACGATTGTACAATACATTGGGAAACTGAGAGTTAAAAGCTTGTGTAACAAAGCATTGTGCCAAACGCCTTTTCAATGTCTAGGAACACCATACCTGTGCTTTTCCCTTCATTGAAATTGCTTTTTACATGTTTAGTTACTCTATGCACTTGGTGAACTGAACTGTCGAAGTAATGAAATTGCTCTGGTGGAATTATGTTATACCTTTCAGCATGCGCTATTATTTTTTTTTTAATTATTTGTTCAAAACATTTACCTAATGAGCTAAGTAGACTGATCGGTCTGTAATTACAAGGCATATCTACAGGTTTGCCTGGTTTTAAGAGCGGAATAATTTTTGCTGTTTTCCAATTTTCTGGAAAATAATTTATCTTAAAACAAGAATTAAACAAGTCTTGCATATATTTTATTCCCGAGATCGGAAGATTTTTAAGATACAAGTTCTTAAGATTGTCAAAACCTGCAGATTTTCTATTTCTTAAAGCTAAGATAATAGTTTTGACATCGTCTAACGAAACTTCATTGTCGCGTGAATCAAAATTGGGATAATTTATGTGGTTAATCGAATTTGCAACAGCAGACTCAAAAGACCACTTTTAAACCACTCGTGCCCATGGTAAACGACCGTTTTCCTTAGAAAATCGTTACCGAAACACTTTTCCAACATTTTCAACGTTCGCGCACCATTAAATCCGTTTTTTACGCAAAATTGAAAACAAGTTCGTTGTTGCAAATTTAAATCCATTTCTAAAATTGTAAAAAATACACACAGAGATAGATGTACTCTTGGCTACTTAACTTTTGCAAATGTCAAACTATGACGCTAAGATTTAGAGGGAATGTCAACAACAGATTTACCAACTTAACAAAAAAAAACAGAACTCAAATCGGAATAATGGGAGCGCCACACGGTGGTTATTCCGAGAACGTTTTGATCAAGGTAGTATTGAAAAGAATGTACAGCAGTGGTTTACTTATGGAAAGCGTGTTCAGCTTAAATAAAAGTGTCAAAGGCCCTCTCCAAGTAAATCAAGGAAGCACCCGTACTTTGTTTCATGCTTTTGTTCCATTGGATATCGGATGCCAATTTAGATGCGGCATGTGAGATATAATGGACAGCCTTGAAACCAAATTGATTATCCAGAACTATAATATATTTTTATCCCCAACCCACATAGTCACCTAATTTATTATCTTTTCGAACATCTTACTGAAAGGAATTCGGAAAGGGACTTATCAACCGATGACGTTATTCGACGTTTTTATATTCATGGATAATGGGGATTATCTATTGCATTAATAACCATAGTGATATAAACGTCCATCGTCTTAAGTGCGAGGTATCGAAGGATCGCTCTCTCATCCGTTCCCACTGATTTCTCATTTTTCAGTGATACGTTGTGGGCCCTTCTCGTCGGCGACGATATTGTTTGCTAAGTTTTCATCATTAAACTCGGTGAAACCTGAGCTCTCAAACCACCATTTCTCAATGTTCAATAGGTTTAAGATAGAAATAGTGCGAATTATAGACAATAAAATCATTTGCCTTGTATACTTCCTGGAGAGTGGCTCCTATAGCCTCCACCTATTCCTGCGAATTATTGACCACAAACGAGGTCATCAATAATTGCTCTATTCTCGCTGTTAGTACAAGTCTCGCTGCCGAAGGTGTCTTCATTGTCGATGTTTTAATAGCGAGCTATCGTTCTGTGCATCGTTCGTTTTATGGTCTCATCCATTAGTTTTAGGTATATGGTATATCTGTCAATTTCCTCGTTTGACAGATTCATATTGGACAGTGGATGAAAAGAGTTAACGGAGGTCCTAGAAAAGTGTGTTCAACATACCTTATCACAGTTGTAGGAAAACCTTTGTATTCCAATTCCGAAATGCCATTGGGAATGGATATTTTGGCACTGAGGTCGGTATTAGTCACTGTCATACACGAATGTGCGTAGACAGTTTATAGTACTCGTATTATAGTTCGTGCCTGTCGGTTGCATCCGTGTGTCTGAGAATATTCATATTTCCTTTGTTGACACTTATTCAGATTTACATTTGGATATAATTATCTGCGAAGCTGTATGATCAAAACTTAGAGAAATAGAGGTGCCAATGGGGAAGTTAAGTAGATATTTGAAATAAGAGAAATCCGTTACGAAGGAATTATCTGCAAAAGATTGCTTAAAAAAGTACCAAAAAAGTTGACATATGAGGATCGGTTGATGATATGTTTTCGTATGAGAGGGATGGAGGAAAACCGTCAGATTTTTTTTGTAGTTGGAAAATTGGAAAAAAAAACTTATAAGCCTTGATTGCGTTTATAAGCCTTGATTGCGCACTACCAAGTCATCGCTGGTAGAGAACGTTATAAAGCTGGGCGAATTGAAGGTATGACCCAAGATAGTTGGAATAATCAACAAAAGCATTGGATCAAAAGAAAACTGCCCATATTTGCTTCTGTTTCTCTTGCTATATTTTTCTTGTTACGTAATTTTACGATTATACCACGGAGGGCTCGTAGAAGGGGTTTCATTGCGCGAAAAGGGGACATAGTGAAAAATAGAATTGAATAACTCTCTGTAGATAGAGAGAGCACCATTAAGCGGCATATTGGTGAAATCGAAGGAACACCTACTAATGCGTTATTTTTTGCGGAAATTCGCTTTATGAAAGTCGTAAGAAGAGGGAGCTGCAGATGAGGTAGGCTAAATAGGAGAGTGGTGGAAAAAATGAAAGAAGAAGTGGTTGGTGAAAGTTATCAATGGTCGATAGTGAAAGGGGACAGAGCGAGACAGCGGATTTTATACGGTCAGTGGGGAAAATGGGGTCTAATTGCCTACCCATATAGTTGGAGACCCCACTAACTTGACATAAGCTAGAGTTTGTAAGCTCATCCAAGAAGAGGCATTTTTTACTCGAGTTAGGTTTTGCGATAAAAAAAGATTCATCATCTGGTTGAAACACATGAAAAAATTTGTTGTTGTCACCTCTGCTCCGTTGAAGGTGTAAGTTGCTTTTTGAGTGCACATACTATAGTTACCGAAAGCATGGTGATCATTACACCATGCTATAATAACGTTAAATTCATTATGCATTATTTTTTTTGATTTCTCCACATATCAATGGCTGATAAAAATTGCTGTATCATCTACGTAACCGTACACCGTGCTATGCTGGAGAACAGAGAAAATCATTCACATATATTATGAAAAGCAGTGGTCCAAGTGCCTCTCGGGATTGCTATAATAATCTTAATTTTGAAGCTTTGATTCTTTAAATAGATTTCAAACGACGTAAGAAGGACTCTTCGTACGCCGATTTTGTAAAGCTGGCGTTGTATATTTTAATGGCGCAGGGTCTAAAATGCTTTTTTGAAATCTATTGTATAAACAAAACTATAGTGTTATGGTTTCTTTTCGACCGGCAAAATCTCCTAGTAGTTGGTTAACGCTTTTCTTCTTCCGAAAGCCGAATGGGTTTTTTCTAACAGCGGAAATCGTTCAAAATATTTATACAATCTTTTTGAGGGAACCTCTTCTAGAATTTTGTCCACTAGGATATAGGCCTATAGTTCAATATATGATTTTTTTTTCCACTCTTGTATATTGGCCTGACAATAGACACCTTGAGCATTACAGCGACTGTGGATTGTGATATGCTTTTATTGCTCAGTCTACAGATCACCGCTGATGATAACATCGCATTTTTTTGAGGTCACTTGGCCATATGCCGTCTATTCCTTTTGATTGTCATTGAGTGTTCGGAGAATATTTTGGACTTCTGTTGCAGTTACTTCTATATATTGTACATCAAATTTTGGAAACTTTATGTTACGTTATCGCAAGATCTTCTTTATTCGACTCGTTTGGTAAGTCGAGTTTTGGGGGAAACTTCTCCTAAAACCTTATTGATGAGTTTCCATGTTTTTCATGCGTTTCCTTTCACATGCGTTTCCTTGTAGGCTTGATTTGTTTGTTCGGAACATTCCGAAACTGTTTGTATTCCTTTTCATATTCGTGATTTCGTCTGTTGTTTTCAAATCTCTTGTATAATGTGTCTCTTTTTTTGCATGCATTCCTTAATTCCATTGTCATCCAATTGCTTCCATTACTTCTATTTGTCCCAGTTTTTCCTTGTTGTTATTGCCGCTTCTATTATATTTCGGTATACCATATTTTCTTAAATTTCTCATAGAATTCGTTTACACCGTCGTATAGGTCCAGTTCATTCCAGTCAACATTTACCATAGCTTGAGTCACTTTGTAATCACTTATGTATCATTATTTGTAATACGTAAACTATGAATTTCAAGTCTGCAATATATTGCATAGTGATCGGATATATTTAGTTCTATAACCAATGATACTATTTACTTGCCTGCGAAGGGCACTAAACTGTGACCCATCAATGTGCTGTCGTTCCGTGCGAGGTCGGTCCGTGTATCCTACTGTATGACATTACATAGACCCTTTGATGCGATCATGTCCCCTAAGATTAAAAGTGTTTTTTTTCTTTCTATCATGTCAATGTTACATGATAATTCGTTCATAAATCCGTTAATATTTGTTTGGTCTGTAAACGCAAATAATTGTGGCAGGAAATTCTTTACACCTAATGCTTAAGCCCAGGCTCTCAAAAGAACTATTTACTTGTACTGTATTTATATTGGTATTGTATTGCATTTTATTGAATAGGGTTTTCCAATAGGGACTTGACAAGTTTGAATTTAATTTGTGAACGCACTCTTTCCCTAATCATCAAACTGTCACTGTCAATTTATTCAGTAAACTCAACATTTTCATCATGGTAAAGTACACGAACGAGCAACGTCTGCAAATTATAAAAATTTTCTACCGAAATTTGGAGTCGGTGACTGCAACTTTAAGAGCGTTAACTCCAATTTTCGGTCGTAATTCTCGCCCTAGTAGACAGGCAATAGCAAGTTTAGTGCAAAAATTTGAGTCTACATATTCGTTGTGTGATGTTGCCGTGTCATTGACTCAACGGGTTGGTCGAAGTGTCGAAAATATCGCTGCGTTCAGGCGTCCATAGCAAACGATCCAAATCAGTCAATTCCACGGCGTCAGAATTGGAAGATATGGACTTGAAAGAGACGTGGTTTCAACAGGATGATGCCAAAAACCACACAGCAATCGATTTATTGAAGAGTAAGTATGGTGAGCGTGTTATCTCAAGAAATGGGCTAGTCGATTGGCCACCTCGTTCGTGCGATTAAACGCCGCTTGACTATTTTCTGTGGGGCTACGTTAAGTCAATGGTTTATGCCAACACGCCGACGACGTTGGAAGAACTCAGAGCCAAAATTGAACGCGAAATAGCGGCCGAAATGTGTGGCCGAGTCGTTGAAAGTTGGGTCCAACGAATCGACCGTTGCAAACGTGCCCGCGGTGGCCATATGAACGAAGTCGAATTCCATTCATAAATGTTCTGATTGTACTTCAAGCCGATAATAAAGTTGAAATAACTCAAATGGTTTGTGTTTTATTAAAAAGAAAAATTTGTCAAGTCCTTATTGGAAAACCCTATACTAAGACACACTATCCATCCCTTTTTGACCGAGCCGATGCATAACACTGTTCTGATTGCCCCAATAGAGTTGTAGATTCCGACTAGTAATATACATACTCTTCCCTTAATTTTGTGTTTGGCTGGTTTAACCTTGGGAAATGGAAAAATGTTTTAATCTCGGAAATAAATAATGTAGAATAATTGATTTTCGTATACCCATACTGCCTTCTTTAGTTTGTTTAGTTTCTGCTCCTAACCAACTTTCCACAGCAAAATCAAACAAGTCTCCATAAAATAAGACGTAAACAATCTAGCACTGAACACATTCACAGTTGCTTCATTCGTCGTCTTCTACTCTATGTTGCCCAGAGAAGAAAAAAGAAGACACGAACAAAAAGAAAAACGACAAAAAAAACCAAAGACAAAAAACTCGATGTGGTGACGTTCCTGTCATGTCGTTCAAGAAATTTTGTACAAAAGTTCACAATTTGTTTACACGTATTTAGTTAAAAAAAAATCAAAAGAAAATTCTACTAAAAATATATTCGGCTATTAGTCAGCGGATTGCGAAAATACATCGCAACACTCTTAACTTTTGATAGTAGCGCGTGTTTTTGGCTATTTCGTTCGTTCGGCAAAATGACACAGAATTCGTTGCTGTATTCCATTTTGTTGATGGTGCTTCTCCAGCACATTGGGTTTAGTCATCAATTTTACTTGCCTGGACTAGCTCCGGTTAATTATTGCAAAAAATCCGAATCATCTGGCCCCTGCAAGGTAAGAAATATCTAACTCTAACTATTTGAGTGGGAGGTTATTCGCATTCGAAATCAAAGAGAATAATAATAGAAATACTAAAAAAATGTAATATCTAGTATATGTTGACCTCTGAAGTAATCAATCAAGTGCGTACTCCAGTGCCTCGTGTATCACTTAAGTTGGCAGGCAAATGCCCTAAGGAAGTACTTTATCACAAACATAACTCACGAACTAATAGGCATGCATTTCCATACATTTGTTCTCGACTATAACTTCGAGTGATATTTCGCATTAGATCAGAGTGGGAAGTGCTTTCCTGCAGCAACTCTTCGCATTAGTTTGGAGAAAATTTCTATCATTGCCAGTGATATGGCGAATTTTTATCAATCAGTTGCTTGCTGTTATCAGCTGAAAACCGTTTTTATGAATTTATATTCGTCTATTGGATAAACATTAAATTGTTAGACGGTTGACTTGTCGATAAGAACCGGTCAAAGAGAATAGTAGCGATAATTATGTTGTGGAAGGTATCTACACGCCACCAGTTGTAAGCCTGATAACAAACTTAGAAAGGAGTAAATGGCGTAAGATTTGTCTTTGGTTACATCCGCTACACACCAATAAAGGAATTTTATGAGCCTAATGGGACTTTCTGGCTAGAATAGATTACCCTTGGTGATAAAGCAAGGGGGTAATTTTTGTTTAGTTGTTTTAGCAAATAAGTGTAATTTTAGTTCAAAAGCCGGTTGTAAGTCATGGGCTTGCTTGAGAAAGAATGACAGTTCTGGGGTTCAACTCGATTCTACTTTCGATTTTACTCGAAAACAATTTCCGATTCTACTTTCAATTGGCACTATGTACTAAATTAGAATCGAATGTAAGTTATGGCAATTATTTTCTTTATCTGCTCGCAAACATATTTGATGTAGAATGATTATTTGCGAATTCGATTGATTTTGACTTAACATTCGAATTAGGTAGTTCCCAAATACGTGAACAAAAAATCAAACACAGTTGACACTACTAAAGCTCTTCGATTTTCGTTTCCTTGAAAATTCTAAAAGAACTAAGAGAGTTCCGATTTTGCGAATTCGAACATTGTTATTATAGAATCGGATTACATAGTTGGCCTCCTGGCATATGTATCATGCTTCATACTATTGCTTCGCCATACCAAAGTAAATTGTCAATGATTGAAGGCATATAGAGTCTATTTTCAAAATGATTTATTCTCGTCAACAGGGTCATTCACCTTAAGTGCTGATGCCTTAGGGTGATTATTATTATATTTTGATATAGTCGTTGATCATTCCTATAACTTGCAAAATGCCCAAGTCCCCTCTGGTATTGCTCTTTTTTTTTTTATAATTTACGCGCGCCTATGGGGTTAGATACCCTTTTACTGTTGCCTGGGCGCGGGCGGAGAGGTGGAAGGAGGAGAAAGGAAAATTGTTTTGTAGTGGTTTGAAACTCAGGTGTATTTGGTTTCTATATTAGCTCTCCAGGGGTGGGAGTCCGATTAGGACGGAGAGTTCTTTCTTCACTCAGAGTGATTCGAAGTTATAATTCGCACTAGTTTTTTGTGGTTGAAACTCTACAACAGCCAAATCTACGTGTCAGTGTTATGCCTTCACACGCAGAATTTTTCTGTCTGAGTTCCCATTACACAAATGAAAATCTGACTTGCCATGGGCAGGATTCGAACCTTGGACCCTCAGAGTGAGAAGCGATTGCTAGTACCATTACACCACGCCCACCCCAAATTGCATTTCATGTTGTACACAGAGTGGATAACTTACTTAGGCAGCAGAGAGCTGCAACGGGTACTGTGTTTGTATATACCCGATCATTGACTCAGATTTTGTTTGAAGCAATCACTTTCGTTGAGCAGCAAGGAATAATCGTTTAATCATGAATTTAAAAAATACATGTTGGTTGAAACATTCGAGTCATACTCATACATGCATTCGAGTGTTCGGGTATTTTGTGCATTATTAGCAAATAATGATCGTTATCGCATTTTCGTTTGTTCGGGTGGTTGAACACACTCGACACAATCGAGATACTTCAGACACTCGAACATACCCTTTCCCATGTCCATACACAAAACAATATGTATCGATTTGCAATTTGCATTATCACCAGTTACGGTGATTATTTTTTGTAAAGTGGTTGATCAGTGGGTATTGGTAGTAATTTCGAGTTTTTATCAAAAAAAAAATATATTTTCAAATTTTAATTTAATGGAGTGGTGGCAAACAAATCAAAATAAATACTCTCATTTATCGCAACTAGCTATGCAAATTCATTCGATACCAGCTAGAATTGCAGCGGCTCAGAGATGATTTTCTTTGACTGGCAATATAATTTCAGAAAAACGAAATAGACTAGGACCAGGATCGGTTGATAGCTTGTTGTTCCTTAACTCATATTATAAAAACTTTAATAATTACAAGTAATAAAGCTTAAATATTAGATTTCATATGTTGTGTTTTTTGTTTGTTGTAATTGTGAATTTTGTTCCTTATCAGTAAAGAATGAAAGTTAACGTTGAACACACTCGAGACAATAGCGAGTATCTCTACTCGCCATGACAATCCCAGAACACTCGAATATACCATACACTCACAATCAATTCATGCATATGGAGACATTCATCTGTTCGGTTACATTCATTCGTGGCGAGTCATACACGACATTAAAAATCAGTAATATTACACTACTACACAAACTCAAACAACAGGGCCACCCTGTATCTCCTCCTCCGAAACACATCAATGCAAACGAAACTTAAAACCAATAGAAGAATAATGCATTCAAAACGACCAAGGCTATCCTTATCCGCCTGCGCTATAGACATGCCCTCTTAAGCCATAGAAACAACGATTGACAAGTGCGAGTAGGACAAGTAAATAATTCTTCGTTGGATTTCTGATGAGAAATTTGTATAAGAGTCAACAGCTATGAGTATGGTTACGAAAATCACACAATTTTCTTAAGTAAGATGTTACTGATGAATGTAAAATAAAGAATGCGTATCACCTTTTCTAAATCAGTTTTAAACATAGTCTTGGTGAAATTGCTTCTGATCTTTACGAAGCACCATCTAGTCGGATTATATGTCGAATTTGGCAGGGAAGTCAAAATTGCCTATGTGGCGCGTCTACATAGATGCTATCATATGGAGTCTAAAAACTGCTAAAGAGGTGTTATGGGTCTTGGTTTTCATTATGATCTGCCGTTGTGTGAATATTTGATTATTCGTAGTTAAATCGGTGACAAATCGTTTCAGGTATTCACACAATACGGCAGCCAAGATCTAAAACTTGATGTTAAGCAGGCTTGATTGTTTTCGCAGTTTAGAAGGTTTCCTGTTTTTGTTAATCTAGTAAGCAATATTAAGGTTTGATTCATCAGACATACTTTATTCTAGAAAAGAGATGCGTGCATGGTTTCTTTCCTTGCTCACCTCAAGAAGTTTTTGTTCGCGTTTGTTGGCTTGACAATTTCCTTTCACTACCGAACGTTATTTCTGCAGTAGAAGCTTTCAATTTCGCTTCATTTGCGAGTTGTTTTGCTACAAGTGCGCTGTTCACCAAATTAGGAGTTTCGCGGGGAGGATCAAACCCGGCACATCTGCCGAGGTATTGCTGACAGCTTTTTGGCATCGATGCCATTGATTTTCAGGCTTAACAACGAGAGGTCGGGGGGTACGGGATCGGAAGACGCTCTTTCGGTTTGCTGCGAATGCAGCCGTTCAATGCTAATTCTTCTCAAAATATTCTCAGTTGCAACGTGATCAGTTTGGCTTTCTAATCAGGTGACTGCCATATTTCTTTGTGGATACTGATGTGAGAAAATTTTCCATATTACTTACGATCATGGCATTGATACTATGTTTTAGCTTCCTATTAATATATATATGTATTTTCCATTATTCGAGGCCTCATTATTTGAATGTATCTTCCATCGATCAATTCTATTATTCCTGGGATTTCAAATTTCCTCTAAAAATATAGATGCTTGATTTTTGCATTCTTATGACAAAACTATCGAAATACGTTTCTGATAAAAAATGTCGTCTATTGCCTTGCAAATCCCAGATATGCACACACACAAACTGAAGTGGCTAAGGTTTGCAAAACTGACCTTGCCAATTTGTTGGTAGTAGAGTCCCTGCGCTAAGAACTACAAGGTGACTGCAGTTTTTATTCTTTCACCCGGAAGTTTAGGTTGTATTGCTTCCAATGTCTGAAAGAAGGCTTTATTCTACAGCCGAGTTTTTTACATCAGAAAATTCTAGAACATTTTCGTTTTAAAAAGAACTCAAATGATTTTCATCTCTGATTGCTCAGTTGTTGGATACTGGAGCAATTACTTTGGCTCGAAATTTTCCACTCGTTTTTCGTTATCCTTAAACTATAAAGTCATCCATTATCAAGTGAATTTAGCTAAGGCTCGTAGTAGTAAATTCATTTTCATTTAAGGTTAAGTTGGTTCCCAACTTTACGCTTTTTACATGGGCGGATAGTTAGCTAGAAGCTAGGCCCTTTCTTGCAGCCAGTAACCTGCTTTGATGATATGTGCCACGATGAGAACATCAAACAGTTTTACCTTTTTCTTGATTAAATCATATTTATTACAGCGAGCAGATAATGAATCAGGTGAATCTAACAGAAGATAGACAATGAGAAATAACGCCTTAGACTCAGAAATGGTCACCCGCGCTGTGTGCAAACATTTTAAGGGTACCTACAAATTCATGAGCGTGCACTAATTTGAATAATAATAAATATATAATAATAAAAGACATGATTACTTGTGACGCTAACGACAAAACCTACACTGCTGTGCAAAATAATAAGAACAGCTATTGCCGGAAAAGTTTTCTTAAATATTTACAGTTTTTGATTCATTCATAATTTGTTGTTTTCTTTTTTTTTTACTCCACGTTGGGATAGCGGTAAATTATTGATGTTTTTGCTTCGTCAATTGTGTGGACTGCATTAGCCCAGACACTTTGCAAGGAAGAAGGTCATTTTGGACTGTGCAAAATAATGAGAACAGAAATAAAGCCGGGTTACTATTTGTTTAAGCGGTATTAATTTTTTATTATTTTTAGTGGTAAGGAGAAGAAATCTCTAAGAGCAATCGCCAAAATTCTTTTTTGCTCCTTGGTAATGGCCGTGAATACTCTAAAAGAAAAATACAATGAAGAAACACTTGGTCGAAAACGCAAAACATCATCGCACATTGACCTACGTATTATTCGCTGCGCAAAAAAGAACCCGTTTATAACTTCGGCTGAAATCAAAACCGATTTAAATCTAAAAGTAGACAGTTCTCTGATAAGAAGAAGATTTATAAATGAAAAGAAAACAATCTTAAAGCTGGCCACCCAAATAAATGTCCTCTCTTATCAAAAAAGAATATAAAGGACCGATTAAATTTCACCGAACGTCATCTGCAAAACCAGCTAAGAAATGGCGTAACATACTTTGGTCTGATGAAACCAATATTAATTTATTTGGACCAGACACAATAAACCAGTATGTAAGAAGGCCAACAGGGAAAGAATTCGATCCTAAATATACCGCTAAGACAGTAAAACACGGTGGTGGTAATATTATGGTCTGGGGCTGCTTTTCTTATTATGGCGTTGGACCAATTCATTGGATACGGGAGACTTCTAACGAAGGAGAGATACATAGAGATCTTGAATACATTTATGTATCCCTTTGGAGATGATAATTTACCGTTACTTTGGCTATTTCAACAGGACAACTATCCTAAACACACAGCCAAGGTAACAAAAAATCGTTTTCTGAAAAAAAGGTCCAGCTTCTTGAATGGCCAGCGCAATCCCCAGGTCTTAATCCAATTGCAAATCTTTGGTGTCATCTTAAAAGGCAGCTTAGTAAGACGTCAAAACTAAAAAAACAAGGCGGAGCTATGGGAAAAAGTTAAAAAAATTTGGTACGAGATCCCACCACAACTTTGCCAAAAACTTGTGGACTCAATGCTCCGTAGGTTCGGAGCTGTTTTAGTTAGCAAGGGTAGCACAATAAAATATTAATTTTTAAGTCATTTTCAATAGTTTCGTTTCATTCATTATTGTTTTTATGTTTTGTTTAAAAAAAAAATAATTGCTTTTTTTTAGTGTTCTTATTTTTTTGCACAGCCGAGATCAATGAATTTTTGTTAAATTGTTTTTTTCTTTTATTAATGTTTGTCAAAATCAGTGTTTATTTATTTAGTTGTAAACCTGCATTTACTTAAAATAATATAAGTCAATTTCTGAATTTAATTTAAACTTGTGTTTTTCTTAAATTTAAAATTGAATTATAGTACAACGCTGTTCTTATTATTTTGCACAGCAGTGTAAATAGTCAATTGCCTCACAGCAAATTTACAATGAAGTGGAGTTAACATAGTTTAATAGCCACCCAGGAATATTCTTTGAAGATATTGACAATGCAAACATGATTGCAAGGTCTTGGAAGGCAGTCGTATTCTTTGACCAAATACTGGTCAGAATTCTACATAATAGGTGGGGTGAAAAGTAACCTCCTTGACCGCCAGAATGCTCTGCTACTACAAAAAAGGTTATGGTGCCTTAAAGTCCGTTCATATTTAGGCAGACATGCCAAATTTCTGTGCGATACTGTCTTTAGTTTTGTTTTGACAGCTGATTGTTGTTGACGTCTTTGGCATGATGTTGAGTATGATGTTGAGTATGGACAAAAACGATTTTCTTTCTCTCATAAAACATTATTTTTTGAGAGGCAAAACGGCGAAGGAAACATGAAGCGAAAAAAAATTTTGTTTTTGCAAGACAAAGCGCCGGCGCAGAAGGGCATCGCAACCATGGCTAAAATCAATGACTTACGGCTCCAATTGGTGTCGCATCCACCGTATTCGCCCGATTTGGCTCCCTCGGACTATTATCTCTTTACAAAATTCAGTACACGCGAGGAAATCATCGACGCCACGGAGGAGTATTTTGCAGACCTTCCGGAAAATTACTTTTCGGATGGGATCAAGAAGTTGGAAAATCGCTGGAATAAGTGTATCAAGCTAAAAGGGGACTATATTGAATAAAATAAAAAAACCTTTAAAAAAAATTGTTTCATTCCCAAAGAGGTTACTTTTCACCCCACCTAGTATATGTAGGATTTCTCAATTTAAATTTCACTAACTTTATTTAATTGAAAAAGGAATATGCCAATGTGCAGTTTCACGTCGTCGGGTGGAAAGAAGCAATCTGAAGTTGGTTCATCGCCAGCTAGCTATCGTCTTACTGCAGCTTTCCAGATTGAGTGAAATCGTCTGTCTGCTTTGGTTAGCAGGCACAGTAGAGGCTTTTAATTTGCCCACATATATAAGGAATGCATAACACAGATGAATGAAATGTGCAGTAACAACGAATTGGCCGAAAATAGTGATATGTTATACGAAACTGCTTTAATGCCAGCCTTAGCAAATCGAGCTTAACAATGACGTATTATTACATTAAAACAATAGTTAAGTTCAACGAAGCAGACGGTCACCATTTGTTTTCATTGGTACGGTGGCCAATAAACTGGTCGGGGTGTTAGATCAAGGATTTGCCCAGAAATATGAAGAATTAATTCAAAATGCACAAAACAACGAAAATCACATTATGAAGCTTATTAAAAATAAAACTACAATCAAACTTCAAGCAAAAAACACGAGTCTACTCAAAAACCATTAAATCTACTCATTGAGTTCATAAATAACAAACTGATAAGTCAATACATCTAGAAGATTCACTTCCACTACACTTACTGCCATCATAAATTATCAAAATACCCTAAGTATATTGCTAGATGTCTTATTATCTATACACAATGGAAAATTACATCCGCTCATACTAAGTGTTGAGCAAATAAACAACGAACTGCTGTGCATATGTGACAACAACATTACTAGAACAATGATGATACCTTTAGAAAGGCAACATGAATCCAAGGGAAAAGTTATGGGGAACAACATCATCATAGAAATAACGTTAGCCCTTTTTTACACTAACAAATTTAAGGTTTTGAATGTGTTACTAGTGCCAACAACTCATTATGAAAACTTTACGTTCCTTGTACCATCATCGGACTACCTTTTATTCAGTCCCATTATTACCCCATGATGAAGGCAGAATTTTCGGCCTGTAATAAGAGATCAATAAATATATATTTATTGGTGCAGTCGGCATCATCCTATACTGACAGTTCTTTGCTAAGAGAGAGATGAATGCATTGCACCATAATATGAACTTATCGCCATTATGCGTAATAGACTATATTCCAGCAAGTGTTTATAGAATAGAAATGAACCATTTAAGCACCTGCATCTTCTCCATGTCTAGAGAAATGTATTATACGTCAAGAAACAATTATAATCGTCGGGAAACAATCCATCACTAGTATGCCCCACGCACCAATTACACCAACTACTAATCTGTCGCAGCAATATGTATCAGATAACGTATTTTAATTTCACCTGTTTATAGCTTACTAATAGTGTTATGTATGCATCCAGTCAGCATGTTTAATTAAGGTGCCTGTTGACTGTGCGTATGATATGCATGTAAATTATCCCCCCCCCCACACCCACACAATGGTAAGGGGTCTTTCGTAAAATTATTTGTACTGTTGAAAGATGTGAGCGCTGTCCAAACGCCATAATCTCTATTTCTGAACCCTAACTATTCCTGAAAATTCCTTATTGATATCAGCTTCAAAAATGTTGAAGTAGCTCATATAAGATTATCGAGGCCACGGTTGATTCAGTGAATGCGAATTCATCAGCCTTATGTCCTCCTTCTGAGATTCATTCATTTATAGCGATCAACACTTGAGCCTCTAAATTTGGGTCGTCCAACCACGCTTATTGGACGGTTCTTAGATCTACGTGTTTTATACGACTCACTTTCCAGCGTAAACCACCATTGGGAATGCCATTTAGTTTTATTGCCTAACACAACTGATTTCTTCTGGTGCAATTTCCTGAGATGAACGAATTTCTGACACATACTTGCTGCTTTCGCCATACCTGCTGTGCATTGGTGGCGTTGACACATTCGTCGAACTTTGGTTTAGATATGAAAATATGAAAACAAATGATATCGACATGAGACTAATCATTGAAATTGAAATTTTGTTTTTTTAAAGAACAACACTCAAATGGGTATTATTACATTTTCAATGCCTGAGCACGTGTTAAGTTTTTAGGAAAATGGAACAGACAGAGAAAGAAAGATTTTTTCGCTCAGTGAATATTTGGCTTCATGGGTGGCATCCAACATTTAATGGGGAAACTAAATTATTAATGTAATTCGACTTGTTGTTGTATTATAGGCAACCATTCGTCTTACGTGAATTAAGTTGCTTGAAAAAAAGAATGTCTTTCGGTCGAGGCTGTGATGATGGTTACACCTCTAATCATTATCTACAAACTGTTTTGTTTTTGAAGTGTTTGTTTTGTTTTTTGGTAGGGCTGTTCTTTCCAGGTTGCTAACAAAAAATTTTAATAATAACAAATACGATATACCCATAAATTTTAAGATATGAAATAAAATTTAATCTCTTCGAACCTAAAAAATAGGTTGCCTTATCTTTCTCGAATTGTTGTATTTTTTCAAACGTTCTATACACGAGTATCAGGGTTATCTTGGTTTAGATATTCGGAAATGACGCAAAATCTTCGTGATTCCGATTTCATTAATTATTAAAATATGCGTATAGTGGAAGTAAATTTTATATAAAACTTATGTAGATATGTATTGCATAATATTTACAACGTACGTTGTCTGTATTGTTCCTGGGCCGCTGGTGTTGTGGAGTTGCTTAAATATTTTGTTTTTATTACTAAGAAACAATGTATTAAAGCCTTTTTGAAAATTATCGGCATTTCCTTTTAACCACGAACCTCATGCATGGGAAAATTGTCCATTGCTTGCCTAAATGCAAATTTAAAGACGTTGAATTCTCGAATGTGACGATCGGTTGCAATTCTATCGTACTATGCTTTGGACAGGCCTTCCGAGTTGTATGGCTCAGGAGAGAATTGCGATATTTCAAAGTATGCCCGAAAGTGAAGATTGAAGGAGATTTCAATAGACCACTGGAGGTGAAAATACCGAAAGTACAACGTGAGGCTAGAGACATTACGTCGGTGTCTATTGACTGTACAATATTAGAAAACTATCAATTCTATCGCGGTCTGCGGAAGCGCAGACATTTCGCAGAATTTGGAAAGAAGGGACGTAAGTGCAATGGGTTTTTAGGAAGGGAGAAAAAGATGACGAAAAGCAAACGCTTTCTAGTGCACCTCTTCAGCATAAGGGGAAATATACCGTTTGGACTAACGGATTTGCGTATACTGAAATCTTTGAGTACTTATGTCACTACACAAGTGCGAAAGACGATTCATCCCAAAGAATGTCCGATGCACTCTGGTGCAAGTAGAAACATGACAAAATATGAAAGCGTTGAACTGGCTATGATGTTCGCAGTAAGCCTATTGGCCTTGTTCAAAGAGCTGACAGATATAATATCATTATATATGGGCGTTGGGTTGGAATATGAGACAGAATTCTTAATGTTTTTACCGAACGATCAATAATTTGTACTACCTTTGGAACAATGTAGGGGTTTTTTTTGCCTTTCTTGTTGGTCGTATTGGAATGTCACAAGTTTGAGAAAGTCTTTGTAGCCTTCCCGGGCTCGTTTGAACTTTTTTCGGTTTTCTTCTGTTCGGTTGGACTTGTAAGCTTGCGAAAAACAAATCTCTAATCCTGACAGCCCTTTTGCAGCTTACCACGCCTTTTCTTTTAGTTTGATACTCTTCATCATATAAGGCACAAAGCAAATAAAAAAGAATTCCCACTGGCTTTAAAAAATCCAAATTTGTGTGCACTTAGGTAGTCAACAAAGACAACAAAAACTTAATTTTCATCTGCGTAATACTCAGCTGCGAAATAACGAAAGTATCGTTGGTTATTTCACTTACAAAAAGAAATAAAAATTTCAACCACCTGCGTTTATAATTATTTCGGTTACTCATAGGTGCTTTGTGACTAATCAGCCACTAATCACTTAGACCAGCGGTTGGGTCCACTGCACCTAATATTAAGTTTTCACCCCCCAAACCTGTAGAGATACCGTTGATTCAGAACTAAGCAGATAAGGAAATGAAGAAAGGTACTTCCGCGTGTTTCTAACGCCAAAAACACGCGCTACATGATACTAATGCAATCTTAAATTTACTTGTAAGTAATAAACGGGCCTAACGTTGCTTAATTTTGTTGATTAAGTAGTTAGCACTGATCCTTTCAGCATAGCAACTAGCCGTTACCAATTTCACATTGATTCAAACAGTAAGTAAATAAAAAAAAATCGAGTGAAACTCTCCCATTCACTCTATTTTAAGTAGTTATTATTCTCCATATTTTTGGACCACAATATCAAAGTTATAAAAAAACGAACCATGCATAGTGCGGATAAATACTCGTATATCTCAGAAAGCTTCGACCGAAGTGGAGTATATGTACATACCTGGTCGTATTAGTTGTGCTTCGCTGTCTGGAATAATCAAAAAGCTAACTCAGTGAGGTTTGCTCTTATTTTCCGTTAGAATTCAATATTATAAATACACAACACAAAAACTTACATGTGAGCATACGTATGCAGAAAGAAGGTATCTAATCACATGGGATTTCTAGTTCCTGCTTTATTTTTTACACTCCAATATATTTGTTGTTTTTCCACTCAGACAATCAAGTTTACATTTTTAAAAGGTCAGGGCTGTTCCTGTTAATTTTTATGAATAAACATTGACATAGTACTGAGTAAGAGTGCAGCAGAACAGTAGTTTTCAGTTGCTATATTTTACACAACTATTAGCACATAATATAAACACGTTTCGGTATTAATTAACACATGTTTTTTTTTTCTACTACCACGTTACGCAAATTTGTTTTCGTGTCATTATTTTACGCAAATTTTTTGAACTCGAGACAGAATGAACATTTTCAGATCTATCCTAATTCTTCGAGTATTTAGGAAATTAAAATATGTACGATTGCTACAAAGACTTGGTGTTATATTTGATTTATCTATTCGATTAGGTATATTGAAAATACTTACATACATACTTTGTACTTACGATCGACAATGAATTACGAGTAACTAATAGAGAGGCTGACATTGATTCGTGCTACATACGAGTGTTTCTGCGGCTTATGTGCATTGCTACTGCGCCGCTTGTGGGATTGACTAAACCTTTGTGCTAGTATACAGACCATGCTATATTGGATTGCCTCGTTAGTGAGGCCAAGAGTTTGCTGAAGTGTTTGCATTTGAGTGTTCCATCTAGATTTCTTTCGGCTACTTCTTCGAAACTTGGCTTTTGCTAAAGTGGATTTTCGGAAAGTTAGTTACGAAATATTGTATGCCAGCATTCAAATGTCCTCTATGGAACTGCTGCTTGCATGAGTGGATGCGCTGGATCCAATTTTCCATGACTTTTTCACATAATTCGGCTCATGTTACAGCAATTTCACATCGAATGTTCGCCTCCATGTGATCAGAAGTTTCTGTCTTATTGGCATATACCAGAGAATTAATGCAGCTCCAACGCAGCGGAGCTATCAATTGACAGGACCATTTCTGACGGTTACCAAACTTCGTCTTCAATTAGTCGATTAGTGTGTGGTACAAAAAATTGGTTAACATGGAGTGGTAGTGGTCTTCTCTGACGAAGTATGACTTAATGTCACCTTCGGCATGAAAATCACACCAAGCAGTTAATGTTTTCATATACGATGGCTGCTGTTGGAACACTTTTACCTGTTCACCTGGCCTAATACTGCTATTTCGCTAATTAACAAAACATTTAATAAAAAATGTGCCTCATCACTGAGGAGCCGTGTCTTCTTCCATCTTCTATAGAGCCGATTCGGCAAAATTTCTACATGCGCTATGGTCAACACGATCTTATACGGATATACAAAATACGCAACAGGGACGTTTGGGAGGTTCTCAACACTTGAGAGCGGTGCAGGATCGATTGATTACCGACTTCCATTCACTTCTGGCGTTTCGCTGTTCCACTGTCACGCCAACATTATGTAGTGAATTTTTTGACTAAACGCTCAATTATTCTCTTATTCGGAGTATTATAACGGCCGAGAATTAGAGTTAACACAGCCATAACTGACCCCGAATTTTGATAAATAATAATTTATTTTTATGATTAAATCAATAATAGATAATCTGCAACACAAATACGACATCCATCAAAATATGGTACACGTGAGTTCAGAGAGGATAAAGAGCCGCATCTGATGGAAAACTCCTTA
This sequence comes from Volucella bombylans, assembly GCA_949129095.1. NCBI lineage: Eukaryota > Metazoa > Arthropoda > Insecta > Diptera > Syrphidae > Volucella > Volucella bombylans. The sequence continues at coordinate 87,706,844 of OX422144.1, forward strand.
TCAGCATTTTATGCATTTAGCCTTTAGGCATTTATTTGTCACAAAATATTATATGTTGATGTGAACTTCGTAATCGCAATTTTTGCGATAGTATGTAATAGAACCTAAGTATACAAATTATTGAGCTTTAATCTACGCCGTATGTCGACCTACTTCCCATAAAGCTGCATTTACTGCCATGGAGCTGATGCAATTTCTCATGCCGCCTTTGCCCTTATTACAGTGAAACAAAAAATGGTAAACCTTTGAAATCTAATACTTGCGATTGTCGATCATATGTCGGAGGCGATGTTCTTCGTGTTGACAGCACTTTCTTGATCTCTTCTTTCTACTGCTTTGCTAATTCGGTTTCCGTAAAATCTACTGCCGACGGAATGTGATTTAGAGGGAGTTCTTCGTTAAGCAACGTGTTGAATTTATTCTTCCATTCTATTGTACATTTCGTTATTCCCCGTTAGGCATCCACAATGTAGAATGCATATTTCGCAAGAAACATTTCTTTTCTAACTTTTACTTGTATGGCTCATTAAATAGACATTACGACAGCTCATAGGTTTGGGCAATTGTTCTTCAGCTTTCACAATGTACCTGCCAAGGTTTACCGAAGATCAAACATTAATAAGATTACACCGGTACTGCGTTGGATACATTTTTGTCATTTAGTCAATCAGTCTTTATGGTGTCGTTTTCTTAATGACTTCATCGTCGGGTACATTTATGTATAAGGCATAGTGCATACGCTGTGACTTTTAAAGAGTTGTGGTATTGCGTTATATATTTGCATCCAGTACTAATTCTGTCTATTCCTTTTTTAATAACAAATACGCTAAACGGAAGAGAGTTTGTCTGGATTGCAAGGGGAAATTACTATATATTTAGAGTTATAATATATCGTATGTATTGGGAGTACATAGTTTAGGTCTATATGGGTAATTTTTTTTTGTAGACTCGGTTCGGAAGGCGCGGCGAGATATAGCGCACCGTACCTATTACACAAATCGCCGTTAAGCCTGAAAGCCAGAGGAAATTCACATTCATTTTCTATTTTTATCATCAGGAATGTAGCTTCTCTTTCAATCCTAACTGATTTCTTCTGATTACATAACTTTGATATATTAATAGCCTCAAACACAATTTCTTATTTTCAGTCTGAAGTGGTTCTTTATGTAAATCGTCTTAATACAGAAGAATCAGTTATTCCCTATGAATACCATCATTTTGATTTTTGTACAATCGATGAGCGTAACTCGCCGGTGGAAAATCTTGGGCAAGTTGTCTTCGGAGAGAGAATACGCCCTGGACCATATAAAATTGAATTCCTCAAGGATCTTAAATGTGAAAAGGTAAAACACTCTTTTTTTTTTAATTTACATTTAAATGTAAATGTTTTCATTTCTTTAAGGTTTGCACGAAAACATACACTGGCGGTGATCCAGACAGTGATCGCCGTATGATGGTCCTTAAGAAAGGCATGAGTCTGAATTATCAACATCATTGGATTGTGGACAATATGCCAGTTACGTGGTGTTATCCATTGGAAAATGATAAACAATACTGTAGTACAGGTTTCCCAATGGGTTGTCTTGTAAGGCATACAGCCGAAGGTGATGAAAGTTGTCCCATCAATCCAAGTTACAATAAACCAGGCATCTACTACCCATTCAATCATGTTGACTTGACTATCACTTATCATAGTGGTGCTACAGAGGAATGGGGTGTTGGTTTTGGTGCTAATGGGGGACGAATTATTTCAGTTAAAGTTGTGCCCAGTTCGATTAATCATAAAAATCCAGATAGCCCCGATTGCAATTCACACGATCCAATTGAAATTCCTGTCAACACTTTGCCACGTAATTCTAAACTTCAAATCACGTACACATACTCGGTGAAATTCATACCCAATAATACAGTGAAATGGTCATCACGTTGGGATTACATTTTAGAATCAATGCCCCACACAAATATTCAGTGGTTCAGTATATTAAATTCTCTGGTAATTGTTTTGTTCCTTTCGGGTATGGTTGCTATGATTATGTTGCGTACGCTACACAAGGATATAGCACGTTATAATCAAATGGAAAGTGGTGAAGATGCGCAGGAGGAATTCGGTTGGAAATTGGTTCATGGTGATGTTTTCCGTCCACCGCGGAAGGGAATGTTACTGTCCGTATTCTTGGGATCTGGTGTACAAGTAACATGCATGACATTGATAACACTGGCGTTTGCATGTTTAGGATTTTTATCGCCCGCTAATCGTGGTGCTTTGATGACCTGTGCAATGGTTTTGTACGTATCATTGGGGACTCCAGCAGGTTATGTGTCAGCAAGAATTTACAAAAGCTTTGGTGGTATTAAATGGAAGAGTAATGTTCTGTTGACATCAATCGTTTGTCCTGGGTAAGTGCAAATTTGTAAATTTAAAAAGTTCTATTTCAGTGTGAAAAAAGTTTGTGGGTAGCTATGATTTGATCGTATGTTCGAATTTGTGTAGACTAAACCATTGATTTGTTATACCTGTGTTATATACATATTTAAAAAAAATTATGAGAATAAGGTTAAGAAAAATTGATAAGCAGCGCTGGAATGATTAAAACTGAGCTAAGAAAAGGTTATGGTCTTAAAAAAATAGATTAGATCTGAGAAGCAAACTTAGATGATTATTTTTTTTAAATTAAATTACATTCCTCTACCTCAAAGTGAGTCACAAGACCACACTGATAAACTGTGAATGATGGGAAGCCAAATTATCTTATTATTGATTCTCCATCAGTGGATAGCTATTAACAGGAAACTATTCTTTTTAGAAATATATATATGTATTGTTTTCATCGAGTAATGAAGAAAGTATATTTTCAACAATATTTTGTTTCGTGTTATCCGCCTTAGGAGCTGAAGGAATAATTTTCTCGCAATTCTTCCTTAGAAAGTTCATTTCTACGGATTCCCCTTTTTTAACCAATGCAATCAACGGATTCATTGCTGCTCAATAGCTAGCTTATAGGAATTTCTTCAGTTGATTCATCAATGAAATGAATATTTAAATATATTTTCCTAATTCCGTTGACTATCCGAACCTTCCGAGTTCCAAACATCGACTCGGGTCACTATCAATTTGTATGTAAGGCTTGGAAGGTATCCCAGACACCACAAAACAGAGGCTGATTAGAATTGTATGTTTAACTTTTTCATTCCTGAGTAACTAGTTCAAAATGTTTTTCCCTTTTAAGTATTTTTATTTCATTATCAGTATCTATCAGTCTCACACCTACAGCGAAGCCGAGCCGACCACAACGAATTTTTTCGTCCATAACGTGCCTCCCTTGCCAGCCCTTAAACCATCCCGCCTCACACCTAAACATCACAACATCCCTCTTACATTTTAATACCAGAATGTAAGAGGTCTTCGCTGTAAAACCAATGCTGTCTTACGTCAATCGCATGCTCTTCCCTTTGATATTTACGCCTTGACCGAAACCAATTTGATTCACGACATAAAAAACCAGGAATTGTCCCCCCCTACTTTTAATGTTTCTCGCGACGACGATCCTACCCGTACAAATGATGATTCCCCCTGTCGAGGCGTCCTACTGGCGATCGACAACAGCCTCAATTCTTCTCCCATTACAATTTCTTCATCCTCTAAAGCCGACTTTGTCGCAATAAAAATATCACTCCCTGTCAAGTCCCTTTACGTTATATGTTGCTACATCCTGCCAGCTCAACCTATCGAATCTTATCAATTTGTTATTGATGCGGTCGATCATGTAATTGACTTGTCTGACTCTACTGATGATATCCTTATTTTCGGCGATTTTAATCTTCCTCAGCTACAGTGGACTCCATCAGATGATCAGTCGTTTTTCATCGCTTGCCAACTCAGCTAAGGAATGTTTCTTCTTAGATGGCTTAACAGATTCAAGTCTATGCCAAGTCAGTGGTATATCCAATTATATGGGCATGCAATTAGACCTTATTTTCGCAACAGATCCAATTAACTCTTCAGTCTCACTTTGTCCCCTATCTCTCTCTCAACAATCGATACCCCCGCCGCCCTTCTACTTTAATTTTTTCGTAACTCTTCATTCCAGTCCATTCCCCCCGCAACTCTCATCCTACGAATTATTTCATATAGCAAACTTTCACAAAATCATCCCTAAGTCCTTTTTCCAATTTGTTAACTGTAAAAGAAAGTCCGATGGTTACCCACCTTCCCTCTCTTTTAACAACAAATCATCAACCGATCCACTCACCATTGCCAACCTATTTGCCGCATTTTTTAAACAATCCTTCACCAACGACTCCTTTGTACCAGATCCATCCTATTTTAGTTACCTACTGAACTTCTCCAATGGCCCACTTCTCTCTCATATCTTGGACCGGTCTTATATCGAATATAAATTACACCAACTCAATGACGAATTCACACCTGGCCCAGATTACCTCCCTGCCATATTTCTTTAAAAAATTTCTTCCTCTCTTTCCCTTGCCCTTTCTAATCTCTTTCGTCTATCCCTTTCACAAGGAAAATTTCCTCAGGCTTGGGAAACCTCCTTCATAACCCCGATCCACAAGAAAGGATCAAAGAATGAAATAACCAACTATCGACCCATCGCTATACTCTCCCATATACCCAAACTCTTCGAAAGTATTTTGTATGAAGCTCTAAGCTTCCAATGCAAATCACTTATTTCCCCTAGACAACATGGTCTCCTAAAAGGTAGATCAACCACCACAAATCTCGTTGAATTCGTATCCTTTGCCCTCTCTGCCCTAGAGAATGGCAACGAAGTCGATGTAGTTGCAATCGATTTTAGCAAAGCCTTAGATAAAATCTCTCATCGATTAATAATATTCAAATTGTCTGCCATACTTTGAACCCATACTGTTAAAATGGATATCCTCTTACCTCGTTTTTACAGTGTTCGTTTTAGGTCAGCCCACTCGGCTCCATTTTTATCCAACTCTGCTGTTCCATAAGGCAGCCATCTCGGTCCACTTATTTTTATATTAACCATAAATGATCTCGATATGATCATCAAACACTCGTCTGTCTCCCTTTAGGCCGAAGATACCAAATTTTTCAAAACCATTTCCTCTCCCCATGACTCTTTCCTCCTTCAACAAGACCTTGGTAGTTTTTCGATCTGGTGCCTCAAAAAGTCTTTGGAACTTAATATTGCCAAATGCCAATCCATCACCTTTTCACATAAGCGGAACCAATCTCCTCTCCGACTCTATCTTCTCCACAACCAACCTATCTCCTCCGTACAATCTCTTCGCGACCTCGGCATTTTGTGAGATAGGGAGCTCAGCTTAAGTTTACATATGGACGAGATAATCCTCAAAGCCAACCCATACGTGTCCAGGTCCATCTATATTACCTTTTTTCGGTCCTCCTACGAGTAGAGTACGCCAGTCATCGTGTTCGCATCCAGCGCCGTTTTCTTCGATTTGCTCTGAGATATGCCCTGGGACGATCCTTTTAATCTGCCCCCTATCAAAACCGTCTCAACCTTATCAACTTAAACACCCTTGAGGATCGCAGAGATGTAGCCTCTTCAACTCTATTTTCTTCAACACTAACCCTCGTAATCTACGTACCCCTCGACTCTTCTATCTACCAACCCACCACACCCCATATGGCGCGAACGAACCAATCTGCCGTATGCTACGAAAAATCAATACAAACCCTACCGTCTTTAACTTCCACCGCAACACTTCCTACCTCAAATCCGTTCACCTTCACCACTCCAACCAACCTTAGTTTTAAGTTTTAGTTTAAATTTAATTTGTAAGTTACTCGCATCATTCGCACTCGCCCCCACCAAAATTATTAATTACTATAAGTACTTTCAACATTGTTATGGTTCTACCTCATCTGCTATTATTTAATTTCCTATATTTACTCGTATTTGTTAATCAGTGTTCGGTGTGTACTACAGCACATTAGGTTCAGAACAGTTTTAGTACCCATTTGTTTAGCAGTGTTAATTGTACACCAAGCGGCAAGAGTACCTCCGAAAGATTCAGTACATTTTGTTCAGTTCTTTCCATTTTTTCTTGTCATGCGCTTTATAGTAAAGCACAATATTGCGCCAAGGGTTTTTGTAAGATATTTGACTGAGTTCCATTACAGAACTCACGCTGTTGTGTAGTAGATACATAAGATGTGCTGTGCATTTTTTGTAGTGAAGTCAACACACATTCGGCTTTATTTGTCATTTTTTGGTCAATTAATATATTACCCACTCTTTTGGCTTATTTGATCTCCAAGAGTAAGTAACGTGATATCGTCTACGAAAATGGCGACCCCAGTTCCATCATCTTAAGGAAGTTCAATAGTTTACGATAAGGATAACACAGAGTCTAGGCTTTATTTTTTTCCAAATATTTAGTATTCGTAATCTCGTTTTATTCCAAATAATGTTTCTTATGGTAGGTGCTTTCGGAATTTGTGAATTACCAATCACTTTATCAAAAGTATGTGTTACATCAGCATCAAAGATATTAGATTAGATTGTCTTCTCCTCTTATCTTTTTGCTATACAATTAGTTGAAATTGATGATATTTTCCACAATTAAGCCTTATAATAGGAGGTTACTTGATTGTTAGGCTTATCTGATTTCGGTGCAATCATATTCGCCTGTCAGGTTTTTTTATTTGCCTTTTGTAACTATTTCGTTAAAGTATCCGTTCGAATGGACATTTTGTTCCATTCATATGTTTGGAAGACGTTTTCCAGATATTCCTATTCACATAAGGGACACAGGAAATACTGCCAATCGTGTACTCCTTAACTCATTGAAAAGCTTTAAGCCTCCAAATTCAAATAAAGAAGCTCAGTGGCATCACTCTCAACAGTTATCAGCAATGCTGCCTTTAATGTGATTGCTTTTATTTGGCCTTAAATATTTGTATTTGTATTTGACGACAAATACCCACGATCAACTGCAGCAAAAAAGAAGGGAAGGATCATCTTTCCTGAAATAAAATAAATATAATGAATAGAGTGCCATGGATAAAGACAAAAGACAGGTGTAGCGGAGTGCTTCTAATTTGCTAATCTAATAAGCAGATGAGAACCTGACACGGATCTGGAATGTAATAATTTGATCGTTTTAAAGCACCATATAAGCATCCATCAGTCTTCATCACCCTCTCAATGAGGAAGGAAGACACTTTGGAAAATGCAAGAGTACCAGATCGATATCTAACATTTTGCTATCAATTTTAAGTTCAGTTATGACATTTTTATTAGATACACCTAACTTTGGCATGTCGATAAAACATGTCCATTTCTGAATAATTTTGTTAAACAAATCGTAAGAAACTTGAAAGTCAGCACCAGCGGCACAATAAGGCTGTAAGTAAAACATTTGTAAGCATCATGAGAGAAGACGGTAAAATAAGCTTGGCAGTGAACGATTACAAGGCTAAATGGATGCTGTGTACAAGAAAAGACATGCAACATTGACTTTGCTTTACAGTGCAAAAGCATGAGATCGTATCTGTCGAATAAAAGTAGCCTTGAATCCTTCGTGTTTTTTCTCTTTTTTTTTATTATAAAGACCTTAACACTCAAGAAGTTATTACAAGAGTCCGACCGAAGATGAATTTTTTGGCCGAAGCCGAAACCGAATCTAATGGAGATTGTATTTCAAAATGCTAAAGAACCTAAAATATAATGACCATTTTGATAAAATTGATCGGTAGATATTTTCTTTTTTATTAATTTATTTTACAAAGGCACAAACAGCAAAATAGCCAGTAAAATATTGCAGTAGACTCTTTTAAATAACTCATAAACGGAACAATCAAAATGAATGCTTAGCAAAGAAATAAAAGCAAAAAATAACCAGTAAGAAAAATCCAAAAGCCTAGGTACATTCTATAACACGTAAATACAACAAACAAAGTTAATATGAGAAGACAAACTATAAAGTAGAATTAATAGTCAAAATTAAATAACTTAATATAATAAGTTTTTGTATATTTTCTCCCTGCAAATTAGCCCCGGTCAGCATAAATTTGTCCAGCAGCACTGAATAATTGCTCACTCACTAGTAGGAGGAGCTGATAAATATTTGTTAGCTACTTCTTTCAAGGACTTGAGGCTCAATAATTAAAAATATCAGCATTCCTTGTAACTACCTGCTACAGAAACGAAACAAACATGAAATGACTTGCTCGAAATCTCTTCCAAAACACGGTGCGTATGATAGTTCAATTTTTGCGGTAAAATGGTTCAGCTTCGGCAAAACCTTTTCTTGCTGAAGCCGAATGTTTTGCCGAAGGTGGAAATTTAAGCCGATTGTGACCGAAGCAGAAGCCGAATGTTCGGTCGGACTCTAGTTATTACTACTCTTAAAATGCGGGAGCACGTGTTAATTTTTTTTTAAAAGAATGGATAGGGAAAAATGTTTGGGCTCAGTGATTATTTCGCTCCATGGGTGGCATCCAACATTTAATGGGGAAACTAAGTTATTAGTGTAAATTGACTTGTTATATTTTAGGCAACCATTCATCTAGAGATTTTAGTTGTCTGAAAAAAAGAATGTCTTTCGGGGACTGCTGGTATTGAACCCCGAAACGTCCGATTGGGAAGCGAATACTTGAGCCACGGCCATCCATGTGATCAATGGTCTCAACGAGAAAATTTCTGCAACGACTGAAGTATCTAAGACATGGAACAACATACTAGAAGAAAATCGCTCAAAAGGAAGCGTGCACAGTAGAACGATTATCGTAATTATCCGGTGTGCGGAACCAAACATATTTTCTACAGAGATCGCGCTTGCAGGAGAGGATAATTTTTTTTGTAGCCTTGATGGACTTCAAATTGTAGCGCCATAAAAGTAATGTTAAATGAAGAGAACAAACCGTCTCTTAAAAGATTGATGGTCCTCAGGCATAGTCCTGCATAGTACGTTGCACAGTCTTACTTTGAGAGCCGCCTTTAACTTAAACTATTCCGCATTCGATTTTCTCAAAAGCATTGCCAAGTCGCTTATGTTTCAAAAAATTATAGGCATCCTGCTACAAACCATTCTAGTGATGTGTAATAACTGCCGGAACAGTTTTCACTTTACTTTATACATTCTTTCGTCTGCCTATTTGTTGTGGTAAAATTGAGTTCTGGAGCTGAAGCAAAATGCACCATGAAGTTGAATTTTTTATCCTCCATTTGTTTCACTTATGTGCTTAGTAAAAATTGATAAACTATTGTAATAATTATTGAAAATTATTTGTAGAATGTGAAGAGAAATAGAAAGAAATTCTTTGGAACTTAACTAACTTACACGCTTATAGATGAGATTGTTTGAATTCTTTTGGGATTAATAAGAATTTTTCTCCTTTCAGTATTGTATTCTGTTTGTTCTTCGTAATGAATCTCGTTCTATGGGGTGAAGGAAGTTCAGGCGCTGTGCCATTTAGTACATTGGTTGCACTTTTGGCACTATGGTTTGGCGTGTCAGTTCCGCTTACATTTGTCGGAGCATACTTTGGATTCAGAAAACGAGTAAGTTAAAACGTAACCATCAACATTTTCGATTTATGTAAATTCTTTTTTTTTACAGGCTCTGGAGCATCCAGTTCGAACGAATCAAATTCCACGACAGATTCCCGATCAATCGGTTTACACACAACCAATTCCTGGCATCATTATGGGCGGTGTCCTTCCCTTTGGCTGCATCTTTATTCAACTATTCTTCATTCTCAACTCGATTTGGTCAAATCAAATGTACTACATGTTTGGTTTCCTTTTCCTCGTTTTCCTTATTCTAGTGATTACCTGTTCTGAAACAACAATACTTCTCTGCTATTTCCATTTATGCGCAGAGGACTACCATTGGTGGTGGCGTTCCTTCTTAACATCAGGCTTCACCGCTGCCTATCTCTTCATTTATTGCTGTCATTACTTTGCCACAAAACTCTCCATCAAAGATGGAGCATCGACGTTTTTGTATTTTGGCTACACCGCCATCATGGTATTTTTGTTTTTCTTGCTCACAGGAACACTTGGATTCTTTGCGTGCTTCTGGTTTATCCGCAAAATCTACAGTGTGGTTAAGGTCGACTAAACTCTATGGGCTTTCAAAGAATACGCTAGGTACTCACGCCCGCCCGAACGCGCAATAAGTTAAATAATTCTAAATAAAACAACAAATAATAATAATAATGATAAAAAGGAAACAAAAAATATATAATAGATGTATTTTTCTTACGTTAAACAGTTAAAATAAATTTAAAAAAAAAATGAGATAAAAATTAAATTTTAATTTCAAGCAAACGAGGACGGACCTGAGAACTGGTCAGAGTATCTAACTAAAATATACGAAATAATTATTATTATCTTGTTTTATTATTTAAATTATAAACTTCTTTGTATTAAATATAATTTAAAACGATTTTTGTTTTGTGTAATATATTCAGAATATGAAAGAGATTTTAAACAGTAAATAACTACATTGAATAATAACAACCCACATAGCAAAGCAAATAACCGAAACCACTCGTACACAATTCTTGTTTCATGCTAAAAATGGATATGACGTTTTTTTTTTCTTCATTACTTATATGAAACTTTCATTGGTCTTTAATTTAGGATAGACAAAGAGAATTTATTCTATTATCTGTAGATGTAGTGAAAGGTAAGGTGTAAAACAGTGTAAGTGCTAGCTTTTGGAGGTAATTTTAAAAATTACTAAAGCTAGCGCAGTGTTGAATGTAGAAAAACCACTAAGTAAATTATTTTAGCGTCGATCCGTCTGCGCGAACAGATGTTTTTTTTTTTGACTAAAAGCTTATGAAAATACATAATAAAACAACTTGTTTCTTTTCTATTACTGGATATGTATTACCGTGTATGTAATATGTGAATATATATACTTCATTTTAAGTAATACATAAGTCAAATGAAAAAAAAAAATTTAAAATGAAAATTATGATACTTAAAATTGAAAAAAAAACGTTGTTTTATTTTTTCTTCGAACGCTGGAAATATAAGTAAGTTTCAGAAGTAATTGCAACAGAATCGAATATACCACAAAGAACTGTTGATGAAAAGATAAAAGAAAAATTAAGTCGACGAAGCCGTAAGCAACAAAACACATGCTAAACCATAGACTAACTATAACTAGATATCAAACTCTACTAATACTTTTGCAAACGTTTAACTTTTGCACAGACACACTGTAAGTGAATCACCAACACATTCTCAATCTCTATAACCTGTCAGAATGGCTAAAATGACAACAAATTTCACGTAATGTTCGCTAAGTATATATAATAAAGGCAAAAATAAAAGGAAAAATATTTTTCGCTGGTGAATATTTAATTCAACGTGGTGAAAAAGTGAAGATAATAGAATATATTTAAAAAAAAACCTTTTTTTTGTTTCAATTGAACAAAAAGGGGATCGTTTCAGAATAAAATTAAAAAAGGACCTAAGGATTATATTTTGAAAGTTTCATTTGAAGATATAAATGAATTGAAACTATTACAATTCTGAAATCAAGCTTAAGCTTGTATTGAGAGTCAATTGTATAAGCATTTTTTATGTTTAGGCACAAACTCTGTACTCTGGACATCAATGAAAAGGATTATTAATTAATGGCAACTTTTAAAATCAATTTCCTTGCTGTTCTTTTAGTTTGAATGTGTTGAGTAAATAAATTAATTAAATAATACTGATAAGTACAATTAACATTTTTGATCATTTTTTAGTTTTTTAAGGAAAATATTTGTTTTTCTATTTGAATTTAAAGCTTTTCCAAAATATTTCGAGAATCTTTTTTTTCACACATTATAAAGTACAAAAGCGGTGGTATTTTAATTGTTTATTTTTTAAAAATAATTTCCAGAATTTGACAAACAATGTGAAATGATATCCCAACTTAATTTGGTTTTGTCGAAGGGAATTTTTGTTTATAATTGTTTTCAACAGATTTTGCTACTACTTTGTTGAGTATTCTTTAATGCTGTTAACATCTTTAAGCCGGTCTGGCATAGAATGCGTCAACTTTTCCATATATTCACATATTATTTCTTGCCATTCCGCTAAAAATTAAAATTTTTAACTGAGGCTTCGATGTGATGACATGTTTTCGTAACCTCATCATTTAATGATTCCAAAGGCGTTCCAAAGAGAACGGGTTAAGATCGGGGCTATGTGGTGGCGTTACTAGCAAGTGAGGGACTTTATGTGGATATGGACTTATGCTTGAAATCGTTGTCCTGTTGGGAGTAAAAAATGTTTCGCAATAAGCATTGTTTGTGTCCTTTGAAGCAAATTTTCGCTGTAAATATTTTAGTATACTTCTTTTTCTGAATTACGGTGACTAAATTACCGATCTCAACAGTGGATATTTAGCTCCATATTACACAACCACCATTTCCGTGCTTTACTTTTTGCCTTGTGTATTTGGACTGCAAGTTTCATTTGGTTGTCTTCATGCTTTCGAAGGCCTATTTGATTCATAAATGCTAAATTTTGACTCTTCTGAAAAAATCCTAGAAGTCAAATCCTTTGTTTTTTTATTTATTAGCAAAGTCCTTTTGTTTTTTTTTATTTGCTTCGCTGACGAAAGGTTTCTTTCTAACGGTATAAAATTTATACGCCGATTTGATGTCGTTGACATTCACGAAAATCCAGCCAAATTTTAGAATTACAACGTGATATTTGTGAAACGTACAGCGTTGTGTTTACATCGATTTTCTTCTTCTCGGAAATTTTTTGATGCAAAAATTGAGCAAAGTATATGGAAATGTTGCGTTAGTAATGGAATTAGTAATACAAAAGCATTAAATATGAACTAAATTGTCCAGTCACATCCATATTTTTTCAAAAAATAATTGGCCAATTCGCTGTCGTACTAAATGGACCTATAAAGCACTAATTTTCTATTTATTGTTCTATTTTCACAAATAAAAACAGTCAAAATAATCATTAATTATTATTTATTACTTCGTATGAAAAGTTAATACAATATTTTCCATTTAATCTAATAATCCAATTTATTCATGAATTGTAATTTACATTTTTTCGGAACATGCTCTCCTGATGAAAACATTCATGGTGAAGTGAAAAACTTACCCACACCGTGGTGAAATGAACAAATGTCAATATTTTATTGAAGAAGCAGCAAATCCAAGAAAGAAAAAACAATTTCTTTAAATTTATTGTATTTATTGGATAAACAAAGCAAAATAAAACAGTATTTAGTATTTAGTATTTAGTTGTATATAACTTTTATTTTCATTTTAAATTCACATTTATTTGATCAGCACACGATGGTTCCACACTGGGAACGCTTTTCTTGAAACCATTGCACTTCAAATGTTGGATCTGCAAGGAAAAAGGCATTATATGTATAGCTATACGAAAATGTATTCTTTTTACTCACATTTATTTGATCAGCTCACGATGGTTCCACACTGGGAACGCTTTTCTTGAAACCATTGCACTTCAAATGTTGTATCTGCAAGGAAAAAGGCATTATATGTATAGCTATACGAAAATGTATTCTTTTTACTCACATTTATTTGATCAGCTCACGATGGTTCCACACTGGGAACGCTTTTCTTGAAACCATTGCACTTCAAATGTTGGATCTGCAAGGAAAAAGGCATTATATGTATAGCTACACGAAAATGTATTCTTTTTACTTACATGTAATTAGTTAGATCACTCATCCACATTTCTTAAAGCTCTTGAATGGTGCTTTTAGATTCATTGTTCTTACTGTAAAAAAGAAGTAAAATAAATTATTTTGAAATTAAAATGTTTGTAGTTACTCACAAGAAAATGTAAACAAACTTTCCCAGCTGGTTTTGCCACATCCAATCGAAAGCAATCTGTTGGTGGCAGCAGTTTCCTGTAGAAAATGATTTGTTCTTGCTTCAGATGTGTAGAATTTTCTTCTTTTGTTGTCCTAGAAAATATAATAAAGAAAATTATTGTCCAACATTAAATTTTTGTGCAACTTACACGAAATTGAATTTGTAAACAAGAGAAATGTCAAAATCGGAATTCACCGCGTCGTTTTTATATGGATGACGTCACTCGTAAAACTTTTCGAATTTTGACATTGTTGACAATTCTCACGTATTCACGGACAGGTTCACACGGATAGGGACTTTCAGAAGAAAACCGGTTTTGATTTTCCAATATCTGGAAAGTTTGATATCTAGTTATAGTTAGTCTATGTGCTAAACAAGCCAATGCCATCATAGGCTGCTTTCCAAAATTCAAACTAAATGCGCATTGTGACTGCACCTCGCATCTGTCATGCAAGCATGCGGTGCTTTTATGATGCGATGCGCAGTGTTTATTTTTTTTAAACGTAAAACAATGTGTAACAAATTGATTGGAATTCATATAATTAATCATTTGCTAAATAATTGTGGTGCTTGTGACAACCGAATATTCACAAAATATATTTTAAAGCTAAAATTCAGCTAGAGGTGAATTCCATTTCAAACTGATTTCTGCATATAAATAATTAGAATAATATAATTGAATGATTTTATTTATTTAAAAGAGAACTTACTTCTCGGAATTCGCCATTATACTTCAGATTGCATAAACCACACAGACTACTGTCATTTGCATCGTGTTAGTTTATGATGCGCTGGTTTTTTTTCCTTGCGCAGTATATAACATTCACAATGAATTTCGGAACGTACTGCGTTCTCTCACCAGTTTGGGTTTACATTTCGGAATGGTTGCTGATGCAAAAGGCAGGCAGTACTGCATTTTGGAAAGCAAAATGGGCAAAATCAGCAGGCGTAACAGACAATAGCAGCACAGATAAATCTAATGTAAATTAAATCTGTCAGTATTCCCATCATCAAACATAAGCGTCTAGAAGCTAACGTTCATAGGCGAGTAGCTACCGATTGTTTTGGGTCCATCAGCACCGCAATGGGAAACTATATATAAGACTGGAAAAAAGTTCTGTGGAGAGTCAGCCAGCAGGAGAGCGAATATCTGAACATTGCATGGTGTTGTTTTGGTGGAAATACAGTAGACAACATCTTTAAATTCAAAGTAATAATGAGGAAGGAACAGTACCGAGAAATCATTGATGCCATCTTTTCCGCACATACTAGGGTATGGATTTAGGTTTCAACGTGATAATGATCCCTAACATTCCACTAAGCTCTGCAGAAAGTATCATACCTGGAGCAATGGTCAGTAGAAGGAAAACTCAAAATAATTATTTACACACCAGTCTCCAGATTTGTATCCTATTGAATATCTTGTGTCAGGAAAGCTTGTCCTATATCCACCGAAGATCCATTTTTCAAAAGGAATGGAGAAAACATTCAGTGGCGATCCTGTTCAAATTGATAAACAGAATGTTACATTTTTGTGAAGCGGTCATTAAAAACAAGGGGAGAAACAATAATGAGCCAACAAGCTATATGTAATATTTTTATATACTTTATTTTTCGCATTTTTAAGTAGATTTAACACATTTTTAATTATAGCAATCAGAATTTCTTTATCGTTCGCACTACGTCTGTTAAAATCAATTAATATTAAAAATCTATCAGTTTCCCGTATGCACAAAAAAAAACAGATTGGAGAACTATTATGTATACCGTTCCTTAAGCAACAAAACCATTACTCGCATACAGTGTTGGCCAAAACTAAAGCAACTAAAATCCTAATTCCGTGTTTTGTCATACATTTCATATAAATTAGGCCCAAAGTTAAAAAAAATGTTCCTAATAGCTTGGAATGCATACAAACATCCAATTAAATTCACTTTGCTTTTCAAGTGGCCAAAACAAAAGCAACTCAGTTTTGCTCCGTAATTTTTTGTTGCGGGAGAAATAGAAAAACCCCTACTTCGACTCCGACTACTCACATCTGATTTAATATTAAAAAAAAGATAATTGACTCATTCGCATGTATCAGTCTGCTGCAGCAAGATCTTTAGAAGTGTTTCTTAAATTTTATCTAAAATGGCCAGAAATAAGTACTCCGATGAGATTAAAGAAACAATTATTGGCGAATATTAAAGTGATATTTCACAATCTGAATTATATAAACAGTATTCAATTACGATCGGTGATAAGCCGCTTAATAAAATTGTATTGTACAACTCGATCAAAACAATTCACCGAGGTGGCAGGCCAAAAGTTACCACATACCGGGAACAGAAAGTGATTATTAAGACGACAACGAGTAGTCCCTAGGGAATTACAATACTAGCATCAGAATACTTCGCCGGAAAATTGTTGATAGTAGTCTCGCAGGATCGTAAAGGAACCATGTATTTCAGCTAAAAACAGAAGAGCAAGATTGGAATTTACAAATGACCATATTAAGTACAATATTTTCATACTGTATCGAAGTGGAAAACGGTACTATTCTCCGACGAATCCAAGTCTAATTTGAAGGGATCGGATTGCTTTCGCAGTGTCCGCCGGCCAAGCAATGAAGCATTGAATCCTCGATACTTAAAGGGCACTCAGAAATATGGAGGAGGAAGCATTATGTTATGCATAAAACAAATTGAATTATGGACCGATTTATTTACAAAGTTATATTTGAAAACACTATGCTGCCACATGCTGAGAAGGAATTGCCCCTGAAATAGATATATCCGCAGAATACCGATCAGATTGCTTCTAATATAGTTCAAGAGTGATTCAAGAATGTCCAGCCCAGTCTTCTGATCTCAATCCGATGGAAGCTCTATGGGAGATTGTGGATCGGCGAATAGTTGGAGAGAAGTGCGGGAATAGGGACGAGCTTTATATTCAAGTATAGGAGACATGGAAAAACATCCCAACCTCTTTAAGTTCCAATCTGATCGAGAGTATGCCAAGAAAGTATAATGCAGTAATCGTCACAAAATATTGAGGTTAAGTCGTGATGAATCTATGCGATCTAGGGCAATCTTTGCTCATCCATTTTTGAACGTCGATGCTCATGTATTTTTGAATACTGATTGTTTGAGAGATTTTTTTTCCTAACCAATGCCCTAACTGCTTCGAAGTTATATTTGTCTACTTGAATAATCGATGCAAGTTGTCCATTTTTGGTACGTATTTCTTCAAGGAGGGCCAAATACTCCTTCATAAAAACCCATTCCCCTTTTTCAGTGACTTTGTTTGCATCATGTCGAACTAGTTCTTAAAAATTGTGCCCCTTGTTGGCTTATAAATTTCTCATGATTTTTAATGTGAAATTGTATGTAGCCATTCTACAAAAAATTTAACAATGTAAAGCTTTTCCAATGAAACTACCAAAAAAGTCGGTTAATATCATAGGAAAAACTGATCTTCAAAATCTCCTTAGTAACAATAAGAGTTGAACTCTGATACAGATCGATCAATATTGTAGGGTGTAGGCGAAAGATTTGTAGCACTGATGTTGGCGTAGATGGATGGTTTCGTGCTGGTACCAACTATTCTGAATTTATGTCTGTTGGACATGTTTTTTTTTTTTGCAGATGATCTAATCTTCTTGTTCGGTTTGCGCGAAGCTTAAGAAGCCCTTCATTATTCTACGCTACGCTCCGAGTGCTAAAGTGTAATGTAATTCAGTGCCTGAACTGGTTTGATGTATGGTACATAGGTCTATTAATTTACTATAAAGCATATCCCAGAAGCTCTCATACGTTACGGAGACAGCCATTTATCAAAATATTCATTTCTTGAATGACTGCTGTCATTACTTGCCACATATCGTATCCAGATAACAGCACTTGCTTTAATTTGTATCTGAAGAGTCGTAGCTAAAAACATTTCTTTTACAGACTCTGGACAGAATACCAAACGGTTCTACTGTCCATTTCGAATAAAGTGCTACTATCAGTTGAGACGGTGCTTGCTAGGCAGGAAACTATTTATACATATATTTTTTTTGCCTTTGGAGAATTGCTAACGGCTATGGTTTTCGAGGAACTTATCTTTATTTCTAGTCTACTTGTTTTGCTTTTTAAGATTTGGATTGAAGAGTTTATAAATTATGTTTAAAAATGCAGCTATCGTCCATAGAAGGTAGATGTTTTGGATAAGACATCGTCATCTATTGGACTCTTCTGCTTTTTAAATTAAAAGCTTGCTCGTAAACTTTTTTGTGGATTTACTCAGTTTTTTTTTAATTCTATGATTATTGTGAAAATATTTTTTTGGTGGTGATTAAATTCGTCGAAGTCTAGGTATAAATCGAAGGAGAATACGGAACGATGATCAATGGTTCCCATGGCGAGCTCCGTCTAAGTACAAAACATACAATGCTCAACTTCAGTGATCAAGTGAATTAATGCTCTCTGTGAGGCTATTAAAAGTGAAAAATAGAACATTTTGGCACCCTTTTAACGACTTCGCAATTATTACTTCATTCTATTCTTCGAGAAAATGCGGATTTTCACATGCGCTTGCTATGACGGTGCCAGTTGAGCTTGAACAAAAATTTACAGGGCCCACTGTCATATTCTTCTTGAGCGACTTACTCGCGTCTCTGAAATGCACGCATTCATCACATGCTTGTCGCTTGGCATCTTGGCGTTGAATTCTTTTACCACATTTGCAATTTTATCGTTAGGCGTTAAGTTGTTGTACCTACACATATTTGACTATAGTGTAATTTCTTAATCTCAGTAGAAATTGGTCGATGAATAACACGCTTGCACTCTACACTCCGAAATCTTTTCCTTAACATCCCGTCAAAGAGCTTAAGAAAAGAGGAAAGACGTGTTAATTTTCATTTGAAAACAAAAAAGACTTTACAGATAACCCGTTCAAGCAGCTCACCAATCTTTCTCTTCACTTCGCAATCGCCCAACAAATATTCAGATGTGCCGCTGCTAGATTGGATTCAAAACCGTGCGATAAAACTCATAGGTGATACTAATATCAGTCAGTCAATTGACACCCTCGAACACCGACGTAATGTCTCCTGTCTCACTTTGTTTTATCGCCTTTTCCACCACCAGTGCTTCATTGAAATCGGAAATAGCATTCCGCCCATTCAAACTTTCAACAGTAACACCCGTCTCGCTATAAATGCTCATCAGTATACCTCAAGCCCATTTTCGGACGTACTCTAAAATATCGTGATTTGTTCCTAAGCCGCATAACTCGCTTATGGAATGCCCTGCCGAGCTCTCTATTTCCTATTTATTATAACTTGCAAACATTTAAAAACAATGTGCATCGGTACTTCTCTTTTCTTCCTCCCTAAATTTCCTTCGCCTGCGCTGTGTACAAACATTTTAGGGGTACACAAATCCCTTAAGCGTGCGCTCTATATAAAAAACGGGTTGATTGACCCAAGCTGCTTGCAGAGACTTATTCTACATACTCGTATTTAGCGAACTGTCACCCGCCAGAGAACGCTAATTCTTCAGGGTTCTATAATATTAATTATCATTTAAGAGTCTCCCTAAGTCTCTCAAAATAGACTTAATATTACCGCACAGAAGATTGTCATTAGCGCCATTGACAAGGATTCATTGAAGTAAAAAGGCAGGATTCCAAGAAATAAAGAATTAATGATGCTTTGTATTTTATTTATGTGAATAAAATAACATTATGTATTCAATTACGATCGGTGATAAGCCGCTTAATAAAATTGTATTGTACAACTCGATCAAAACAATTCACCGAGGTGGCAGGCCAAAAGTTACCACATACCGGGAACAGAAAGTGATTATTAAGACGACAACGAGTAGTCCCTAGGGAATTACAATACTAGCATCAGAATACTTCGCCGGAAAATTGTTGATAGTAGTCTCGCAGGATCGTAAAGGAACCATGTATTTCAGCTAAAAACAGAAGAGCAAGATTGGAATTTACAAATGACCATATTAAGTACAATATTTTCATACTGTATCGAAGTGGAAAACGGTACTATTCTCCGACGAATCCAAGTCTAATTTGAAGGGATCGGATTGCTTTCGCAGTGTCCGCCGGCCAAGCAATGAAGCATTGAATCCTCGATACTTAAAGGGCACTCAGAAATATGGAGGAGGAAGCATTATGTTCTGGGGATTTTTCTCTAGACATGGAATTGATCCCATGCATAAAACAAATTGAATTATGGACCGATTTATTTACAAAGTTATATTTGAAAACACTATGCTGCCACATGCTGAGAAGGAATTGCCCCTGAAATAGATATATCCGCAGAATACCGATCAGATTGCTTCTAATATAGTTCAAGAGTGATTCAAGAATGTCCAGCCCAGTCTTCTGATCTCAATCCGATGGAAGCTCTATGGGAGATTGTGGATCGGCGAATAGTTGGAGAGAAGTGCGGGAATAGGGACGAGCTTTATATTCAAGTATAGGAGACATGGAAAAACATCCCAACCTCTTTAAGTTCCAATCTGATCGAGAGTATGCCAAGAAAGTATAATGCAGTAATCGTCACAAAATATTGAGGTTAAGTCGTGATGAATCTATGCGATCTAGGGCAATCTTTGCTCATCCATTTTTGAACGTCGATGCTCATGTATTTTTGAATACTGATTGTTTGAGAGATTTTTTTTCCTAACCAATGCCCTAACTGCTTCGAAGTTATATTTGTCTACTTGAATAATCGATGCAAGTTGTCCATTTTTGGTACGTATTTCTTCAAGGAGGGCCAAATACTCCTTCATAAAAACCCATTCCCCTTTTTCAGTGACTTTGTTTGCATCATGTCGAACTAGTTCTTAAAAATTGTGCCCCTTGTTGGCTTATAAATTTCTCATGATTTTTAATGTGAAATTGTATGTAGCCATTCTACAAAAAATTTAACAATGTAAAGCTTTTCCAATGAAACTACCAAAAAAGTCGGTTAATATCATAGGAAAAACTGATCTTCAAAATCTCCTTAGTAACAATAAGAGTTGAACTCTGATACAGATCGATCAATATTGTAGGGTGTAGGCGAAAGATTTGTAGCACTGATGTTGGCGTAGATGGATGGTTTCGTGCTGGTACCAACTATTCTGAATTTATGTCTGTTGGACATGTTTTTTTTTTTTGCAGATGATCTAATCTTCTTGTTCGGTTTGCGCGAAGCTTAAGAAGCCCTTCATTATTCTACGCTACGCTCCGAGTGCTAAAGTGTAATGTAATTCAGTGCCTGAACTGGTTTGATGTATGGTACATAGGTCTATTAATTTACTATAAAGCATATCCCAGAAGCTCTCATACGTTACGGAGACAGCCATTTATCAAAATATTCATTTATTGAATGACTGCTGTCATTACTTGCCACATATCGTATCCAGATAACAGCACTTGCTTTAATTTGTATCTGAAGAGTCGTAGCTAAAAACATTTCTTTTACAGACTCTGGACAGAATACCAAACGGTTCTACTGTCCATTTCGAATAAAGTGCTACTATCAGTTGAGACGGTGCTTGCTAGGCAGGAAACTATTTATACATATATTTTTTTTGCCTTTGGAGAATTGCTAACGGCTATGGTTTTCGAGGAACTTATCTTTATTTCTAGTCTACTTGTTTTGCTTTTTAAGATTTGGATTGAAGAGTTTATAAATTATGTTTAAAAATGCAGCTATCGTCCATAGAAGGTAGATGTTTTGGATAAGACATCGTCATCTATTGGACTCTTCTGCTTTTTAAATTAAAAGCTTGCTCGTAAACTTTTTTGTGGATTTACTCAGTTTTTTTTTAATTCTATGATTATTGTGAAAATATTTTTTTGGTGGTGATTAAATTCGTCGAAGTCTAGGTATAAATCGAAGGAGAATACGGAACGATGATCAATGGTTCCCATGGCGAGCTCCGTCTAAGTACAAAACATACAATGCTCAACTTCAGTGATCAAGTGAATTAATGCTCTCTGTGAGGCTATTAAAAGTGAAAAATAGAACATTTTGGCACCCTTTTAACGACTTCGCAATTATTACTTCATTCTATTCTTCGAGAAAATGCGGATTTTCACATGCGCTTGCTATGACGGTGCCAGTTGAGCTTGAACAAAAATTTACAGGGCCCACTGTCATATTCTTCTTGAGCGACTTACTCGCGTCTCTGAAATGCACGCATTCATCACATGCTTGTCGCTTGGCATCTTGGCGTTGAATTCTTTTACCACATTTGCAATTTTATCGTTAGGCGTTAAGTTGTTGTACCTACACATATTTGACTATAGTGTAATTTCTTAATCTCAGTAGAAATTGGTCGATGAATAACACGCTTGCACTCTACACTCCGAAATCTTTTCCTTAACATCCCGTCAAAGAGCTTAAGAAAAGAGGAAAGACGTGTTAATTTTCATTTGAAAACAAAAAAGACTTTACAGATAACCCGTTCAAGCAGCTCACCAATCTTTCTCTTCACTTCGCAATCGCCCAACAAATATTCAGATGTGCCGCTGCTAGATTGGATTCAAAACCGTGCGATGAAACTCATAGGTGATACTAATATCAGTCAGTCAATTGACACCCTCGAACACCGACGTAATGTCTCCTGTCTCACTTTGTTTTATCGCCTTTTCCACCACCAGTGCTTCATTGAAATCGGAAATAGCATTCCGCCCATTCAAACTTTCAACAGTAACACCCGTCTCGCTATAAATGCTCATCAGTATACCTCAAGCCCATTTTCGGACGTACTCTAAAATATCGTGATTTGTTCCTAAGCCGCATAACTCGCTTATGGAATGCCCTGCCGAGCTCTCTATTTCCTATTTATTATAACTTGCAAACATTTAAAAACAATGTGCATCGGTACTTCTCTTTTCTTCCTCCCTAAATTTCCTTCGCCTGCGCTGTGTACAAACATTTTAGGGGTACACAAATCCCTTAAGCGTGCGCTCTATATAAAAAACGGGTTGATTGACCCAAGCTGCTTGCAGAGACTTATTCTACATACTCGTATTTAGCGAACTGTCACCCGCCAGAGAACGCTAATTCTTCAGGGTTCTATAATATTAATTATCATTTAAGAGTCTCCCTAAGTCTCTCAAAATAGACTTAATATTACCGCACAGAAGATTGTCATTAGCGCCATTGACAAGGATTCATTGAAGTAAAAAGGCAGGATTCCAAGAAATAAAGAATTAATGATGCTTTGTATTTTATTTATGTGAATAAAATAACATTATATATAGATTAAAATACAATAATAATGTTTGTAAACAACATTCAAACGTTTTTTTGTTCATTTCATAATATATGCCCCGTTGGTTGGTTTGTTTTATTATTATTATTAAAGAATAAAATTGTAAAACAGTCTATATTCTGTTTTTTCTTTTATGACATAGGTTTCATAATCCCTTCTTTGCTTTTTTTTGTTTTTGTTTTTTTTTTCTATACGAAGTAATAAATTTATTTGCGTATGAACTTTTGTTTAGCTTTAAAATTGTTTTAAAAAAATGTGTTTTTGATCTTTTTATTTCTATTTAAAGGTTTTCTATATATTATTAATAAAAAAAACTATTAAAAATGCTGAAAACTAAAATGACTTAATTTTAAATTTCAAAATAAAAATAAAAAATTAAATAAAAGGTAAATGGTTCCATTAAATTATGTTTTATTCTTTTAAGGAGTAACTTCATTCGTTATATCCGCTTTCGATTTCGAACTTTATATACTACATTCTTAGTTTATTGTGTGATTTTTTCTATTTGTTTATTTATTATTATTTTCTTTTTTTATTTATTAACTCACCACACTCATTCACATTTCCTTTTTGTTTTTGGTTTTATTTATGTAATTGAAAATTTTTTTTTTGTTTTTGTTTTCTTGTAAAAGTATTAGGCAAAATTTCTGAAAACCTAAAAGAAATTTTGATATTTGTTTTTCTTTTTTATTAATTTTTCTTAAATCAAAAACAAATACGTCAAATGTTTCATACATATACACAATTAAATCTTAATCAATAAATTATGATATTTATTACCAATTTTTTTGTTTGTTTGCTTAATTCTTTCAAAACATTTAGAATTGAATAAGATTTTTTATTTTACTAAATTTATTATTTTTCTTTTTCTAATAATGATTAAGAGAGATTTGTTTGTTGTTTTGTTTTTACATTTTATTACTTTTTTCTTAATAAGTACACATGCCAGTGGGAGAAAAACATGTATGTAAATTTTCTAAAACGTCACGTGTATATTTGATTTGTTCCTATAAAAAAAAAATGTTTAACAACTTTTTCTTAAACAAATTCAACACATTGGCTCCAATGTGGGTGAATTTTGTATTAAGATCCCGGAAAACATTATGAAATAACAGGCGGCACTGGTTTTGTAATTTTGTATTATATTGTATTACATATTACTATAATCCTATTATCGTTTAGAATTGTCTTTAATTGCTTCTTATGGTGATGTAGGTGTTTGCTGGTATTTATAAATCTGTCGGTCAATCAATTTTTTCTTCTTTCATTCTATACTTAAAAACTATTCCCTATTTAGGCCGAAGAACGGCTCTTCTGTATAGATAATAAATTATTCAAACATCAGTGATATAAGCCTTAAAGTAAATTAAAAAAATAAAAATAAAAAATACAAAATATGCGAATTTAAAAGTCGATGTAAAAACTAAATAAAGCACCTACATATGTTTGTATGACCTGTCCTGTCGGCTAGACGGAAAGTGTTGCCCACCCGAGCATCGCCTAAAATTGCTACGATATACTGATATTATGTCACAATTTCAATTCAAAATATGAATAAGCAAATTGACTGTGATTTTCAGCCAATATGTTGAATAAATTAACGTTTTGTGCTAGTGATGGAGTCACATGATCTAAACAATCGAGACATCCAGGTGAATATGCAAAATTTAATCTTTTCAATCGTGGCTTTTGAACCAAGTCTTTTGACATCAGTCTTCATCTTTTGTTGCATAAAAAAGCAAAAATTAAAAATGATTATTGTCTACAATAATGTCTTACTGTAAAAGTTCTTAAAGTTGTTTAGCCACTTAATTCCGGGTAGAAGATACGTCGAGCCATATCATAATCAACTTAGAGTTGATTCAGATTTAATTTCAATCATTTCCTCTTTAAAGCCAATGTTCGAATTAGGATATTTAAAATTTTCAAAAGACTCTTAGCTGCAAGCACTGCATAGGTGTAGAAAACCACTGGAAACATTTTTAGCATGACATTAAAAACTTTGTTATCAGGCGAAACCAAGATAATAAAGAGCTTTTCCATAAAACGCAAATATAGTGCACGCACATCCTAAAGATAAATTGTGATGCTGATGTTGGTAAAAAGTACGCATCAGTTCACAAGATATTACTGACAGCCTGATGAATGGCGATGCCTGCAAGAACTTATTTGTTATTATTTTCAAACGCTTACAGCAGCAATTTTGGCAATATTGTTAAGAACGAGAATCTTTTGACGTTGGTGGCTGCTCTCATAATGATGTATCACTCCGCAATGAATGATACCTTAAGCAGCACGTCTTATTACACAGAAACAAGTTAAAAAATATTCTTGTCTTAACCCGCAACACTTTTGGTACAATAAGTAAATGGGAAAAAAAGAAAAAAAACCTTTCCAATAACTACTTCTTTGAGGGTTAGAAAGTTGTTGTGTTTTTTTGAGAAAGCCAAAACCTTGTACATGAACACTTTCATGAATATACAAGGATACTTTTGGATTTGATAGCCTAATATACACTATATAGCCTGTCACCAACGAGAGCCACTGAAGCTTACGCTTCATTATTCCTTCCCAGTAAAGTTTCTAAACAGATTAACATATCACGTGGCGTTTCTTCAACACTAGCTGCGGCTTAGTATTTTTAATAGCTATTTAAAAGAAATTTACTCAAATGAGTTGGTGGTCGATTACATCATTAAACTTAAGCGAAATCAACTGGTGGCTGGGGGTGAAACGAAAAATTCAATTGTTTATCAAACTAGCTGGAAAGAATTGATGATCGATGCCCAAAATATGGCTCTTCTCAGGATTTATGTTAATTAGAAAGTCAATACAATATATCGGTATAGTAGTTTTCTTTTTTAAGAATTTAACGACTAACACACTAGTGTGTGTTAAAATTTTTTGGAAAATTGGACGAGAAATGATGGAATTGGATGGCATCTAACATTTAATGGGGAAACTAATTGTTTTAGCTAAATTTGATTTGTATGTTCTCAGCTACTATTAAAGTTTAAAAAGTCAATGTTTTTCGGACCCGGTTGGAATTTGAACACCGAATCGTCTGATTGGGAGGCTAATACACTTACACTAAGCTAAGTGAAGATGGTAGCTCATTTAAGTATTATAAAATTAGAACTCAGTTAAGGTTTAGAATCTTTATTAGTATAGGCTTATGCTTTTTTGTCTGAACAGCTACCAGTAAGAAATATTCTTGTTGTAATGTAAGCAAACTAATGCGGCGATAGTCCGGTGTGGTCCACGGTCTAATTTCCTCACTCACGGTATTGCTTGTCTTATCATTTTTTATAAAGAGAGAGTTCGAGGATTTTCTGCTAAAATTTCTATTAAAAAAAAATCCTCCTCGTATACCCATAAATAGTACCTGACAAGTGTAATAAGATTTATGAGATGGTTCTATGGAAATAGTCTTTTGGCATCGATTGCTGCAAATGCGTTGTTATAAAAAAGTTTCAAAAATTTTCCTTTGGAAATGCTTTTATCATCGAAGAAATCTGTTTCATTCACTCAAGATTGACAATCTTAATAAACATGACATTTTGGTCCACATTTTAACAAAATAAATGAGGTAAGATATAAATGTTTCACATTCTGAAATAACCAAATTATTTCAATCGGTTTACTCTCAAGCTCAAACTTGTAATTTTTAAAAGCACTTAGGTTCCGAAATTAATCAATGGGTTAGAAAAAATCAGGAAATTAACAATAAGAGCGAATTGGATAGCAAACCATTTAAACAAAACAATAACGGATGAGACTTTTTTGTTCCCTCATTCCCATTAAAACGCGTTTTTAAAATTCCCTGATGATCAGCGCTGTGCAGGAATTTTGTTTTCAATATTTAATCCCATGTACCACATATGTATTAGAATTTGCGATCACCATTTGGACAAGATAAAACAACAATTAACAGTCTGCAACGTTACTGAAATCAGTTATTTATTTTATTTCTCCAAGGTCCAAGAAGGTTCCGATAAAAAAGAAATAGACCTGAGCACTTTGCCCATTGAAGGCTAAATTCTTACAAATAACTTTTCAACATATGATTACGATATATGCTATC
This sequence comes from Volucella bombylans, assembly GCA_949129095.1. Taxonomy (NCBI): domain Eukaryota; kingdom Metazoa; phylum Arthropoda; class Insecta; order Diptera; family Syrphidae; genus Volucella; species Volucella bombylans. Next base: position 87,734,034 of record OX422144.1, read on the forward strand.
TGATATATATGATATATGCACTGAGTGCAGCATTGCCACGAATAATTATCAATTTATTTAATTTTTTTTTAATAAAACCCAAAGTGTAGGTTATTGCTCTTTTCTAGCTCACTAAATAATGAAAATATATTACTGATATATTTTAAATACAAACTAATATACCGACATCACCGCAAAACGAATGGATAAACTAATTAAAAAAAAACTTCTACTTGAAAGCTTTACACAAACTCTAACCATTTTCCTATTGCAATTCCTAACGTTAATCTATTTTCTAGTTTCAGCGACTTTTCACTGTTCGCTTCGTTATATTTCTGTTTAATTTATTTAAACATATTTGCAATATGTCTTGGACAAAACAAATATTTCTACATATGTTCGTATTTAAAAAGTGAGTAGATATCACAAAAAAAAGAAAAGAAATTATAATCTAGGGAAGAGAAAAAATATACATTAACATCTACGATTAACAAGAAAAAATGTATTCATGCATAAATATATATATTTTTTACGTTTCTTTTTTTATATATATATAAAAATACTACTTTAATTTTCGATCGTTTTTCAGTGTATTACGGTTTGATAAAAGAAACTTCGATAAATTAAATAAAAAAAATTTATTTATTTAGTTAATTTCGCATTAACCTTTGTTACACTAATAAAATAAAAAATAAAGTAAAAAAACAAATTGTAATAAAATAGTTTAAATTTATTTCGCCTAACGATTGATTGATTAATATTTGTGAGTGACTTACATACTTTCTATGCATTTGAGCTAGTAGGTAAACGCAAGACAATCTTTTACTGGCCCTTTGACTTTACAGCAATGGCTAGCAAGAACTATGATATACCAAGTTTATAATTGGATATTTTAAGATTCGGCAGAGGATTGCGACTATGTGCAAAGATATCGGCCTCTTTGCTTGACGAATTTTAATAAAGGAATAAAGATATTCGGAAGGTAACATCGCTTATATTGTACAATATACGCACTTTCAGTGGTAGTTTCGTGAATTCTTAAACAACCACCCAGAATTGGTGTATTGGTTGAAAACAGAAAAAAATCAAAAATTATCATGAGTTTATGACGCAAAAAATATAGCAGAAGCGATTGGTGGATGTTTTAGTAAAAACGATAAAGCAAGGAACGCAGTTTGCATTAAACTAAGTCGCAGTGTCCTTTTTTCTGCTACTTTGCAATTTCTTGATGAGTGGACCTCTGAATCGCTCATAGAAGCAAGTTAACATCTCGTAACATAAGTGCATACATACGTTTGGGAGCTAAACGTTGATTTAAATTCAATTGAGAGAAAGTTCATCTCTCCACAACAAGGGTCTAATTTAGAGATTTAAAAATGATTATTTCACTTTTGAAGAATTGATTAGATTGAGGTCACAAAATATGTATAATAACAAGCTCAAATTATTATAAACATGTCAAATGAAAAGTAAAAAAAAAAAACAATAAAATTAGTATCCACTTTATTTATCGAATGTTAAGTGATATAAGATCAGGAAGACAGAATTTTTTAGTTGTAAATGGTCACAATTAAGGTAACGATAGTGAATACCAAGGATAACAAAAAGCTAGAACCTACACATTACGAACACTATCGACGAAAGCATGATTAAAACTAGCATATAAGCTCTGCATATGGATTGAACTTCTTTTTTTAACACTAATTTATATTCTCATCAATTTAATGTCTCCTGTGTAATAATACTATGTACGTCGACAGTATAGAAAGTAGCCGTTAAATCAACAATACTGCTCTCCAGAATTACATGTCAATTTATCACCACTATTGTACTATTGAAATTTGTTGTTTTAAGGTGAATAATTATTATTTTTCATTCAAAAATTAATTTGCTCAATAGAACTTAAGTAAAAGAAGGTAAGGACATTCGGGCTTCAGATGCTTACGCATTGTTGTTCCGTAAAAATTCGGTATAGATGGGAAGTTTAAAGTAGCTGTCTGGTAAATCTTCATAGTACACAATAAATGTTGATGTACTCGTATCTTTCTCATTCTACAATGAATATTATTTATATATCTGTCGATGTGTGTATATTATGAGAGCAAAATTTCAGATTTTTCTTATAGACTTACACAAATTTATAGTGCTTGTGAATGTTATCAACTGCATGTATTCGTAGCTACTTTTTCGGGCCTCTGCTTTTGCTTCTTCTATACACCACCATTTAACATGTTTAGAGAATGAGGTGTATATTTCGGCTTGTATCGTTAAAATTAAATTTCCAATTACATAACGCACATCATGGAGCTTATTAAGAGGAATCAACAAGCATGATTTAGCAGTTGTGAGTTTTGTGAGCATATTGTTGGCTGTATAAATGTTTACACCAAGACATTACTGGGAAGAACTTCATAATCTAGTAAGTTTCCGCTTCTTATTCGGTAATTTTCAGCAATAGTGTAAAATTGTAGGTTGAACAAAATATTTACATCTCCTTTTACGTGTTATAGTTTTTATTCATGATGAACATAGACGGAAGCGCGGACTGCGAAATAAACAACATCCATAACAAAAAGCAACACAAACAGCAGGACCAGATTCTGGGTGTAGAACAAATTCATTTACAAGAAAAACAATAATATATGTAGACCGTACAGTAGTGGGCGTCCTAAAATCGAATCAGAATTCTGTTGTCGTATTGTAGCGTCATATGATTACCTAGTCATTAAAGGTTCCGATAGACTAAACTTTTCACAATGAGTTCATAAGCTTACATGCTATTTTCTCAAAAGCTCTTCAACGCGTAACATTGAATAATTTCCAAAAGCAACCCTTTTTGTATAACATATACCCAGTTTATCCGACAACTCAATGTGCGCTGAAGCAATCCGCATTGGTTCAATACGCTCGAATAAACACCACTTCAAACCGCATTGAAATATTCAACACACATGCGTTCATTCCTGCTTATAAAACGCATTGAAAATTTGTAACCACTTTGAAAGTTCATATAAACATTTTCAAATCGCATTGAATCAATTTACTCTCTCGGGCTCTCATCATTCTTTCATCATCGGGCAGGTATTAGTTGTGTATTTAAAATATGGGATTGCAAACGAAATATTTGGATAAACAAAGAAATAAGAACAATGTATCGGTGTTAGTGTCAGTTCAATCAGCTGTTTGTTAAACTTCTCTCAATTTTCTCTCGCTCATTTTGGATAATTTCATATAAACACCAGCATTTCTACGGATATTGAACCAATGCGGATTGCTTCAACACACATTGAGCTGTCGGATACACTGGGTAATGGTTAGCTTCTGACTTATCATTTCGAAAAATGTAAGGTCACTAACATTTTTGAGGGCAATTGTAAAACATGAATATTTTGTTAAATTTTTCCAAGAAAATTATGATTTTAAATTTGGAAGGCCGCAAGAATTTTCCTCTACCGTTTATATCCGTTTAGAGGATATGCTTGTGAAAACTTTGATTGTATGCTTTCAGTGTTCAAATCTATCAAATCAGACAAAAGTTTTATACAGCTAAGAGATATTCTAACGTGGTTTACAGTGTATTTATAAAACTGCCGAAAAAGTGAGGGAATTAGATAGTTTTTGCGACACATGTGGTGAAAAAAACCGCTACCACTCTTTGATCAGAGTAATAACGACACAGCTATGATTGGAAGCTTCAAATTAACGATATTATTCAATTCGAGGACAAAATTTCTCTCCCTGTGGCAGACACCTTTTCGTTCTAAAGCGAGTTACTTGTTGCTTGTTCGACGGTTAAATCAAATCCATTCAAAAAAATACAACGATCGTTCGAAAAATAAATTAATTTAGTTAGTTAAAATTTAAAAGAAAGAAAAATAATAAGAAGGGCTTATATTAGAGAAGTCGATACATTGCTTTTCATTATACTCTACTGCAAATTAGAGTGATACATTTGTTTGTATACATCTTTAAGTGTTGCACTAATATGTGAATACGACGTCCGCTGCCTGAATGCCATACTTTGCTATATGGCATGAGTATTCTTACGAGCTGTGGCTCTCCGACGAATACGTCTGAAAAAAAGAAATGCAATATGCGGCAAATTACGAACACACAAGCACAGAAACAATATCACTCAGTATCAGTATCATTCTTATGGTATAACATCATATTGACTGACCAGCAGAGCATAGGTAAGAACCGTTTACTTTGGTGGTATTAGACATTGTACAGAAATATTTGAGGTTCACTATTGCTATAGGCAATGATTGTTAGGCATGCTTGCTAAAATTCAATAAATGTATTTTCAAACATTTTTCACATCAACCTAACTGGACAAAGAAAGTATGAAAAAAAGAAAAACACTGATATTAATTCGAATAATGTATAATACGAGTATGCTGAGTAAAACTCCCAATAGATGTCTTCTAAGAGATACTTAATAAATTGTTACACTATATTTGAAAAATCAAAAAAATAAAAAAATAAAAGTCTACATTAATCATTCATCGTTTTAGAATACACACTTAGAAGAAAAACAATTTTTACAAATAGATAAGGAAGAAGAAGAAATGCGTTTCGAAACTCGATTGACAAAATATATATGTATGTTCTATACAAATAATTCTTTTGATTTTGATTTAGAATTTTCTAATTTTCTATTTTTTAATTTGTGAAATATAAATATTCAACAACATTTATTTGATGTTCATTTGTTTTTTGCTTTGTTGGTTCTCTTGCTGTTGAATTTAATTTAATATATTTTTTTTATTTACGATTTATACTAATTTAACATCATTTTGTTGCAATGAAACACTTAAAATTGTGGAGGACACACACAAACATATAAATAATTGGAATACTTTTTCCCTTGCTTTTTGTTTGCATTGTTAGCCCAGTCAGAATAGACATTTAAATCAGCCACAATTCGCACAGAGCTAAAAATTGGTACAGGTGTTAAATAAACTATTACAAACGAAATATCAAATATTCCGATCGAACCTACTTCCAGCATATGGTATGTCTCTTAAACGGTAAGTGTCATCGTAAAATAAGTCAGACTAAAGTTTCAGATCATGCAATTGTCTACAAAAATTGTTCAGATACTTTTCTCCTACGATTCACTGATAATATTTTTGATTTTAACTTGTGCGTTTATATAATTTGTAATTGTTTTAATTTTATTTACAAAGATTGACTCTTCTCCACACTTATATCATGTGTACTATCAAGTTCTAGTGTGACTAGGAAATGATCTGGACCCAGAAGAAATTAACAATTATCCGTTCCACTTTGATAACTACCAATAATACCATTTTTTCAAGCAATAGGATACTATCCGATCAAAATTCCTTCATCACAATTGATCACATACTACACGCCTACTGGGGAAACCACGTTAAAAAAAAAGCACCAAGTACACTCCCTCATAAGTGAGTACAGCAATGTATTATGCAAAATACGACTTTTCCAACTTTTAAAATCGCGATATCTTTATGTTTGTAGAGAATTGCATGATCATGATCTACTAATTTTGTCTTGTATTCTTATGATTACATTTACCGTTTAAGAGAAGTATGCCAAAAACTGATATTTTTTTACCTTAGACCTTGAATAACATTTTTACCAGCAGTAGTATACGTGGGGATATTTGATATTTCATTTGTAACATTCTTCGTGCAATTCTTAGCTCTACGCAAATTGTGCCTGACATAACAGTTTTTTTTTGTCTATTTCGATTGGATTATAATGGTTTTTGATTTCATTAAAAATTTATTAATCGTTTTTTTGTTTTTCGTTTTTCTTTTATAGTTGCTTTTTGATATATTTTCTATATAATATATGTGTGTGTATAAATTTATTTTTATTAGCAGCATCTTGTTTTTGTTTGTTTCTTTTGTTTTTAAGTAAATCACATTATTCCCTCAATAATTAGTACACATTTAAGAAATTGAAAGAGGTAAATTGATAACAATTATCTGAGATATATAAAGGTATTTCTACAATAAAAGAAAATAGAAAGAAATTTTTTTGAATTTTCGTTTTGTTTTTTGTTGTTTTCATTTGAAATTCATAAATCTCGCATCATATTTCCAGAGTACAATTTTATTTCATGTTTTTTTTTTTTTTTTGAATGGGTAAAACTTAAGCGAATTAATATTTTATTTAAATATTAAAAAAAAAAAAATAAACATTAGAACTTTTTCATTGACTTTTGTTTGCTAGTTTAGATATTGTTTGTTTTTTATTTAAACAATAAGCTTTCCTTTCACTGTTGAAAAGGACGATAAATACATTAACTGTCGATCGCAATAACTATATATTATTGATTGGCTTTAGTGATTTGGATAACCTGTTATAGTATGTAAAACGATAGCAGTTGATTGGTTAAGATGATTTTTTACTTCTTTGCTCTTAAATACATATTGAAAAGAATTCCCTCCGCGTATGAGAGTAAAAAAAAATTTAAATTAAAGAAAAAAGAAATAAAAATAAACATTTGGAATTGAAGAAATTTGCGGATAAAATCGAATTGCCTACACAGCTTGATCCGGCAGATGTTCCTTAAATTTGAGCGTTTCTTCGAATATTAATGTTTTGAGGGTTTCGCGTGGAAGATCATCGAGTTCCATGCCGATGCGAAATGGTTCATCGGCAACAGGCTACAAATGACAAATAAAAAGAAATATAAATAAATGTTAGAACTAATATAATTGAGAGAGAGAGTATATGTGGATACTCACTTCATCACCAGGATCGTAGTATTGTTCCAAATATGGATGTGCAAGAGCTTCTTCCACTGTTATTCTATTGTGGGGATTAAATGTAAGCATTTTGCCTAAGAGATCTAGTGATAGCTGGTCAGCATTGTGGAATAGACGTGACCAGGGTACTTTTGGCTTGAATGGCAATGATTGCAAGTAGTTACGAGCCTGAAAATAAAAACAAATTTACAATTACATTTCGAGGCAGATCGAGGGATGCAATAGAGAAATTGAAGTAAATCGATTAAATTTTGAACTACAGTTTTTAAAGTAGAAGAAAAGGTAAGGAACACAAGGGATGTTTCTCTTCATCAAAATTCCGACGTCAGCTGGTTTTACATATTTTTTATTTATAATAATCGTATAACTAAGAAATGCAGACCTCGGAAGAATATCACACATTCAGTTGTTCGGCTAATTACATTTCGCTTTAACGACATACTTTCGGAAATATTAAATTGCATTCTTATCTAAATATCCCCCGGCTTACGCCTGAAGAACACGTTACCAACAAATAGGTACCAACAATTACTTAGTTATAACTTTTAGTGTATTAAACCTAAAGCAGCCAACTGGGCTCGTTTGATATGCAATTAATTCATGTTTAAACACTATTACCATCCACGCTTTCATTTTCGAGATATTGGTCTTCAAACACAAATTTCTTTATGTAAAAAAAGGGTGGCTATAATTTTCTTTTTTTTATATTATTTTGGAGAGCAATAATGTTATCTACAAATTTGCCATACTTTACTTGGGGCTTACAGTTTTCCAGGTGTAAGGTTAAATAAATTAATCCCCAATATGACTATTGCGGCAGTATTGTACTGGGTTTCGTCTCATAACCCCCACAAAAACTCTGGTTTGATGAAGAATACAGGCAGCAAGCACATGACCCAAAAAAGAAAAAAAAACTTGCCTTCGAAATGGAACTTCGCTGGACCAAAAGCAGTCTTCGGGAACAATGTTCGGAAGTTTTACCAAAAGGTAGATAATCGTATGAGCAAGAAAACTTAGTAGCAGGGTCACAGTCACTGCTGTGTTCAGCGGTAAGGGTATCTCAAATTCATCTATCAGGTAGAACGAACCAATCAATTTGATCGATGAAGGCCAAGCCTTGCCCACCAAATGCAGTTCAAATGAGTTAATTTGTACATTAGGGCAAAATCAAACATACGAGTACGCCTTCAATAAGAAAGGACACACAAAATCGACGAATCGAACAGAATGCCACAATATATGGCTAAAAGCTTAGCGCGAAAAGAAAAATTCGCATCAGTCACTTGAGCTGGACATAGAGCGTGAATGGATACTAATGCATCGGGCGGAAAAGTTTTCGACTTCAACCCGGATGAAAAATTCAGTTTAGGAATAAACTATTACTGATTTCATCGTCTTAGCGATAACTAGAACAAAATTTCCAAATAATCGGGAATTTCATCAACAAACTGAGATCATGAGGTCTGGGCACACTTTTTGACATCTATGATTAGTAAGGTCGGCCAATAATCTTGACGAGAATCATGGTTGAACAACGCCGCTAAATATTTTATATTTTCTCGTAAATCGTCTACGTGATTGTAGACGAATCCGTGATTTTTTTGGCCCGCAGAATAATTGTCCATTTGAGCAAGTGCATACACATGGTGTCCCCGAATTCATCAACGATAATTTGGGAAATGATTCCTGGGTATATTCTAAGAAAACAATCGTTCTAAAGGTCAATCTCCAATGCTGACATCACTTATCGAGGATTTAAGGAAAGGCTTACTTTGGTATACCCTGGCGCATGTTAACGGAAATTGCTCAGTTATTACTAATGCAAGAAACTTGGCTGATGCCTTTGTTTTTAGAAGAAATACTACCCTTTGTAACTGGATTTAAATAAAGTTGATACCTTGTTAGGGTCTTCAGATATCCAATTTCTAAGCCGGTTCCGTTTTTCTTGTCCATGCTAATTTTTGACTTTGAGGAAGCTTTCCAGAAAATGCGTAATAAACATAACCTTTTACCATTTTTTTTATGAACGTAACAATAATAATAAAAAAATCTTTAACAAGTTTGCAGAAAAACCCATAGATTTTATGATATTTGAGGAAATCTGCAGCAGGTAAAATAAGGAACTTATGTTTTTTACCTACGTTTCTAACAACAGTTGACAATAACAGTGGTTTTCCAAGAATTATTAATTTTCCAATATTTTTTATAAAATTCCATATCTATTAAAATTTTTTAAAGAGTGCTCTTCTATTTGTCTACCTGTCAAAACCTTCATTTCCTTACCCTGTTCCTCAAAAGTTCTCAGAAATAGTTAAGTTTCGGGTGTGAAGGCCTATTCGGAAAATTTACCAAACAAAAATGGTATAAAAGATTAGGAAACAAATAATTCATCAGTTTAATTTTTTACGCCAATGTTAAAGTTGCTTAGAAACGCTATTTGAAATGTCTGCACTTACAAAACAAGAATACGCAGACTTTATTGACGTTTATGGGCTGAGCTGAGCACAGGAAATTCAACTAGAACGCGACGAAGATACAATGAACTTTATCCTAACCGACGACTTTCTAGTGAAGAAGTATTTGAAAATACGTATCGAAGGCTTCGAGAAACGAAATCAGTTTCAAATACACGACCTAACGCGAGAGGAGCTCCACAAGTAATAAGAATTTCGGCTGATTAAATAATACTGGAAGCTATTACAACTGATCCGTCAATTAGCATCAGACGGATGCTCGCTCAGCTTTGCAATTCAATGTTTGCAGACATAAAATATCGAATGTACAGCATGGAGAAAATCTTTATCCATACCACCATACACCTGTACAAGAACTGCTTCCCAATGATTTTGAAAAGAGACTTGAGTTTTCTAACCGGTTTCTGGAGCGGAGCTTGGATGACAACGATTTTATTAGCAGAATTCTTAAGACGGAGGAATGTCAATTCACAAGAGATGGGATCACAAATTTTCCTAATCTTCATACATGGGCTGCGGACAATTTACATACAAGGAGACATAAATCATTTCAACACAAATTCAGTGTCAATATGTGGGCAGGTGTACTTGGAAACAATTTAACCGTCCACTTCAAACTACCTCCTAGGCTGAATTCAACAAACTATCTGGAGTTTTTGCTAAATGATTTACCAGAACTATTGGAGTACGTTCCACTAATTCAACTAGCTTCATCATATTTCCAACAGGACGGGGCTCCAGCCCACTATGGTCTTGAGGTTAAAACTTGGCTAGATGAAGAGTATTGGATTTTTTTTGTATGGGGAAGAATGAAAGAATTTGTTTATTCAACCGAAATAGCAACTTTAAGTGAATTTTAAGTGCGTATTCTCGAAGTGTATCAAAAGTGAGGCAGCAGTTAGCATCAATACACATTCGTAGTAAAATCCAAAAACGGGTTCTAGCATGCATACAAAACCAAGGAGGACACTTTGAGCATCTGTTATAACTGTTTTAGTATACACATAAAATAAAAATTATATAAAACCACACAAAATCATTTTTTATTCATAGCCTTTGGAGCTTAAAGCAAAAAAACTATGTTTTATAAATTTTACTTGATATTGATGATTTTTTTTTTTAATATTGTTACGTTCATAAGAAAAAACTAGTAAAACGGTATGTTAATTAGGCATTTTCTGGAGAAAAGTGACCTCAGTCAAAAATTAGCATGGGCAAGAAAAATGGAACCGGCTTGGATGGAAATTGGATATCCGAAGACTCTAGCAAGACATCAACTTTATTTAAATGCAGTTACAAAGGGTAGTATATCTTCTAAAAACAAAGCCATCAACGAAGTTTCTGCCATTAGTATTAACTGAACAATTTCCGTTATCATGCGTCAGGGTATATCAAAGTTAGCCTTTTCTTAAATCCTCGATAAGTAATGTTAGCATTGGAGATAGACCCTTACTGTTGAGCGATTTTTTTCTTAGAATATACCCAGGAATCATTTCAAAAATTATCGTTGACGAATTAGGGGACACCCTGTATATCGTTCAACTACTCTCTTAATGATCAATAACACTAATACGTCAGATTAGAATGAGCACACTAATGTTGGAAAAAATTAGCTGGTTCAAAGTAAAGTGTGGAAGAAAAAATCCAAAATGGGGCCTAAAGATCTTGGACGCAGAAATTAAAGCCACACTATCGTCGAACATCGTTGTGGTCAACGATGAAGCTCATGAGACTACAAACTGAGCTACATTCATAAAAATACACCGCTTTGTGAAAAAATGTCCCTTGTGGTGTTTTTTTTAATAAATCAGAAGCTATGTTATCAACGGAAATTGTTATTGAACATCATACATGTAACAATGAATTGTTTTTTTTTTCTTTTTTTTTTTTAAATATGGATGATATTGACCAGATGATTTCAACAGAATGTCGTTACGTGATGTACGGCAATCGAAACCATGCGTTTTGACGACAAACTGACTTCGAGAAATAGGCTCGTCGATCGGTCTCTAAAACTATGTGATATTAATATCTACGGATTATTTTTGGAATTATTTTTTCAACATACTGTCATGAATAAAAAGAATTACGTTAATCGGGTTTGACAAAGCACTTAGCAGAACTCAGTTGCAAAACTTATGGGAGCAACTATCCCGACAACAAGAGGAACAGTAATCCACCAACTTCTGCGTTATCACAGTTTTGCACTCTCTATTATTGGACGCAAATGATAAATACGTACATATGTGTATCAGCAGTAATTACAATCACACAAAAACCTTTACTATAGAAGTAGATCTTACTGTAATCTTGTATAAAAATAATCGATTTTTCGAGATCTTACCTTGTCATTGATGATACATTCCAAATCCTCTTGGGATGGTGTTCCTAAAACCCCAAGAATGTGATTTAATTGATCGAGATAGTGTTTACCAGGGAATATTGGGCGATTACTCAGCATTTCAGCCAATATACAACCAACTGACCACATATCAATTGATTTCGTATAACCCTAAAAATAGCAGATTTGAAAAATTGTTAAAACAATGCATTAAAAAAACATTCCAACTAACTTAAACTTACTTTTGAATTCAGCATAATTTCTGGTGCTCTATACCATCGTGTAGCAACATATTCCGTTAAAAACCCTGTATGATCATGCTCTGGATCAGCCACACGTGCCAAACCAAAATCACAAATCTAAAAAAAAAAATGAATTATATTTTAAATACAGTAACAAATTTCAGTAATATTCTAGACAAAGCTGAGGTTACCTTAAGGTCGCACGTTGTATTTAACAGTAGATTGCTTGGTTTCAAATCCCGGTGCAAGACATTTGCAGAATGAATATACTTTAAGCCACGTAGAATTTGGTACAGAAAATAACATATGTGATCGTTACTTAGCCTCTGTAAAATAAAAGTTCAAATTTAGATTTTTCAATACGAAGTCAAGTGTTTCTTCACAAGCAAAGAAATGGAAATCCAACTAAACGTCAACAAACATGAAAGAACAATTAAATTGATGGAGTAATTAATTGTTTAAGCAACTCATATAAAGGGTATCAGATAAGACCGATTGGAAAAAAAAATTAAATAAAACAACAACGGTGTGAGATATGATATAAAATTGATTCTGGCTTTATTATGAAGCTACGTTCATGTCATTATGTCTGATATAGCCAAAAATGGGCCTTGCCGAGTTGATTTTTTGGCCAAAATCTGGATCTCCGGCCAACATTTTAACATTTGATTAGAAAGGTCGTTCCTACGTACTCGTATATTATATCAATATTGTCAATAACATGGGTCTTGTAGGAAAAATGAGAAAAATACCTGAGCACTTGGAAAATAAAATTGTTGAAATGACAAAAAACAATAATTCAGCACGGAAAATAGCCAAAGTATTACTTATTTGCCATCGAACAGTGCTTCAAGTTAGAAAAAGACTCAATGTAAGTGCGTTTGAAGTAACGAGATCGAGACCAAGAATGCTTACTGATATAGATGCTCGTCCTATGGAGCGGCTGATGGTAACCAAACAATAAACAACATCACAAGATGCTGCAGCCGCCATAGACAAACCCCTTAGCGAGTGGACAGCACGTAGAGCGCTTCGATGACTTGGTCTGACATCTTTTATTAAACAAAAAAAGCCAGCACTATCAACGAAAAATGTAGCGGCGCGTCACAAATTTTGCAAAGAACACAATATATATGGTCGGATGAAACAAAAATTAACCGTTTTCAGTCAGACGGTAAAGCAATATTATTGGCACCGACCATATGAATCCTTGCAAAAGCACCAGGCAAAAGAAACCATGAAACATGGAGGAGGTAGCTTGATACTATGGGGCTGCTTCACTTGGTGGAACGTCGGACCGGTAATAAAAATCAATGGCATAATTAAAAAAGATTATCTTCGTATTTTAGAAGAAAATTTGCCAGACTTCGTAGACGAAAGCGCATACCCAGAGGATGAAGTCATTTTTCAGCATGATGGAGATCCTAAGCATACTGCTAAAATTGTTAAAAATTGGCTTAGTAGCCAGACGTTTCTTACTATGCAGTGGCCACCGACCTGAACCCCAATGAAAATTTATAGGCACTTTTGAAAAAAAAAAAAAAAACAACTGGGACGGTATGATAACGCACCGAGGAGCTTGGACCAGTATTCCACACCAAATTATCCAGAAATTGATCGAAAGCATGCACAAACAAGTTAACAGTGTCTTTAAAGTCAAGGGCCTTTGGACTAAACATTAAAAAATTGTCATTAAATACTTAATTTGTGGATACATTGAGTTTTTTTTTATTATATGGATTAAAAGTTAATTTTGGATTTCTTTTTAAAATATGGTTTTATATTTTTTACTTACAAGTAAAATAAAGAACAAAACTTCATTGCGATAACTGTATTTTTAAGAATTTTACAGCCACCCAAAGTCTGATTTGAGTAGGATGTATCCACATGTGCTCGCCACTGTAAAGGCATTTGCGACAGTTATTCGCAATGATATAGGCCGATTTACTCGAAAAATTACACTTTGTAATAGCCGAAGGTTGGCTAACGTACATCCTCGAAATTCTAATCAAACAGCGATTCCCAATCATGATTTCTGAGTGGCCCATTTCAATTTAAATTTCTTACCCTAAAAAAAACAAACCGATTTACATAGAAAAGTTTTGTTAACCCCCAGGCAGCGCAAGAAAACCGCTAATGACAGACAAAGTCGATTCTCAAAAAATAAAATACTGGCTTATATGAGAGACACATTTTATCAAACGTCCCTACATCAGCTTGCATTCGCTGAAGATATTGGCACCAACAGAAGAAGTTAGCAGGCTGTCAATGGTGTGCTTTCGACTATTAAAACAGAAGCATCAAAGATTGGTCTGACTGTGAAAGGGGATAAAATAAAAAAGTTAATGTTAGTGTTGACTAAAATATATTTATGAAGTTGACCCCACAATGGAAACAAAGAATATCTTCTTGCTAAAAGCACCCGAATTCAATGACAAACTTTTGTAACATAATATGCGAACAAAATCTAATCTACAGCTATAAACTGCTCTATCCTCCCCAATTATAGTTCTTGAATTTGTTACCAACGGTTGCTTCAGACTGAAAACCATAAAAGAGCAATTGATAATAAATTAATCATGTCTGAAGTCTTTGGTGAAACAAATATACAATTCGAAGTAAATTCTTGAAACTTCCTTAAATGGAATCTTGATGTAAATAACCGCTGCATATTAATGTTTTTTTTTTAGATTTATCGTTATTAACACATGAGCAAGTATGACGACCTTTTCCAACAAAAATGACTAACACCAAATAAATTTACGTGTATTTATAAATACACAAATTCCGTGACATGCATAATAAATTCCACTTTGGCCAAGTAAATCAAAATAACAAAAATACCACTGACTAGTAGTTTATCTGGTAAACAAAATACCTAACACAATACAAAAACATCTATTTCGCTTTCTATTAGGAATCTCAGAAAAAAGGAATGAAATTCCTCAGAAATTAGTCAATTAGACCATTTGTGTCTCATAGGAAACATACGCAAACATCTTCGTCCACGTCTTCTTCTTCTTCCACCGCATGTTTGATAATAAAAAAGCGATTCCATTTTCAACACACAAAAAAAAACGCCAACAACAAAATATAAGTAATAAAAAATGAACAAAAAAAGAGGAAGTAAAAAAAAATAACCAGCAACAAAATGAATAAAGAAAAAAATCAGTTTCCTCGTGAATCACATCCAATGAACCATGCAAAGCGCGCACTGTCCTCTTTAGTGGCCCCTTTTTCGTTCCTTATCCGTTGTCGACCCCACATTGAAATTTCAGAAATCCATGTGATGTCATATTTTAATTTAAGTAATTATGGGAAAAAAAATTCATAATTCTTTGATATGCGATGACGAAGAAAGCAACAAGCACTGCGTAGTGATAACAACAAACCTGATTTAGGTAGTGTACGTACGAATACGACGAATAGTACTATTATCTGGTATCTATTTTTTATCTACATATCTGATAAGACACACGGCAAACGTACTTGTACATATGCGCAGATATAAACGTTCTGATAGTAGTAAGTGTTTAGGAATAGTTGTTTACACTGTGACACAGGCCGTCAATCAAACTGGTTGAGTGATTGTGCTAAGGTTGGCTGCTGTTTACATTAAAATCCCCATGGCGCTATTTCTTCAGTACTCGCTTTGTAGGTGAGGAAAAGGGAATTGTTTTTGCAATTTTCTTTTCTTTTTTCTTTTAACATTCCTACCCCTGGGAATTTTAATAACAAGGTTACGACGAAATCATTAGTAAACAACCCTTTTCAATAACAATACATATGATTAATATAGCCAGGAATGTTAAAAATTGGGAACACTTCTAAGACAAAACCACTTGCAGTAAGAATTCACTATGACAAAAGCTGAAACAAACGGAAAATGACAACGAAGATTATGAAAGCAAAGCAATGATACTTTCAGTTAAGTTTAGTAATCAATCATCGTTCGTACATACGAGTATGTGCCAGTAGTCACGAAGAAATTCGAGAAGACACTTTAAGGATATTTTTTCGAAAAATATTCTTAGACAAGTTCAAAGGAGAGCTCGCCCTCGAACCTCGCCCGACATTCAGTTTTTCAGTTAACAAAAATCAAGTCAGACAAGATCAGACGACTAGAAATCAATAACAATCCAACTTCCACTAAGAATTTCGTCTTCCATTAAAAGTTGGATGCCACCCATGGAACGAAATAACCACTGAGACTAACAATTGAGATTAACAATTGTTTTTTTTTAGGACAATATTCATTATACAAGAGATGAAGCCTACTGTACAGACCAGATTTATACATTTCAGATGTACACTAATCTAGTGACGTGCCAGGTTAACGCCAGTTATAAAGGGTTTTCCAATAGGGACTTGACAACTTTGAATTTAATTTGTGAACGCACTCTTTCACTAATCATCAAACTGTTACTGTCAATTTATTCAGTAAACTCAACATTTTCATCATGGTAAAAAGTACACGAACGAGCAACGTCTGCAAATTATAAAAATTTTCTACCGAAATTCGGAGTCGGTGACTGCAACTTTAAGAGCATTAACTCCAATTTTCGGTCGTAATTTTCGCCCTAGTAGACAGGCAATAACAAGTTTAGTCCAAAAATTTGAGTCTACAGAGGGTGTTCAAAATATTAGGAACACTGCATTTTTTTGTTTATTGCTGTGGATTTTGATTTTGCAGCATGAAATAAAAAATTCAACTTTACAGTTTTAAAATTTATCATATTTATTTATTATTTATCGAGGCAACAATTTTTTCCATTTGATATTTTGTCACACCTTTCTTAACCTTTTTTAACGCACGAATTCGTTCTGGCATTGTTTTTATATTTTTAATTAAATATTTGAAAGTGTTCCTAATATTTTGAACATCCTCTGTACATATTCGTTGTGTGATGTTGCTGTGTCAGTGAGACAACGGGTTGGTCGAAGTGTCGAAAATATCGCTGCCATTCAGGCGTCCGTAGCAAACGATCCAAATCAGTCAATACCACGGCGTTCTCAAGAATTGGGCATCGCTCAGACCACATTATGGCGTATTTTGCGTAAGGATCATGGTTTACACCCATACAAGATCAAGCTGACTCAAGAATTGAAGCCGATAGACCATTTGAAGCGACGTATGTTCTCCGATTGGGTTCTGGAGAAGATGCGCCAAGATGATGAATTTCATCGCAAAATCATCTTCAGTGACGAAGCTCATTTTTGGCTCAATGGGTTCGTCAATAAGCAAAATATGCGTTATTGGTCGGGTGAAAATCCACATATGCTTCATGAATCACCACTTCATCCACAAAAAATAACTGTTTGGTGCGGTTTGCCTGCCGGCGGCGTTATTGGGCCATATTTTTTCGTTGACGATAACTATCGTCACGTTACTGTAAATGGTCAGCGTTATCGCGCCATGATCACCGATTATTTTTGACCCGAATTGGAAGATATGGACATGAAAGATATGTGGTTTCAACAGGATGATGCCATAAGCCACACTGCACACGCTACAATCGATTTATTGAAGAGTAAGTATGGTGAGCTTGTTATCTCAAGAAATGGGCCAGTCGATTGGCCACCTCCTTCGTGCGATTTAACGCCGCTTGACTATTTTCTGTGGGGCTACGTTAAGTCATTGGCTTATGCCAACACGCCGACGACGTTGGAAGAGCTCAGAGCCAACATTGAACGCGAAATAGCGGCCGTTTCGGCCGAAATGTGTGGCCGAGTCGTTGAAAATTCGGTCCAAAGAATCGACTGCTGCAAACGTGCACGCGGTAGCCATATGAACGAAGTCGAGTTCCATTCATAAATGTTTTAATTATACTTCAAGCCGATAATAAAGTTTTTGAAATATCTCAAATGGTTTGCGTTTTATTTAAAAAACAAGTTGTCAAGTCCTTATTGGAATACCTGCATCCACTCAATTTAGTAAAATCTCTAGGCTTCGCTACCCAAAGCCTTGTACTTAGAATTTATGTTTAATTAACTCCAAAGATGTTAATGCGGTATACTATCCTATGCAAAAGGTTTTCATTTGATTTGCCTTTGTATACACTTCTAGATGGCTAGATGACGCAGTTCTCTGGACCAGTAAGGTAACTGACCACGCCACTATCCTGAGTACTTTTATTTTATTTTTTATTTTTAAATATCGCGCGCTCAAGAAGTTAAGATACCAATATATTTTATTGTTTTTGTCCACCTAACAAATATGAGAAAAGTTATAGAATTGGGAAAATGGATTCCACACCACCTATCGCAAAAGAATCTTCAGCAAAGACTCGAAGCCTGCACTGGCGTCAAAATCAAGAGCCATTTTTGAACCGGATGGTTACCGGCGATGAAAAATGGGGTCTTTACAATAAAATTAAATTTCGTCACCAATGGCTTAGTCCAGAAAACAGACCAGCACATATCCCAGAGATGGACATCACACGCTGAAGGTGTTTCTGTGGGTATGGTGGGATGTTGAGGGAATAATCCATTTTGAGCTGTTGTCTCGTAACCAGACTATCATCGCAGAGGTCTGCTTTTTTTATTTAGTTTCTTCTTTTTCACACTTTATATAATATATACTTTTTAATACATTTTATTTAATATTTTAAAAAACGAATAGGCATCATTCTGTAGTTCATAAGAAACTAGAGACGAATGATCAATAGCTCTGCAGATTAAAGTCGCCATTAGAGAAGAAACGGCTAGGTCTGGTTAATCGAATGAGTGTTCTATTCCATTAGTATAACGCTCGACCTCATACACCTATGACCACCTGCATATAGTTACACGAATTTGGTTTGAAAAAAAGGTGCGTCCGCCTAGTTCCCCAGATTTAGCTCCACTATATTTACACTTATTTCGATGCAACAAATTTTAGATCTCGGGATGATGCCTTAGAGGCTTTTGGGGTATATTTTTCGACAAAGCCAACAATTTTTTTTTTTAGTGTTAAGAAGTTGCCTGAGAGCTGGGCAGAAGTGTTGTCTGATGAAGGAAATTATATTGACGACTAAATCAAAACAGACAGACAATCAAAAATCACGCAATACTTATTTACAACCTGATACAACAGAAGATACTTTAGGTATACCGATCACTATATATAAACAGTAGGAGGCTATCTTCTACCTGTCTCTCAGAAAAAAAAAACTCCATCTTTCTACAATGACGATCTTAACTAATAATAATTATACTGTGTATACTATACTTAACTAATAATCAGAAGTCTATTGAGTTTCACTTGACGCTAATTGGATCAATGACTAGAGTTTTCAACGACGTTGAATGTTCTCGATTCAGGATATATGAATTTGCTGAAAGGGGGACCATGCTTGGCTGGCATATTCAAGGAGGGGCCGGGCAAGGGTAATGTAAAGTGACCTTGTCACATAATGGTTGCAAAATTCTTTAGACCAACGTTTGATAAAACCGAGCGATGAGTAGGTTCTAAGGATTATCTCATCAATATCCGAACGGAAGTTTAACTCTCTATCGTATAAAATTCTAAGGTCGCGAAGGGACTGAACCTGGGGTACAGGTTGGTCAAGCAGAAAATAAAGTCGAGAGGGTGATTGATTGGACTTACGAGACAAAGTCATAGATTAGCATTTGTAGACCTTAAGCTCAAAGCAATTTTTTAGACACCATGTAGAAAACCTATCGAGGTCTTCTTGAAGGAGAATACAGTCTTGAAGTCGTAAAGAAATAGTTTTGGAGAACTTAGTGTCATCGGCGTAAGTGGATCGGAGCAGTGTTTGATAATCTTCTCAAGATCGTTTATAGTTAAAATGAAAAAGAGGAGACCTAGACGGCTGCCTTGTGGGACACCAGAAGTGGCTAAAAACGGGGTTGAGAAGGCTATAGGGTCAAAACTAAGGGAAGACAATTTGAAAAGGATCAGTTGATGTGATATTTTATCAAAGACCTTATCGAAATTTGTAGCAATAACATCGATTTCGTTGCCGTTTTCTAGGGCTGAAAGCGCAGAAGAATTCCACTTAAGCGACTTGCACTGAAAGCTTAAAACTTTATATAAAAAACTATCGAACATTTTAGGTATGTGAATATGCTTAGCACTGGGGCGGTAGTTGGTTACTTCATTCTTTGATCCCTTTTTGTGAACCGAGGTTATGAAAGAGGTCTTCCAAACTTGGGGGAATTCCGCTTGTGTGAGGGACAGATGAAAGAGGGAGGAAATTCATCATTGAGATTTTGTAACTTTTCTTCGATACGGGTGGGATCAAAAGGTTGAGAGAGAGTACGAAGAGATTGTGTGCAAATGACTGTTTAAAAAAGTTTGCAAAATAGTTGGCAATAATATGTGGGTCGGTCGATGATATATTATCGAACGAGAGAGAGGGGGGATAACCGTCTGATTTTCTTTTGTAGTTGACCAATTGATAAAATGTCTTAGGATAGTTGATATGGTTGGTCTGAATATCGTTACCAAAGATATCTCAACCAAATTCAATCTTCCATCATATCAGACCCTAACAAATTCTACCAATTTATTAACACAAAAAAAAATCCGATTGCTATCCATCAACTCTCAAATTTTCTAATATGTCTTCCGATGACTCAACAACCATCGCTAATCTATTTGCGAACTTCTTCAGTCAGTCGTGTTCGGCCCAATCTGATGACATCGATCCTGAATACTTTTCTTACCTGAACAACTGTTGTTAAATATCTCCCTCGTCAGTTGAAATTACATCAGCGCAGTTACTAGACAAAATACATAAACTGAAAGACGATTTTTCCCCAGGTGCTGATAGATAGCCCGCAGTTGTCTTAAAAAAATGTGCTGATAATCTAATTAATCCCCTCACTAGTATTTTCAAACTATCTTTGTCTGAAGGGCTCTTTCCTCATCTGTGGAAAAGCGCTTTTATTACCCCTATTCACAAAAAAGGATCAAAGCACGATATCTCCAATTATCGCCCCATTGCTAAACTATCCTGCATCCCCAAGGTTTTTGAAAGTATTGTTTATGATGCACTATATTTTCAATGTAAATCTATTTTTGCAACCAACCAACATGGTTTTCTTAAAGGCAGATCAACGATCACCGACCTCATTGAGTTTGTTTCTAGTTCACTATGCGCACTAGAGCAAGGGAAAAATATTGATGTAATCGCCACGGACTTCAGTAAGGCCTTTGATAAACTATCGCACAAGTTAATTTTATTCAAACTCAAAGCTCTTGGTTTCGAACCTAGACTGACCTCTGGGTTAATTCCTACATTAAAAAACGCTCCTATATTGTTAACTTTCGTTCACATTTTTCTGACACATTTCTCGCCACTTCGGGTGTTCCACAAGGCAGTCATCTCGTTTCATTAATTTTTATTTTAACTATTAACGATGTTGTTAACGTCACAAAGCACTTCCACATATCTATCTATGCCGATGATATGAAAATCTATAGACAGATCTCAAGTCTCTCTGACTCTCAACCTTTACAAGATTATCTTAATAAATTCTCGATATGGTGCCATAAAAACTTTCTTGAGCTCAACATAGAAAAATGCCAAGCCATTTCTTACTCCCGGAGGCGTTTGACACTTCCAACCCGCACCTACTATTTATCAAATCAAAGAGTAGCTGTAGTTACTTCAATGCGGGACTTGGGTGTCATTTGTGATACACAGCTTAATTTTCGCAACCATATTGACTCCGTAATTAGGAAAGCTAACTCCGCTCTCGGATTTGTTAAACGATGGTCAAAATAATTCTCCGACCTCTATGTCACCAAATCCCTGTACATAATCTTTGTTCGTCCACTTCTCGAGTACGCCAGCGAGATATGGTCTCCTTACTATGATGTACATATTCTGCGCATTGAAGCTGTCCAACGTAGATTCCTGCGTTTCGCATTACGTGGGCTACCATGGGCTGACCACAATACTCTACCCCCCTATGTAAATCGATTAAAACTACTCGGTCTCCTGTCTTTGGAAAAACGTTGGGAGTCCGCCGATATTCTCTTCATACACAAACTCTTAACCGGCATCATTGACTGTCACACAATACTCTCCCAAATCCCAATCAATACCAACCCGTATCATTTAAGATCTGTCCACCTTTTTCGTCCGAATAATCACAGGACAACTTATGGTCTCAACGAGCCACTGTGTCGTATGCTACGTGAAACAAATCGGGTACGTCAAGTGTTCGATTTCCACTGCAGCAGTCCAGCCCTTCGAAACTTCCTAAATAAATATTTTTCCCGTCAATAGACCTTATCTTAAGTAGAAATATTTAGTAGTTATAAGTCATAGTTTTAAGTTTAGTTTGTTAAGTTATATGTTTGTATTAAACATTTTCAATAACCTGTCCGAGGTTGACCCGGGCCTCAAATCAAATCAAATCTGCGCTGTGTCGAGAAAGATCTGACAGAGGCAGTTATAGAGCTGGGTGAATTGCAGGTAAGTTTCAAGACAGTTAGAGTATTCATAATAAGAATTGGTGCCAAGAAAAACTGCCCATAATTTGTTTCTTCTGTTTCGCAAAGAGCGAAGTCTCCTGTTGTACCATGGAGGGGAAATAGATGATGTTTTTTGCCGTGAAAAAGGAATTAAATATTTCACTGTAGAAAATGGAGACAGCATCAGATAAGGATAGGTTGGTAAAATCAAAAGAACATTTGCTAAGATAGGTATTGATTTTGCGAAAATTAGCTTTATGGAAGTTGTAAGAAGAGATGGTGGTTGAAGAAGTGGGCTGGGATGAAGAGTTATGGAAAACTGAGAGAAGAAGAGGGGGTGAAAGTTGTCGACAGTTGATAGGATAAAAGGGCACAACGTTACTGTGGAGTTAATAGGATCACTAGTGAAAATAAGGTCTAGTTGCCTACCGATAGAATTAGGACGTCAGATTCATGTTGAATGGACCTCATTTATAGTGTCCATATAGGCTAAGTGCGTCGGCTTTCTTGATGTTGAAGAAAATACATGAAACCCATAGATGAAGTTATGTACTTTGGATTTTCGAAAATTTTCGTAATTTAATGGATCGAAGGTGGAATAACCAGTCGCACCGCAGACTTTTGAGGTAAGGATATAATATATTTACCGGCAACAGATTTCATACGATATATTTAAAAGGCTGTAGTTAGTAGACGGTGTCCAGAGATTCTATTCAGCCGACTATATTTTACGGAGGATTTGATGTATGCACGTTACCAAGTCATATCCACATGTACTAGTAGCCTTATTAGCCTTTAGTTAAATTATCGTTATGTAGACCTCTACTTCCTAAAGTAGCTGGAATCGCTGTTAGTCATCGCATACGTTCAACAGTTTATTCTGCCTGACAGCGGAATATTTATCTCTATTAAATAGTCTGCAGAAGTAATTCTTCCAGACTTTCTGCATCAACTGTCTACACGTTACTATTCTTATCCTAGTATGATCTAAATCGAGAGTTGTTGACATGTTCTTATCGTAAAAGTTTGGCTACATGCCCGTATAAAACATAAGCGTCTTATATTTTTCCAAAGAAGAATACGCTTATATTAGGTGGGGTGAAAAGTAACCTCCTTGGGAATGAAATTTTTTTTTTTTTATTCAATATAGTCCACTTTTGGCTTGCGATTTTCCAACTTCTTGATCCCGTCCGAAAAGTAATTTTCCGGAAGGTCTGCAAAATACTCCTCCGTGACGTCGATGACTTCCTCGCGTGAACTGAATTTTTATTGATGAGCTATCTTTTGAGGTCTGAGGGAGCCAAATCGGGCGAATACGGTGGTGCGACACCAATTGGAGCCATAAGTCATTGATTTTAGCCGTGGTGGCGATGCTCTTGTGGGCCGGCGCATAGTCTTGCAAAAACAGATTTTTTTTTCGCTTGATGTGAGGCCGTTTTGCAGCGATTTCGTCCTTCAATCGCTCCAATAATGCACAGTAATACTCGCTGTTGATGGTTTTTCCTTTTTCGAGGTAGTCCACGAAGAGTATGCCATGACAATCCCAGAAAATCGACGCCATAAACTTTCCGACCCATCGAGCCTCCCTCGGCCGATTCGGAGCACTCGTGCCGGCTTCAGTCCATTGCCGGGCTCTCATTCTGTTCTCTGGTGTGTAATAGTGGATCTTAGTTTCACCAACAGTTACCAATCGACGCCAATAGTCCGCCCGATTCCGCATCAGCAAGTCCAAACACTCTTTCGAAGTGGTCAGGAGTGAGCATGCGCGGGACCCAGCGGCAGGATAACTTATTCATATGCAGAATATTGCCCAAAATATGGCGTGTGCGCTCAGTGCTAATCTTTGTAGTATCTGCTAGCTCGCGCACCTTCATTTTCCGGTCAGCCAACACCATTTCATGTATTTTTTTGACATTGTCCTCTGTAGCCGCATCGGAGGGCATGCAGCTGCGGACTTGATCGGTAGTGGAATGCGGCCACCACGAAACTCTCGAAACCAATATTTGACGGTGTAATCTGACGGAGCATGAGTCCCATAATATTTATCCAACTTTAATTTGGTTTCCTTTAATGTTTTATGAGAGAACGAAAATCGTTTTTGTCCATACTCAACATGATGCCAAACACGTCAACAACAATCAGCTGTCAAAACAAAACTACAGACAGTATTGCACTTGTTTTTGGCATGTCTGCCTAAATATGAACGGACTTCAAGGCACCATAACCTTTTTTGCAGTAGCAGCGCATTCTGGCGGTCAAGGAGGTTACTTTTCACCCCACCTAGTAAGTCTGAGATTTACAGATAACCTTGGAAAATTCTAAAGATATTACTTTTGTTTTGCATGTAATATCGAAAGTCCTTTGCAATGGATTAGGGGCAAAAATATTAACTTTATTATTAAAATTATTTTGAATGTGTTATAAATGTAGCAATAGTTGATGGGCTGAAAGCCCCATAATATAATTTTCAACATTGAAACTTTGGGCGCTCTGTGAGACAATTCACACCAGGTAAAGAAATTAAATATTGGAAGATGTACGATATGCGTTTTGTATGTCCTGTTTTTAAAGGAAGAACCTGTAAGCATTTAAACCGCTATTTTATGATTATTCTTCTCCCAAGAGCAAAAGGAAAAAATAGAGAATAAAAAAGCACAAAATGAGTTTTACATTTCCTAATACACCGAAATTGAAACAAGCATCTACGAGTATTGGGGAGGAAGTTTTGATGTCTGCTTTATATCACATAAATATGAATTCGTGAATTGCTTTGCAAATTTTGAAAATTGCCTTGGGTACAAAAACCTTTCCCGCAAATTCCATAACACAGAATTTAGTTACGACTGCTTTATGTTGAAAATTATATAACATTGCAACGCATGGTACTATCTACTAAAAATTGCCGGACATCCTTCCGCCATGACATGTGAAGCTTCAAATATATTTGCAATTTAATTTTTTGTATTTCTATGAGATTTTGCACCCAATGAGGTTTTGTTACCATTTCAACATCCTATATATTGTGATTGTGTGAATAAGATACTACCATTCCTGTTTCCAAAGAAGTTAATGCCATTCATACAATGTTATAAATATGAATTTAAAAGTTTAAATTTAAATTTAAAATTCATTTAAGCGTGTCAACTGGAATTTAATCTTTATCTTTATTACTGTAGCTTATCAAATGCTTATCAGAGAGTTCCGAACTGAAACTTTAATATTTTTCATGCAATTCGTAGGCTTTAAATTAAAATAGTTGTTACTTATCCATAAACGAACGTTCGAGTCTGGTGTTTGCAACCTCATCTGAAATGTTAACACTAGTTGCACACATAATTGGTAGGGCAGTAGCTTATACAAATATTGAGATTCGATATTTAATATATTTGGTGCTATACGCCAGGGTAGACTTGGATATTTTGTAGCAGTTAACTCAACTCCAGTAGAGTACAATGGATTAGTTTTATGACTGAGTGCTTTATTCGTCCAGAAAAAAAAACTCAACGACAGAAATAATTAACACTTTGGTGAGAGGAAGAATGTATCCATCCTGTTCTATGACAATATACAGCCCTTTCATTCGCCGGATAACAATGAACAACAATTCCTGATTTTGAATCCACTGCGATGTATAATAACATCGAACGACTTACTGAGAACCTTGAGAAAGTAGAAATACTAAGACAGTCGACGTCTTCAACCTTATCAGCATTTTTCATAAGTGGTGCGATTCCAACAATTCATCAATAATCATGTTGGCAATAATTTCACGTAATCCGAAAAAAAAAAAAAAAAACATAACAGTATACGAATATTTCTCTCTTCGAGGAAAAAGAGAGAGCTATGTCTCACACAAGAGCAAGGACAAGGAGTACTGATATCGTAATGAAAGTAATTCTATTTAGTTTTGAGTTAGGATTTGCCTAGTATGCTTTTGCGAACATTTTAAATTTCATAGTCTATATGGTTCCAAATTCGAAATACTCAAAATTTACGAATTAACTTACTTAATTATCGAACCCTTTATTGACTAAAGGTCTCTGCCTCAAACGTGTTCCAACCTCTCAATCCGGGCCACATCAGCGATCGCTTGCTCTTTAAACTATCGATTCGGATTTTACGTCTCGGAGATGCCGTATACCCCTCATCGGATGAAGAGTATTAGACCAAAAGCAAAGGGATGGTACGACTCCAGCTGTAGAGGTCAGGCTTAAAGAAATGTTTTTTCGGTCCTACTAGACAACTCGACAAGAAAAATCGAAAAAGTTCAAACGAGCCAGGAATGACTGCAACGTCTTCCTCAAGCGTGCGAAATTCCAATATGACCAACAACTAAGGTAAAAAATACTATAATGTCCCAAAGGAAGTAATAGCTTTGGGTCGATCGAAAACATCAGAAATTCTGAATCATTCCCCATCCCAATGCTCATTTACAATGACATTCCAGCTGTCAGCTAAGATAAGGCCAACCTGCTTGCTGCACACTTTGCGACCAGCTCAAAACTTCCAGGTTGTACCTCGTGTCGGGACGAATCCACTTTCACACTCGTGCAGTACTTAAAGACCTTAACATACATAAATCTGCTGATCGAGATGGTACGGCTGTAGAACGGGAACGTCAGCGTATGCTAAGCTCATTAAATTCAATATAAACGGAATCCCAAAATGCGGAACCTCCAACAGAGTGGTATTTAATGCTTCTAAAATGCAATGCTGTCTGTTGGCGTTAAAGCGAAATCTAAACACCCATTCATTATCCATGTATGGCACTTGGATCATTGAAACCGAAAAAATGTCCATTCTCCGCAAGTGTGTCAATGACAACCTACGTTGGAATGACTACATATTTGATGTCGTCAAAAACGCTGCGAAATGTATAGGTTTCTTCAAACAATTTAAGAAATAATTTTCCCCCTCTGATCTGGCCTCAATATAAAAGACGTTCATCCGCATTAGAGTACAATGCCCACATCTGGTTAGGTTTTCCTAAAACCTTTCTGTACCTGCTAAATAGGATTCAAAGCGGTGCGATAAGACTCATAGGTGATGATAATATCACCTAATCAATTGACAACTTCGAACACTGACGAAATGTCTCCTGTTTCACCTTGCTCTGTCGCTATTTTCACCACAAGTGCTTCACTGAAATTGCCAGTAGCATTCCGACCCGTCTCGCTATGAATGCTCATCAGTTTACCCTCAAACCCATGGACGCACATTCAAATATCATGATTCTTTTTTTAGCCGTACATCTCGCTTATGGAAGCCCTGCCGAGCTCTTTATTTTCTGATCACTATAATCTTTAAACATTCAAAACGAACGTACATCGATATATCTCTTTCATCTCCTTAACTTTCCTTCACCGCGCTGTGTGAAAACATTTTAAGGGTACAAATAACCCCTTGAGCGCGTGAGCTTCGGTAGCCACCAACACCCCAATCGGCCCCTAGATACAAACACAACAACAGCAGCAGCATTTCAATTCGATCACACATAACAACAACAGCAGCAGCAGTCACATAACAACCACAATAACAGCAGAAGTCACATATCAACAACAACAAAAACAGCAGCACATCATACGCCGATTAGAATACAACAACAGCAGTTCAACACACGCCGGATGCATTATTGTAACATTACGAAATTGAGGATCAATTCAAGTTTATGGGATCGCACTACATTAGTTAAGTTAGGTGTTAAGCTAAAATTTGTAAGAATCTCAGTTGATTAACGACATTGTTAAAGTCAAGTTGGTTTTTATCTAAGCGCAAGGCTTCGAAACAACTCGCGATAACTGTAAAAAAAAGTACCCTTTGTGCTGCAGCAATTATACATCTCAGGAGCGGGGTGCCAAGAATAACCAAGCTCACAGCTGGATAACGCTAAAAGTCTATTCACATTTGGATGTCAAACATTTTCGATGAGAACCAAACGAACTCCAAACGCATTAATATCCTCAACCTTTCAGATAGATATAGCTGAGAAATTAGCTGTCTAAAGTTGCAAAACAATCTAACAATTGAATGGGCTCAAAACTAATTGGAAGATAATCTGAAATCATTCTATCAACCAATTCTGCCAGTTTTGCGTTTAGCAATGAGGTTCACTCTAAGCTCAATGGATATATCAATGAACGGAATCCTTTATTGTGAGAAAAAAACCTGCATGGACTCTTCAGATAGCATTACATCTGCAAAAATGTACTGTATGTTATTTTACGATCCAACGCTGCTGGATTATTTTTTTTGAGGTACTTGTTTACGTGAAAAACCAGCAACAATTGCTGCTTTGAAAGACAATAATCGGCGGGTTATTACGGATATATGACTCCAGATGCTAGAAAAAGTGCTAGTCACGGTGCTTGTTTCACTCTAAAATGTTTAATGACAATATTCTTTCAAATAAAAGAATTTTTTTAAATCAAAAGCTAATGTAGTGTTATTTAATTTAAATTTCTTTTCCGGACCCTCTTAGAGTCAAGAGAAACATAATGTCAAATTAACCTTTGTTTTTTTTTAAGGATTTGTAAAGCATTATTTTGGCCCTAGAAAAGTTGCAACGTAACGTATTGCTTAGATCAATAATCGCCAGACCTCCACTAAAATATCATTTTTAATTTTTGATTTTTCCTAAGATTTAAGCTGATCGAAAACCTTGCTAATTCTTGGAAGAAAAAAATCGCCATTCTTGTAGATGGCCCATATAAAGCTGATATTCCAGGGTATCAGGAGTCGGCGAATAGAACCACAGAACTCTTACAAAGCTTAAATAACTGAAAGCCATAAATACCAAATTAAAAACTGAGTCAAAACGATTCGGTGCTGTTTACACATAAACGTAGGCATATGGAATTTGGCCATTATACTCGAAGTTGAAAATGGTAGTTGAAAACATATCACCACAACATCTCAAGTATTTCTTGGATAGTCTGCCATAGATCACAAGCGAATAGCTCTGATCAAAAATTAGTAGAGAACTATGCACCCAAAGACAATGTTGTACGATGAAGGAAGTGACCCAACACGTGGAGTGGGCTCTAAAAAAAATTAACTCATTTAAATTGACAATAAAAGAAGAAGATTAGCTTCTTCAACTTCCTTTACCAGTAGAGTATTAAAGAATAAAAAATGTACAAGTAACACAGGAAGTTGTCAACACAAGTGTATTCCTAACTTATGAATTTAGAATGCTATACACGAATAATTTAGCAGTTGACAACATTTGTTGTCACGGAATGTTAAAGACTGAGTGCAATAATAGTGAGTATCGAAAGAATGAAATAAAGAAAAATTGTATTTGCATCAGTATGAAATGTTTTTTTAATAACTTACCTGAGTTTTGAGTAGTTTATATAGATCAGTCTCCATTAAACACTGTACAATATATACATCTTTCATTTGTTCTATACTATCTACCCGCAGGATGTCCCGTATATCGATTATCTGAAATGAAAATTAGATGAAATTACATTTTTGCTCGTAGAGACAGAGATCTTTTTTCAAGAGCACTGGAAGTGAGGAGTATTCATGTATGCACGAGTTTATATATAAATGTATATACACACACACACACACACACAGTTACTTTTTTTTTTTTTATTGTGATAAAACTTACATTTTCGTGCCTAAAACGTGTTAGAATCTTTATCTCTCGCAATGTCCTCTGACAATAAGTCTGATGTTCGAACGGGGAGATTTTCTTAATTGCCACCTTGTTGTTTGTCAAAGTGTCCAGAGCAGATCTAATTAAAAGTAGAAATGACACATACACACATCGTTAGATTAGTACACAGAACCAAATAGAATTTAGTTACTAAACTTAGAAAATAAAAGTTATTCATCACTTACACGACCATTCCGTATGCTCCTTCGCCGATATAAGCTAAATCCTTATATCGAGGGCCGACTTCAAACACTTGATCTCTAATCACTTCGGCGTTCGGATTTGACGTTGCCGCAACACCGTTGTTATTTGTGTTGTTAGACGTCGCCGTTGCTGCTGTCGCACATGCTTCTGCCATGATAGTGTTGGGTATTTTTTATTATTTTTTCTTTATTTCTTTTTCTTTCAAGTCTTCGCTGTTTTCGTTATTTGTATTTTTTCTCGTTGACTAGTGCAGATGCACTCGATTTTAGTTGAAGGAAGGTAGGTATGTCTAATAAATTGAAATGAATAGGTGGAAAAGTACGATAAGCACAACAGCACGATACACTATCAAGCACACGATAGATTTTCAGTGGGGCACCAACAGGTCCTGTGTCGTATGGGGCGCGTCTATTTTCACTTTCTTTTTCCCGATTACTTACGAGAAAGAGATATATAGAAGACAAGAAGGGGTGGTGGTGCTGCTGCTGGTAGAGAAGGTGGTGATGTTTTGTGGAGAGCCGATGGCACCTTTGGTTTTTTTCCTTTTCGCTTTTTTCCTGTTCTTCTGTGCGTTTTCTTTCTCACTGCGTTTAATTATTCCCACACCGTATGATTGGAGGTAAAAGAAAAGACAAAAGGCGGAAACTGTCAAGTAAAGCAACAGCGAAAAAACAATTTTTTTTTTGTTTTTGGTGTAAATGTGACTTGATACGAAAATATATAGTTGAAGGATTTATTTGCGATGAACTATTTGTTTTTTCGGATGCCTTTCGTTCCCTTAGTGGTTTGGTTGGTTTTTTTTTTTTTTTTTTCCTTTTTGTATTATCTTTCACCTCGTTACTCTCTTACGCACGCATAGAATTTTGTATCGTGTTCTTTTATTTTTGCGTGTATTCTCTTCTGTTTTTAAGGTGTAACTAGAAATTTTGTTGGTAGATACATTCCTCGCCGGCGCTGTCACTTCAGTCTTTGTGCTCTCTGGAGTAGAATCGACCCCCCCAAAAAAAAGAGGAATGAATAAATTTAGTGTTGCCAATGTTTTATTATTTATTTCGTATATTAGAGGAATCATTTTATAATGAAAGTACTGATAAGATTTGTCTGTTCGGGTTAAACTAAGATAGTGGTGAACGGTTTTTATCGATCTTGTGCGGTTAAAGAGAGACTTTTAAGCCAGAGATAGTGATTTTATTTTTATAATTATAATTATTATAAAAGGTTTTCATTGTGTTTTTTACAATTCTGCATATAGTACAGTTAAAATTGAGCAACGTTCTTGCGGTCCTATAATACCTATAAGGTTGATTTTTTTTTATATTTACAGGGCTAAACAAAACAATAGGGAAAGTCGCCGCTAAGCTCTGTGATTGTTGAATTTGCACATTTGTTGCCTTTATTCTGAAGAGCAATTAATGTCGTTTATCACATGCATACATATGTATGTATCTACATAGGTAGTTACATTATCTATGATGAGTTTTAGGTCAGTTAATCATACGTGTATAGTTCATACTGTGTTGTTCTTTATCCTGTACGCAAAAAGCACATGAAATTTTAAATCTGTTAAAAAAGGGTCGCAAAAGGCATTGTTCTGATGAAGAATATCGCAATATGGTACAAAAACTAAGAGCCCAACAGAAAACACTTAAATATATAACCAGTACATTGAAAAGGTTAATAAGGTTGAAGGTTGAAAAGGTTAATAATCAGGATAAGAAACAAGTAGCAAACAAAAAATACAAAAGCGACTCCCACTAATGACTCCCATATTTTGCTAATATCAAAGATGGGCCTCTTTTTGTCATGTAGAACCAGTGCAGCGAAGCTTAATGATATAGTCAGTGCCCCAAATGTCTAAAAGAGGTTGCTGCAAAATAAATGAAATTCAAACTGCTAAGTAAAAGGAACATACAAGCAAAAAAGAATTTCACTTGAATTTTAGAAATCGAATCAAAGACATATTTCGTAACATTCTCTGGAGTGATTCCTACATAAATTCAAAACAAAATATTTGCAAATGTTCGGTATGGTCAGGGAAAAAAGAGTTCCACTTCATTTTTACTAGAAAAACTGATGAAACATCGAAGCGTTGGCGTCATGTAGTAGGGCTACTTTCTTGGTTTGATGTCGGGCCCATTTTGCGAATAAAGGATATAAAATTTGAGGACAATATGCCATTAAAATAGCGCTTTCAATAGGGCAACGATCTCAAGCACTCATCGAAAGTGGTAAGCGCTCAGATGGAGGAAAAATCAAGCTTTAGAGAATTTATGGGCGGACATTTCAAAACAAAAATCATTTTTGAACTGCGATTGAGTAATATTAACGCGATTCCAGTTAGAATTTCGCAGATTTTATGCCTGTCATTATTTAGTAATAACATTTAATTTATATATATTTATATTTATACTCTTATTAATTAATTTAAACAAAACTTTGAATAGATCTACGATAAAATAAATATAAACAAATTAAGTGATACCGATTAAAAATTATTAATTTTAAAATTCCTAAAAATTTTCCGGTTTTCCCTTTTTCTATTCTTTTGAAAAGCTTTCTATATTTGAGAAATGATAGCTCAAAAAACCGTTTAAGACTTTTTCGTTGCCTTTATTGAATGAAGTAGTGGATTTCTTTCGGTCTAGTAATAATAATGTTCCGTTTGGTTGTAAACAAAGTAATTCTCTTATTTATAGCGTCAACAAATTTAGAAAAGATTTGCACTGTATTTTTTTACAACATGCAAAGCGCGGCTTTATTAAAAAATTTTGTTGGAACATTAAATCGTACATCGAAATGCTAGCCTTCTTGGTTGCTCACCGAAACTTATTAATATTGCCCTTACATACTTATTGAACCGAAAATAGGGAACCGCAATCCGATAATATCACGAAGCTTTAAACAAGTAAATAGTAAGGCCTTCACGACTTTTTGTGTTCCACCAACAGATGAAAGATGAGTTAAATGTTGAGACAAAATTAAAATGGTGCCCAGGCACTCATTCTGCCTGCAACGCAACTATTGACGCTCCCCATAATACAAAAGTAGACTCCTGTCGGGTCTAAAATCTTCGTAGGTTATGACATTGAAGTCGTCGATTTAAAACCTTCAAATATTATTGTAATAAAACAAAATTACAGAGCTTCTGTAAGTTTATATTGGATATATAAAATTCGTGCTGTTAATATGATTAATATTTCGGAGAAAAGATTGTAATGACCTTCTGTGTCTAAAGACTTCTAACGGCAGATAAAATCCAGGAGAAGCTGTTGATAATGACAACATTTTTTTGGCCACGAATCAAGTCCTTTTGCACAATTTCCACCATGAAATGAAATAGAGAGCTGGTGATTCCACACCTCAGGGATCACAGAGTGCAATGACGATAATATGGCAGATAATGTCATCGCCGACGAGAGGGAGCTATCCCCGTTCATTTCGAAGAAGGAGATCCGTGAAATTTTCGAATACTGAGAAGTAAGAAGTAGTGGGAACCGATGGCATACCGACAATTGTGATTCGACATCTCTCATTAGAAGTGGTGGAAATTTACCTCATCTTGTTTAATCATGCTTTAAATGAGGTTCAATATCCATCGCATTGGAAGACAGTGGTATTTGCATTTAACTGCCAAAAGGAGTAAATATACGTCAATTCCGGCGAATCTTTGGTCGATAAGTCTCCTTCCTAATACCAGTAAGGTATTCGAAGAGGTTATTAATAGAGCCTGACTAAGTGAGTTTGGAATACAAAGCATGAACTTTTTGTCTGAGTTCTGTTTCGACAAAAAAAAGTGAGTAGAGGACAAAAATATATGTATATAGTTCCGGATAATCAATTCGGTTTTAAATTGGGGCACGATATCTCACTTGCTCCGTCCTTGTCGGATATGTATATACTCAAATGACATTGAACATGAATTAGATTTTGAACTAAAAGTAATGTTTTAACAGTTTCTAATTCAAACACTAAAACCGATGCAGGTACTGCAAGTTTTTCTCTACAAACCATTAATGGAAAGCTTATAATTAATCTCAGACGAAAGAAGGAGCAAAAGAGCGCAGTTATTCCATAGTGTAACAAAGTGAAGAAGTGCGATATATCCAAGTGGATCAAATAATTGAAAGCCTTCCTAATTCTGTTACTAAGTCACCTACCTGGAGAAGTGCTATTTGCAATTTGCCTGGTAGCACTGATTTCTTGTCAACAAAATTTATTGTATACTAGCTGGCCCGGCAGACTTTGTTCTACCCTGGTGCAATGAGTTTGATTTGGTTAAAGTCCTTGTGTAACAAAGTCTGGAAAGAAGATGAACGATAGGCAAGGGAGTCGAAAAATTGTCGCGCCAATAATCAAGCGTCCCCTTGTCCCCTTGATTCTCGTCATCGGACAGGTCTTCTAGAAGATAGGCTTCAATCAGCGCGATATTATTCGAGATATCGCGCATCGTAAGACCTTTCCAATAAAAATAAACCCAAAGTCCCTGACGGTACTTTGCAGTCCCCAGCAGATTTTCATAATCTTAGAATAAAATAACTGGAAATTGAATGAGCGCGATATGGATGCAAACGACTCTCCAAGGCGTAAACGATCAAGCATTTCTATTTTCACTTTAAGCGGTAACACACATTTTTTTGGCGTTGAAACTCGTTTTTAAATTTTTTTAGTCGACATTATAAATTAGGAAGACAGCAGTAGAGACGTTTTACTCGATCACAATTTTTGTAACGAAAGGAAAGATGAAACAATAAAACACGCAAAGCGGCTCTTACTGTTTGTTTACAGAGGGTGGCCAAGTCATTAGCACACTTGTTTAAATTTCCGGAATTTCCCCTTAATTACTT
This sequence comes from Volucella bombylans, assembly GCA_949129095.1. Taxonomy (NCBI): domain Eukaryota; kingdom Metazoa; phylum Arthropoda; class Insecta; order Diptera; family Syrphidae; genus Volucella; species Volucella bombylans. The sequence goes on from OX422144.1 coordinate 87,768,977, forward strand.
CCGAAAGGGGTTTTTTCCAAATTTTATTGCTTTGACCTATACTAAAAAGATTTTTTGAAATTCCCAGAATTAATTAGATAAAATATTTCTTCGCTATGTTGATTGGTATTCAAGAATACTTGACATAAAAATCGTTTTTTAAAACCGTGCTTATGCCTTGGCCACCCTTTGTACATTATCACAAATGCCAGCACGCCAACCGCGGCTTGTGTCAAATGCCGAACCAATACAGCGGCGATATCATTTAACAACATACTTTAGGTATAATTGTAATAAGGTCTATTTTACTTTTTTATTAGTCCATTTGAATCCTTTTTATTAATATGCATGTACCGATTAGATCCGCGAATGAAGGAATCTTTAGTCGCGAATATACTCGTAGCAATTGGGTCGCATTTTTTAAATCCGCGAATAGTGAAAACGTGAATGAAGGAAGCACGAATAAAGAGCTTTTACTGTATTTTATTTTTGGTAGTAGCGAAGAGGTTGCTTTGATACACGATGCTATCTAATATGGAATCAATGAAAACCAAGAAAAAAATTGCTTCAACTGCTCCAGTGTCACCACAATATTCTGACAAGTTAGTTTGCTTATCGCATTTTTTCCACTTTCGGTCTACTTCAAGTGTTTTCCGTGAATTTTGTCTGGTAGCTACCGAAGTGTCTGGTATTGAAGGAGCAACATTCACATCAGGGCTTGATATGGCTCTTACCTGCTGAGGGTTCAATAATTGCTGTCTTTCTTTTTCCAAGGTCGACAGCTGGTTGCTCTCTTTCCAATTTCATCGAGGTCCCTCAATGGTTGTGGTTGAATGTCCCCTTGATTCTTGTCATCGGACAGGTCTTCTAGAAGATAGGCTTCGATCAGCGCGATATTATTCGAGATATCGCGCATCGTAAGACCTTTCAAATACAAAAAACCCAAAGTCCCTGACGGTACTTTGCAGTCCCCAGCAGATTTTCATAATCTTAGAATAGAAATAACTGGAAATATGTGTAAAACTAGTAAAAATATTTTTTTTCTATTTTTAATATATTTTTGAAATTTTCACACTTCACCTACTCCGCCGTTAGTTCAAGTCTCAACTTGCAAGCTTTACAGATTGTTTATTTTTCGCCAGAATTTAAACAACGTGCTGTCATTGGCTTGCCAAACGGTACTTTTAAGGATCGACAATTATAATTGTCCGTTATGCGATCAGGTGTTTGAAACATTTGGCGGAAAAGTAGGCGGTACGAATTAGTACCGTCGGATAGGAAAGGGTTAACATGATCACTCACTGACAGCTGCCTATGTGTATGCGCATATGCGCTACAATGTGTATTTGCCGTGTGTATGACATCAGGACACAGTATTGTTGTTGTGGTTTTTGTTTTATTTTTATATGGACAAAACCAGATGTTGAAATAAAAAGCCATAACTCACGAACGCGTCGACCATTTTCGTGCAAACCATCTACACGACCATACGAACAAACTCTAAAAATTTGATCGAATTCGGTTTGACCGTTCGTGAGTTATAAAGTCACAACGCACTTGCAACAATTTTTTTTATATATATATGTATATATAGATTATCAACGTGTTATTAGAATAATAAACAAAAATAATTTAATTTAATTTAATTCACTAATTTTTGACTATTCCCACTTGTCACAAAGCCATGTCCACAAGTCACAATTGTAGATTTTTTTTTTCACAAGCACACAAAACAGAAAAAACTGTTATTAATATTTGGAAGTTTGACGGTAATTTGTCATTGAAATCACAAATATAGAAGGGTGGGCTTTTCTAATGTCCCACCCGACGCAACTACAATATTTAATTTCATTTACACGTACGTAGAATATACTAAACGTCTGGTTTTTACTTAGAAGGATTATAATTAAACAGTTCTTTATCTATTTCCTAAGATACATATTCTGAAGACATAACATACTCGTACATACATTCTGCTGGTAGTTGAACAAATTCTCGAGTTAAATTTGTTACAAATTTGTTTTCAATAACAGAATTTACATTAGTTGCAATACTATTATTTTGACCACAGGTGACTAAACATATGTATATGATAATTGTACATACCTGCGAGGATTTTAAATTCCAAAAAACAGGATCAGTTTGGTAAGGGATAGTTATTGAAACTATTTTTGGAACAACAGCAGACATACTTTCCAGGTAGGAAGAAGCTGAAGTCCGTATCTTTAAATAAATGACTTCATTTCTAGTCTATGTATAACTGGCTGACTTTGTGAAAACTTTATGTGAGTGGCTGCTAAATTACGGTTTAGGAGAACACTGATCTGCCAACAAGTTCTCAAAGTTTATTGCTACCGTAAACTTTCGGCAGTCGTTGACACAATCAAATAAGTAGTTCGTAGAAATAAATTTTAGCGAATTGCGGTGAAAGCGAATTCATTTCAGCTGTAAGCTCAAACACGATTACAAGTTATTCTTCAACCTGTTGAGCAACGTTTCAAATGTTTCTTTTTATTAAAAGTAAACTATGGTATAGTCGAGTTGCAGAATGGGATGCTGTAGTCAAGAACGTGAGCTGCTCGCAATCTCTTTCTGTAAGGGAGACGCGAGAAATATCACCTTTTCCGAATCAGGAATAGTTAGGAAAGCGCTCAATCGAGTTGGTGTTAAAAATCTGGAAACCTTATTTCTATAGACTGATTATGGTGACCAACATTCCCTGTTCTTAGACTGAACCATTTAACGTTGACCGCGATCGAAGGCGATTGCATGCAGCCGATATAAAGACCGAATGGGGATCTCAAGATGGCGTTAACTACAGAGATCTCAACATCGCGTACAGAGTACTGTTTGGTGCATATGATACATATGAAAGTGTTTACCTAGAGTGTTTAAGTGTTTAGATCGGCATGCCTGCCAATTTCGCTCAACATAGAAAACGGCGACACTGCCGAGATTTTTTTGTCAAACAAAATAATTGTGTGACACTCACAGACCAACAATCAGAGAGGCTTATTTTTTTATAAGACTGCTTCCATACGCTAACTTCCAAGTTATGTGAATACTACACCATAGGTCTGATTTTATGTCCAGAAGGTACATTAAAAAAACGAAAATTAAAAATAATATAAATTTCTTCCGTCACCATCCTTTTGGCAGAGCTTGGCACATCTTCAAAAGTCAATCCTCTGTCTATTCTAAAGCTTTTCATTTTCTTGACAAAAAACCATCTGTTTACGGGATGAACCGCACAATAAGTAGATAAACGCCCTCTGACGTAATTTGAATGTCTCAAGTTAAAAAACTCACCCTGTATATTACCAAGGCAGCATATATTTTCACTCAAATCCTTCTGGATGTAGTTATAAATCCCATAACAGTTACAACTTTATAGTGAATTATTAAAGTGCCAAATCGCTACTTGGTTGTTGTTTGCAATACAAGACAAAATTATTCGCACATATCTCTAGAATAAGAGGTGTAGCTTAGAATGACGAACTTCGAATTATTAGAAAATATTTATTCTTGCAAGAATGACAATGAATGAGACGATTTAACCACATTTTTTGAGGTGTACAAACACGTTAATCTAATTTAAAACCTATGTCCCCTGCAGAACCTACTTGTTTAAATAAATTCAAACTTGAAACTCACAGGTCATAGAAAAAATACTCGTAGTTAATCCGGATAGGTTGAACAATACCCATTTCTACTGATCGTACTCCGACTTCAGTACTTATTTAAATACAAAATCCACATAGGACGAAATAGCACTTGAACCCTTGCTAACTACCCTGTATAATACTCATGTGCCCTTAAGAACTAAGTCCATTAAACCGAGTAATAAGCCATGGTTTACCTGACACATTAGTTTATTAATTCAGCAATATGATGAGGCTTATAATTCCTGGCAACGTTGCCGGTTAAATGAGTTCAAGCGATTATATTGTTCAGTACGCAATAAAGTTGTTGGGGAAATACGTAAAGTCAAATCTCAAATATACTCTAACCAGCTTAATACTTTTTTAAGTGGGCGTCAGTTGTGGTAAGTCAAGGGGCAACCGAGTTAAAGATGTTGATGGTAATACTCTAAACCAAAAATTTGTTTCCGTCCCCTCGCTACGTCCATTGAGTACTACAGAAGCTTCCTTTTCGTTTGCGGATCAGTGGGACGATTCTGATTTTGGTTTTCGAGCGGTAGATCATGCCGACGTTGTGGAAGGTATGCTTTCTATAAAGTCAAATTTTGTGGGTCTGGACAAAATTCATCCCTCGTTTTTAAAAATTATTTTTCCCATTGTACTGCCACACATAACCTATTTGTTCAATACAATTTTGACGGCAGCCGAGTATCCGGATCTATGGAAGCTGGCTGAAATCGTACCCCTTCCAAAAAACACTAAAGGTAATGAATATAGTCCCATTTCAATTTTGCCTTTTTTGTCGAAAGTTTTTGAACGGGTTCTTCAAAAACAAATTAGTGCTCACCTAACGGCGAATAATATGCTCACACCCAACCAATCTGGATTTCGTGAAAAACACAGTTCTATCACAGCCTTGTTAAGTGTCACAGACGATATTAGGCAGGCGTTGGACAGGGATGAAGTAACTTTTCTGGTATTGCTTGATTTCTCGAAGGCTTTTAACACAGTTAATCATGATATTTTATGTAAAAAGCTTATTCAGCAATATAATTTTTCAGCTGGTGCCACAAAGTTACTTTATTCCTACCTAACTAATAGAAAGCAAGCAGTGCAGGTTAGTGATAACTTATCCGACTTTCTCCAAACGTTACCGGCGTCCCTCAAGGTTACATACTAAGACCACTATTGTTTTCGATTTACATTAATGAGCTTCCATATATAATCGAGAACTGGTCATCTCACATGTATGCAGATGATGTGCAACTGTACCTAAGCTGCCCCACTCGGTCTTATTGAGAATGGCGTTTCCTGTGTATATGAAGACTTAGAGAAGATATCACATTGGTCCTAGTTAAATGGCCTTATTTTAACCCCAAAAAAGTCGAAATGTCTGGTAATATAGTATGGATCTCTCTTATTTTTATTCGATCGTGTTGAGCGACGCTCCGATCAAATATGTTGAAACTGCAAAAAATATTGGGATGATTTTCAATTAGTGTCTAACTTGGGATAACCACATTAATTCACTCGTCGGTAAAGTATATGGCGTACTGCGTACCTTGTGGGTAACTCAGTCATGTACACCAGTTAAAACACGAATGTTACTTGCTAAGACATTGGTATTACCGATTTTAATTTACGGGTGTGAACTTTTTTGCAGATGCAACCATGTAAGTAAAAGAAAGCTCAATGTGGCGTTTAACAGCACTGTTTCGCTGTCTTTGGGATACGAAGATATGATTGTTTGGTATGTCTTTGGAAAATTATCTTCAACTTCGAAGTGTAACATTGTTTTTCGATATTTTGTTAACACGACAGCCACAATACTGTTTTGAAAGAATTAATATATCATCCTCGAGTACGTCCCGTCAATTAATTCATCCTCGTTTTTCCTGTTTAACATCCGACCGTCAATTTTCCACAAACAGAAAAGTATTATTACCTCGAAATTGATCAATTAGTTGGAAATCAGATAAAAATTAGCAGAATGATAACCTAAACGCAAGTGAGTACCCATTTAATTCTCTATGACGCCAGTTAGTATTGTACTATTGCATTGTATTAGACAAGGTACAAGTTAATTTCTTCTAGGCCTAGACGGAAAGCACAGAAAAAAAACACGATCAAGTAATCGACAAAATTAAACGCTTACACTTGTCGGAGCAATGATTCCCCTAAACCTAAATGATGGAATTGATTTATCAAAACGACTAATGAATGTGTATGTACGTGTCGCTACAAAACTTGGTCTTAAGTGCAAAAAAAAACTTGCTGCAGTGCAAACTTTCCACGGACCGCTTTCATTAAGTATTGTAATTGTCTATTGACGTTCCTCACTGATGACACATTTTTGTTTAACACAATGTCTCCGCTCTTAGGCGCTTATTCAATACCATCAATAAATAAGATTCAAGTGTTGAACAAGTAATAATCACATCGACATTAGATTACAGTGAAATACAGAATGAATACCGAATAATAAAATTGTAAATTCCATAATGACTTTTTCTGCAAATAAAAACGCAGTTATGGTATTTATTGCTTGGAAAGAAATTCGTCATCAAGTTTACAAAAAAAGAAAAGAAAGAGAGATACATTGATTCGATCACCCCGTAAAACAGACAAACGAGACGTAGTAGCAGCAACCATGTACAGGTGCTGAAGTGGGTTACTAAAATACATCCTTCCGAAGATTCATGAGCCTATCGTAGAGGAAAGGAAAATCTGATCTAAGCAGGATGTAATACCGGATTTTACGAAGTCACAAGGATAAAATCATTGGTCTTACTAACATTCCAGAGGCAAATAACCATTTCTGGTGATCCCAACAAGGGATTGAAAACATCTGCAGTGGCAGTAGCGAAGTAATCAGTCCACTTCAAATATGTTTATATAATATTGAGCATGGAGGTGCAATTCATCCAACCTAGCTGCATCATTAGAGGGTTTCTGTAGAGCATATTCCATGCAAATACACTAATTTTTTTTAAATTCAAGTGTGACCTGGTTATATTTCAGAATTCGTTGTCGATCGTCGAAAGACCTCGATATTCTACGAAGACAGAAAATTACAAAATTAAAATGGCTCTTGCCGAAAGATTTCAGGTCTCGTTATCATAAAAGAGTGAGTAACTGTGACCTTCAGAGATGGAGATTTCAAACAATTCCTTACCATTTCACAATACAAGTGCCAATCCTATAAACTCTACATCCTAACCACCTGCTGAATAAAAATGGTAATCGTATATATGTTAAATAGCCGTGTTTTAATTTGATTTGCTTCTCTCAAGAACAGCTCACAGATGTTGTCTGAGATGTGTGGTGTAGATACAGAAGTACATAAGAAGAATTCCTAGGCGGTGTCCTATTTTTCGCTCTAAAAACAAACAATTAACAACACCAACAAAACAAAGTTGATGGTTATTGACCTTCGAAACTCTCAGTTACATGTATTTTGTGCTAATAATCAAAAATATAGATATTATTAAGTATTGTACTTGGACACAGTATATTATATTATACCATATTATAGAATCGAGGAAGCAGGGGTAACTTTTTGGAAAATGTAGGAGTTTAAGTAATAAGGGAATAGCGCTAGGATTACAGCTTGTTAAGTGGTACTTTTGGCTTGCCTACGGTATAGAAACATAGATTCTACAAGTGCTAGAAGAAGTTTGCCAGGTTAAGACATAAGGCTTTAGAGAAGAATTCTTTTGGACTGGCAGAGTATTAAATGTAGGAGGAGATGAGACACATAATCAAAAGAAAGAACTCATGGACATTAAGAAAAGAAAAAAAAACATATGTATATTCAGTGGAGGTAACAATAAGGTAACACCGAAACAAGGAAAAGAAGGAGTACTATATTAAAGATGACCGAGCGATTCGGAAAATAGCGCGTTTCGAACAATGTTAGATTGTTGGTACGACAAGGATATAAGGAATATTTGGTTACACTGTCCTCTTCAACGAGTCAAGTCATCTTCTATTTATGAAGTTTATAACACTACTTTACTGATTGCCATGCTCTGTTGTACGAGTATGGTAATGTTTTTCTGATGAAAAATGTTTGTGGAGTTTATGAATAAATGAGCCGCTGGCGCAGAATATTTGGACTTAAATTATTACCTGCTTGAATCTGATTTTCATGTGGTACTTTAACACGCTTGCTTGGATACAAGAAATACAATTTTAATACTTGCGTTGAAGATAAACGTGTGACGGGCAGTGTACTCGTATATAAGGTTCTAAGTTTTTAGTTTATTGTATAAAAATCAAATATTTCTGATGGCACGTGCGTCAGATCCAACCAACACAAGGCTTTGAAGTAGAATGCATTTCTCTTCACGAATCCTAGTGGAGAAGAGACCCTCTGCGTTGATGATTCTCGAAAATTAGACGCACATCTGGACAGACTGTTTGTTAGTTCGCAAAATGTTTAATTTCTGGAGTGAGAATGTTATTGCAAATATTCAGCTTTAAAGGTGAATAGCTGATAAGGCACCCCACTTGATCACTGTATTACAGGAATTTCTTAATAAAAAAACAGGGTATATGTCGAGATCGGAAGAATCTTAAATCCGCACCTGAAGAAGGTCACACCCAAACTAGTGCTCAAGTTGAAGCGGGCTTTAGCAATCATTCATCACATTAATGACATTCATCACGCAACTGAAAATGTCTGGCTGGTAATAAGAACTGTTGAAAAAATTGTATGTGTACGCCCAATTTTACCTTAGACTGTAGTTCTACAAATGTAAGCATACTATAATAAGTGGTATCTGCACTCGTTAAGGTCTTACAGTTTAACATCTTCCAAGTTTTCTCATAATTATTATAATATTGCCGAAGGCTTGAGAAACAAGCTGCAAAATTCTAGACCTTAGAAGCAAGACTTGGTACATAGTGATAAACCTGATATTCCATTAAATATTAAAAGGCAGGTTGTTTCAAATACAAGTAATCTTTTCCTTGCCATCGACAGGGGCAATCATTGGGGTGGAATGAAGGCATTTGGTGTTTTGGTCCTTTATGACGACCAGTCCCAAGTCCCAAGACCTAAGAGCTTGTTTTGTTTAGCTGGTACCTCTCTTAACCCCTAAACTTGGTCTATTTTCTATTAATTATTTTTTTTCTTATACAAGGAAGGCATCAGGTAATATAAGACACGATAAGGTGATTACCAGCTAGGAAGCCCTATCGGAAGTGTCCATTAATACATGGAAAGTTCGGATCGACTTCGCAACTTTTCTTAAAAGCAGGAATCCAAAAATTGCACCCCATGACACGATTAAAGGAGGAGCTAGAAAAATTTCACCAAGAACAGCAGAAATGTATTCAGGCGCGAGTACGATAGCTTTGGCGCCAAGAATAGATAACGGTATTTTGTAGAGGAGTTAAAAACTAGCATTTTTTACTATGCGAGGGAGGGGGGGGGTCCCATTTCGTCCCGTTTAGGAGTTATGGGCAATTTAAAAACAAATGACTTAAGATGGGGAAAAAATTATTAAAAAAACAGTGGTAACACTTACAATAAAGTACTATACAGAATATGAAAGCCCGAAACTTGTTCTTTAATATAAAATTTACATCAATTTATTCGTGTGAATAGTTTTTGAATAATTCACATTCAAACTCAGATTCTTGGTAAAAAATTAAAAAAAAATTTTTTTTTAACAATATTACTCAAAATTCTGAAATAATGTGCCAAATTGGTTTTTGTGTTCAATGCGCTTATTAATTCTGAATCGAACACAAAAAACCGCATGGCTTTATGTCCTCTAGTTTTTGAGCAAATTGAAATTGAAATTACTACTTTAGTTCTGTTTTTTGGCATTTATGTGGGTAGTTTTCCTTTGAATAAGTTAATGAGTATTATTTAAACATCTCGCAGACGCCTATGTCAATAGTTTTCTTAACTAAGAGTACACGGGTGACCCGGAGCAACATACCCGTTGATGCGCTCGGGGTATGTGTTTTTCGTCAGGCAGGCTCTTCATCCACAGTACTCATCACAAAATTACAAAGTTTCCATTAATAACACAGTTTCACTAATTCGCATTATAGAAAATTCACATGTTCCAATGTTGCAGTAAATTATTTACTTTGCGAAATATCTATGTTTGTACGTATGCAATATGTAATGCACTTGATAATGATGCAAAAATATAACCGAACAAACGTTTAACTTTTATACCGTTATTTCTTTTTGTGATAAGGCGTGATAAGTTATTGATATTCACAAAGATCACTCTGTGTTCAACCGTAGTGCGAATCAAGTGATATTTTTTGTGAATAAGCAATGACGGCTAAGCATCCTCTAATGCATCCTAAACTAAATAACTTCTGAGTGTTTTGTTCGTTCGGAGATTTGGTGTCGACCAACGATAGAAGCATTTAATTTTTAGAAGAATCTGGTTTAATTCCACTAAAACATCCATTCCCACACGGTGTTGCAACTTACCTATAAAGGTAGAAAAGTGTAGAGATGTAAAGTTCGGTTGGATGTGGCGATGCTCAAAGGAAAGCTCTAAAAAAAAGGTGACAAAAATTGTAGAAGTACAATCAACCCTTCTATCGGTACATTTTTCCATGGACCTCAATGTCGGCTAGAGATTCGCGAGGTGTTTGTAATAATTATCGCTTTTGTTATCAAAATGCCTGTGAACACGGTTTTTCAGGTAAATTAATTAAACCTTAAGCTACAACCTAAGGATTTTTTAAAAATATTATTACATGTATGTTATTATTTTAAAATTAGCATATAATCGCTTGGCGCCATCACAACAATAAAAGTGAGCTTAGTAAATCTACTATAGCAGATTACCATAACTATTGTCGTGAATTAGCCGAAATAATAGCATCTCACGTCGATGTTGACATTGGCGGGGAAGGAAAAACTGTACAAATCGACGAGACCTTTCTTACAAAAAGGAAATACCACAGAGGCCGTGTAACCGAACAAATGAAAATCGTAGTGTTGGGGTTATTTTGTAAAGAAGATAAGGTCGGACGCTTCTTTAAAGTGAACTCCAAAAGTAAAGAAGTCTTGTGGCCTTATATACACAAATACGTTAACCCCAACAGCAGTCGTATTTGTACCGACAGCGCACACCAATACATAGGTATTGAAAAAAAATTCCCTACTTCAACGACTCATCAAATTACAAACCACAGCAAAGGCGAATATGTTGACAAGACCGATGCAACCAATACTATAAATGATCTTGAGAATCAGAACAAGCTTCTGAAAAAATCAATTGTATGCCGCAATACAACGCAGCACCCTCACCAATATATGACACTTTTCTTTTACCGGAAATACTGCCTTGAAAAAAATTATAAGGACGACATGGGCTCCCAAATCACGGTATTTTTAATTGACGTAAAAAAAGTGTACCCAGGTTTTGTCAAAGGTAAAGAAAGTGTGGACTTGCAACTGAAGGACTTCGACCCTCCGACCGTTCACAATGAGCACTTAGAAGATATTTTGCCACCAAAACAACCTCGGCTCTTCACCATCTTCGACGAACTGAACGAACTCAACATTGACACCAGTACGGACGATGACCTCATTGACGAAACTTACATACCTTTTTAATATGTACTCGTACATTGAAAATTTAATTGACTACTCTTAACTAACACCTAACTTACTCACAAACTGACTGACTGGGACGCGCAATGCAATGCAAATCTACCTCCTCGTGGTGCATTCTAGGTCCCGCTAAGTGATTTGCTGTACTTTACTTACAAAGATGACCCTATCATCAATATTAATCCTCAAAGTGAGATCACCATAAATACCAAAAAAAAACGTCTTATAAAAAACTGTTTTAGTAATTTTCAATTTTCTCAAAAACTAGAAGATATAAAGCCATGTTGTTTTTGTGTTCGATTCAGAATTTATATGCGCATTAATACAAAAAATCAGTTGTTCACATCATCTCACAATTTTGAATAATATTGATTAAAAAAAAAATTGTTTTCATTTTTTACCAAAAATTTAAGTTTGAATGCTATTCACACGAATAATTTGATGTAAATTTTATATTAAAGAGCAAATTTTAGGCTTTCAAATCCTGTATAGTACTTTATTGTAAGTGTTGCCGTTGTTTTTTTTTAATATTTTCTTTCCCATTTTAAGTCATTTTTTTCTAAAATTGCCCCTAACTCCTAAACGGGCTCGTTGAAACTTTTTTCGGTTTTCCTCTGTCGGGTTGGTCTTGAAGGACCGGAAAAACATTTCTCTAACCCTGGCAGCCTCTTTACAGCACGAGTTGTACCATGCCTCTTCTATTGGTTTGATACTCTTCATCCGATGGATCTCATTCCAAGAGAATGGTGTCTGTGATCATATCAGCAGCGGCATCGACGTCGTTATCGAGGAAACATAACGGCCTGTTAAAAATCCTAAAGAAGCTGTTAAGACCGCTCCAATTGACTTCTGTTCTTTTAGGAATTTTTTTATCTAACTGTTTGGTCAGCATACGAGAAATTAGCTGATATGACACAATGGTCCGACGAGCCTAGAAAGGAGAGCACATCAACGGATACAGGGACACAATTCTTTGAATGGAGTCAAACAGCGCAACAAACTCTTTAAAAGTCGAGTTTGGGGCTTCTGTAAATAAAGCAGTAGTGGATAATTTGCTTACGGAGATGGAATTTTAACCACATGAAATTGAATTCCGCATTGGAAAAGGGACTACATTATGGAGGAGTTTGGTAAGCTACATCACTACGAACGTAAATGGCGAGAACGCGGTGAGAGAAGAATAATGGCACTAGTTCGTAGCCAGGTAGAGAGGTGTGGGCGGGGATCTATCTGTATTTCACTAAGTGCCAAAACAGCTGGCTTGTATTCGCAGACGTGGACGTAGGCAGAACAATCATTACTTTTTGGCCCGCGAAGTTTATGAATACAAGATTCGGATTCCAAATTTGTGATTTGTTCTTTAATAAACCTAGCAGAAGCAGATATGGGAAAACGTTCGATGGAGGTGCAATATTTTCTGGTAATAAAGTTGGGATGGAAGTTATCGCCCTTTGATAATTCGGACCAGGAAAGAGCAAAATGAGAATAAAATGTCTTCATGACCTCATGACTTTTATATTTATATTTGCCTGGCTATAATTATCAGTTACACAGCGAATATTGTGCCAAATCTTGATAGAGAATTAATTTGTGCTAAGTGAAGAGGCAAAAATTTTCAAAAAATTTGCTTTGCCGGTTTTTTTTTTTTTAAACAGTATTAAGTTTCCTTAACTCGGGTGCTTTTTCAAAACCCTTCATGCAGTGATTTCTCATGATGTTCTACCCATGATTCCACCATGGCACCTTCTGTTTTGGGATTATTTTCTTGGGGGATCGACTTGTTTGTACGAGTTGCTTTCTGAAGCAGCGCTGATTCTTTATTATCTGAAGGATTACATACCGATAAGTATCTTAAGGTGAGGCTGCAGAAACAAGCCTAGTTAGCAGTTTTAAATTTGTAGTTTACTAGTGTTTGGAAAAAAACTATACCAATAGTGATAGTATTAAATACATCATCAAGTCGATGTGTGTTAAAGTCTTGTATGTGGAAAGATGAGTGGGAGAGCCATCATTGAGAATTATGAGGCTAGAGTCCGATAAAAAATGTTCTAGTGGGATTGGTGATAACAGATCCCCAAACAACACTCCAGACATTGAATATATATAAATACACACGTGCAAATTGTATCTCAAACGCTAGAGTTAGGATATTGGAGTTTATGACGCTTGGTTCATGCAGAATATTTTTTTTATAAAAATACCAATACCTTGTTTGGCTGTGAGATTATGAGAAATATGATAGGGGCTATATTTATAAGGACAGTGTGTCTCTTGCTGATACTGATACTGGGGTGATATTGTTTTGTCAGAATGTTAAGTTCGTCATAACTATATAAAAAACCTAGCCCGCATGATGGCTAGGCGGAACAATATAACAGGGTGCCCTATCTCCTTCGGGCGAAAGTGAGGTCCAAGACCTTTTCTTGTTTTTATGAATTAATGTCGGACAAGTTCATAAAATATTTCTTTTTTCTGATCAAGTTATTGGTGATGGAAGTGGTAGGTGAGTTTTGTAGTGCGTTACTGAAAGTAGATGGTGTTGGTGAGGACGCGACTGGGCGATTGTGCAATAGTGGATTGGCTATATAAGTTTGTTTGTTTAGATTAGTTAATGGTAAAAGAGGTGAAGATTTAGATGGAGTATTGACTGGTGCAGAAGGTGGTGTAGCGGTTGTAAATGTGTTAACTTTGGAGTCGTTACTATTGAAGGAAGAAGGAGGGTTATCTCTTTCTGTAAACATTGATGATTTATTATGGATAACGGTATTATTATTATCACAGGGTGGCTTACCCAGCTATTTTGGAAAATAACTAGAATTTCTCGTTGTTTCTGTTGGACGCATTTGATTTTAAGTAAGCCTGGCTTCCCCCATACTACACTTGTTTTTGGTTTTACTTGTTAAAAATTTTATTTTGAGATATTTGGAGCAGATTATGAGGAAGGATGTGCTTCAAAGTAGTTAGCATACATAGTACGACTGCATTTTACTTGATCGTGTGGGGTGAGATTACAATTTTCACATCTTTTATCTGTATGTCCAACAAGTTGAAAATTACCTCTCATGGGGTACTCTTGAACCTTGGTCTTATACCATGCTGTTTCTACACCAGTAGGAGGTGTTGTAGCGATCGAAAGTAAAAGGTACAATACAGTGAACTCCCTCTTAACGGAGACCTTCTTAAGTGGACGATTCTCTTAAGCAGACAAGATGTACTGTATTGATTGGCTAGTATGATTTTGTTTTAGTTTTTTTCCTCTTAGGTGGACGATTCTACCAGGAGGACACAGACAATATTTTCATATTTATTTGGGTGAACACATTCACCAAAATCATTCAAAATCAATTTTACAAATTTTAAAGCATCATCCGGCTGGTTGTGCCGATTTTTAAAACGACACAACATTTCATACAAAGCGATATCTGGGGAAGTTGGCGATGTGAATCCACAAACCGTTGATGAATGGACTAGCCGAATTGGGTCATTAATTGAAAAATATGATCCCAAGGATATTTACAATGCACAAGACGGCTTTGTTCTTTAAAGCTCTGCCTATGAAAACATTTCATATCAGGAGTGAGTCCTGCTCAAGGGGGAAATCTTCCAAGGAGAGATTAACCATGTTACATTGTCTTAACATGCTTGGAGAAGTTGAATCATTGGTTGTGATGGGGAAATCCGCACACCCACGCTGCTTCAAAAACATAGAGAAAGCAAATCTGCCAGTGAGATGGGTTTCGAATAAGCGCGCTTGGATGACAACTTTTATAATGACGGAATGGTTAAATAGCTTCAACGCCAAAATGAGAAAACTACGCAGGAAAATTTTACTTTTTCTGGACAATGCAACTTCGGATCGTCATCTTACTTTAAGTAATATCACTTTAATATTTTTTCCAGCAAACACCACATGTTTTTGTCAACCCTTGGACCAGGGCATAATCAAAAATTTTAAAGTATTTTATCGCGAACAAGTTCTAAATCACATGTTAGTATAGGAGAGCTTTCTTCTGCAATTAATGTGCTGGATGCGATCAATTTGCCTGCTGCAGCCTGCAAGAAATGTTCTACAGAAACAATAAAAAACTGCTTCAAGAAATGTGAGTTTCTAAGCAATCAAACCTTCGAAACAGAGGACTTAACCTCAGAGGGCGACATACCATTGATCTGTGTGCAAAATTTGTCATCGCTGATCAAAAAAACTGGATGCGATCAAGTTCATTACTTAGAATATAGCGCATGTAACAATAACGTTCAAACCGATGAAGGATGGAATGAGAATTTGGGCGAAGATGATACGAGTACAAGCGTTATAAGTGTGAATGACAAATGTGACGACGACGCGTATATGGACGCAGAAGCGGAAGCGGATACTGAAATGGAATCATACTCCTACAAAAAGGCGTTGAATGTTTGTGAAACTTTGTGCAAATTTTCTTTGAAAGCTGGAGACGAAAAGGCAATGCAGCTGACATCTGTTCTCCGATCTCGCTATGAGTCAGTGGTAGTAAGAGGTTGAAGATTTTTTTAAAAATAATATTTATGTACATATGTAAATTTATGCATATATGTAAATATAAACTCATGTTAATAAACATACATAAAGGACCCAAAGTGAAATAAAGATGATCATTTTCTGTTCCTTTTAAAATTAGCGGACACTCTCTTATATGGACAAAAAACTCTGGTCCCGTGGCTGTCCACTTAAGAGAGATTTGACTGTATGTAGCACGCTGGGTGCTTTCAATTATTTTTGTTAATTTATACACCCCGATTTTTTAGGTTAGAATTATTGGGGAGAGTACGAAATTCCTCCCAGTTGGATTTTTTAGTTTTTGTTTTTGGACTGGGCCCCCAAGTCTGCGAATCCGCCAACTCACTAAACCGAATCCTGAGATTAATTTTTGTTTACTCCGAGCCATTCAATTTGACTAGCACACGCGGTTAAACAAAATCAGAAAAAAAAATTTGGTGGAAGGTGTGAGACAGTTATATTAGCGAAAAAAAAACACTATCACTTGCTCAACGGATAAGCCACATTCCGCAATTGTGCTGGCGGTAATGTCCCCCGAAAGTCGCACACCACTAGTTATTTTGAACCTGACGTCAAGATCAACTCATTTGAGTATCGCGAAAGTGTGCTGGGGGCTGCATTGAAGCCATGCCCAGAAAATAATTCGGATCCAAACCATTCACGTTCATGCAAGACTCTGCACTCTCCTACAAAGCCACGAATGGCTGAAAAACAACGATCTGTACTCCGTTTCGAACGAACAATGGCTCGCAAATTCATCCAAGGACTTGTGTATTTGGAGTGTATTGTCAGCACTAACAAATATGAAAGTTTGGTCGTGCTGAAATCAGTTCGTCGACAGTAGTTCCAAATAACAGATGCCCACCTGCTGTATGGATGCAACTCGTTCATGGACCAAATCAATGCCATAATCAAGGCAAAATATGTTTCTGAGCGAAATAGAAATGAAAATTTTACGATATTTCAATTCAATTCGATCGCCAAATCTTGGCAGTCTATGTAAGGTTCAGATGAGGTATTCTAAAGATCCGACTGTGATTAAACTATCGATGATCAAGGCTTGCTTTGAAGATGAGCTTTCATGCGCTTATAACTGTGACTGACATAACTAAAACTCAGCAAGAAGACGATTAATTTATTTTCTTTCAAAAAGCCAGACGGAATATATAGTAGGTAAATACATGACATGAAAAGCGAATTCCTAGAGATAAACTAGGCAAACAAACAGCGCAAATGTTTTCAGCACTCGCAATCGCCCATAACCATAAGCTCCAATCCGATAACGAGTATCTATAAATGCCCAAAAACCCACACGACCCATGGTCGAGGATAAAAATAATTATCAACCCCGGCCGCCACCGCCACTAATTTGTTTCCACTTCACCGATAACTCGCCTTAATCTCGCTTTCATGCATAATTCAATCAAACGCGGCCTATTCCACGAGCCGCCTACCAGCGTATACTTAAACATGTATTCATAATGTGCGGAGTACAACAAAAGCCCGCCAAATTGAATTCGACTTGAGATAACCGCTATAAAGTCAACACTACAATTCATAGACTCAAGAATAAATAGACAAAAATTTAGTACTCACCTAGTACTATGTCGAAGCGCCGCTATCACATCAAAGTGACAACACTGTTCGTCCCTTGCAATAAGGGAAGCTGACCGCAAGAACCGTGAACAGGAGAAAGGAAGGAAAAAAAAAACCGAAAACGAATACGACACGAAAATCCCTGCCTGCTCTTGGATCCGTTCGGTATTCTTCTCTTGCAAAAGGAGTCGTCTTCTCGTTGAGTTGGGAGATTTTTGCTTTTTGTGGTAGAACAGTGGTGGAATACCGCAAACACCGATAAACCAGATGGCGCAGGAGGATTGGGCAAGCAGAGGAGAATTTCAAATTTCGTTTTCGATTACAAATTTGATCCAATGGGCGGATTCGCCAAGCACAAGCCAACTATCTGGGTGTTGCATGCAAAGAATGCGATTTTTCTCTTTTTCGACTTCGGGTTGGATTTTGATTTTCTTGTTCTTTAGAGCTCACCGCGCCCGCTTCCTTCTTCCTTTTTACAGATATTTTCAGGCAGTTATTTCGTAAATTCGATTTTTGTTATTTCTTGGTTAACACTTTATGCACTTAAAATCCACACACGAGAGAGACAAGAATCCGGAATCACTTTTGGGTAGCACCACGGAAACTATACACAATCTGTCGGTCGACGAGTAAAAATTCCGACTTGTTGGGAACCAACGCACGATAATCGTGTAATGGATGAGACTGAGACCGCCGCGGGAGACGGTGATAATCTTTTCTTTTTCCTTTTTTCGATTTTTATCTATTTTGAATTTTTTTTCGGTTTTGCACACACCTGACTCTTCTTTTTGGTAGGGCACTTGTGTGGTGTGGAGCTGGAGCAGAAGCACTTTGACAGAATTGGGCGATTGGTAGATTTTCCTTTCTTTTGATTTTTGTTGTTTTTATTTTTACGTTTTCTTTTTTGTTCTTGTGGCAGATATTAAATTTGATTTGATTTTTGATTCGAGAAAGAGGAATGATGTTAAGAAAATCAATCACTACATCGCAATATGTCAACCAACTCAACAACTTGCTAAACTTGTTCTTCACACAATGTTTCGTTTCGGTGATGTTCCAGCGGATGGGATGGGAAGTGAAAGAGGAATCGTCGATACACAGGGATGAGTTCGTGAATAGTGAATTAAATTCTTAAAAGTTGTTGTTTGAACGATCAAGGGATATTGTATTGTGTGATAATTAAGTTTTAAGTTTTGTATCGCTCGGTGGCGCTTGTATTTCTTGTTAAATAATTTTTAAGCGGCCCGTCCTCTGTCAATTGGCTGGTATCGTGTACGTGTGGATTGATGCCATCGCTTACACGTTCAATCAGTTGACGTACAATTTTTAACTCTTGTAAGTTTTTGTCGCGTACGGTGTACGGGTATGCGGATACGGAGAATCATATTTCATACGTTCCAATTTTCACTTTGCATAACGAGGAAAAAGAAAGAATGTCAAGAAAGAAGAGAATTTGGATAAAGGAGTGGTTAAAAACAAGCAATCAGTTCACACATGAAAATCGTTTGCATTAATCGACGGCACGATTATAAAAAATTATATAATTCATTCGCAACGTATTAACTTTTCTGGTGGCACCCGCTTTTTGTGGATCAGGATATTTTCTCTCTATATTTTTCCAACAAAAACTCATATTCTTGGTTCGGTCGCTATAGTTGCTAACGACCCATAAAACAAACAAACAAAACACAATGCAGTAATTAGGTCAGTCCAATCTTTACACACATCAATCAGCATTGTCATGAGCATCATCATGCAAAATCAAATCAAACATCCTTTGATTTTTGTCAATCGGACTTCATCAAATGATGCGAAATCACATTTGTTGCGAAATTAAGATAGCAAATCATCGACTTAACGCTGTCAAACTGTAACGCCAAAGAGATTTCCGGCTGGAAAGTATCGCAGGTTTCCAAGTCAGACCATAGGGACATCGAATTCAGAATCGGATGCGAGTTCTCGACCTTTTTGAAAATGAGGAATCTGCGGAAAACCAAGTAGACGAAGCTGTTTAGAACTTGAAACCAGCTCACAATCAGATCCTATCAACGAAGCTGCAAATAAGCTAATGAATGAGGAAAATTAACACGCTGTTGCTTTCTTTGATGGCTTCAAATCGCATAGCACCAGTGGCATATATACAGTTATACTGCAAAAAAATCGGCTTTCGCCCTCCGCAGTTAGCTTCACCATGGCTTACATATTGAAATCCTACAGTGAGGATAGACTGCGAATACATCCTCTGTCTAAAATAGAACATGTCTACTACCGCGGAAGATTCCGCAACCTTGTGTTTCTAAATCTGGCGTAATCGACAAGGTGCAGTATGCGCTAGGCATTTTCATCGACATTAAGCTGCGTTTGGAGCATATTGCAGATAATCTAACTGTTATGTCTATTGGATTATGCTTACCGACTGTCTGCTTAAAAGTTCAGGCAGCCATAGGCGTGATCGACGATTGGTGCACTAGAAATGGGCACCCAGTTATTCCTCCCTTTACGAAAAGGAGACACCTGATTAGTCTGACTCAACCTGGGTAATTTCTTTGGACTAAACACCTCGCGTCGAAAATCCAAAAGGCTCTGTCGGCTTTCTGACAGGCAGAATCTAATACTAACTTACTTACATACGCTGTTGATTTTACCAAACTCAAAAGAACGATCAGCCCCGGCGTTATGTGGATTTTACCTAGTGCATACAGCTCTGCCCTAGACACACCTATGAATCTCTTTTCCTGTGATATTCAAATCATGTGCTGCATTTCCGTTTAAAAAGAAGTCGTCTTTGATATAATATCCACCGGAGTTTTAATGACCCTGTATGCTCTGTGCCACGGAACGATTTCACCCAGAATCTGAGCTAAGAAGGAGATGTACTCAAATGCAACACTGTTTTTTTTTTATCGAATAAACGCAAGATTTCACCCTCAGTAGCAAAGACTGTAGACTGCTTTCCGGAATCTTAAGGGGGTACAATGCTTTTGCTAAGCACCTCAGTATGCTTGGCGTAAGACACAACAACCTTGTGTGTTATTGACGACGTCATCGCGAAGCACTATACAGTGTCCGGTATCCGCTATGATACAGCGGTGAGTCCTGGGATTGTGGACACGTAATCACTGAAGATTACTCACCTTTTTATGAAGGGTTGAGCAATTCTGGTAAAAGGAACAATGAACTAACAATGAACACTTTGTCTAGGTGGTCTATGCCGACAGAAAAATAGAAACATACTAAGTACCATTTTCACTTTTCTTATATTAAATATATTTTTAAGTTTTAAAACAATAACGAGGTAAAATTTAGGCAAAATCGCAATGCAGAGCTGTTGTGATTCTTTACAATTATCGGGGGTTAAAGGAGTTGTTTACGAAAACTGAAACTCTTTGTTTTCGTTATCCCAATTGCCTTGTTGTGGTTTTAAAGATCTAGACATATTTAGGCGTACATTTCTTCAAATACCGCTAACGTATTGCTGAAACAATTCAGTCAGACAACATGATGCATTGAGGTTTCCGACCAAAATTTTATTCAGTGTATTGGTCCTTGAAAATAAACTATATTAAAACATGGAACAGTATTAGTGTAGCGGCTTCTTCGTGATCTGTGTAATGAAATCCCACTTAAATTATCTTTTTTTTTTGTTATACGTTATACGTGCCATTATTAAGACTAAAGTTACAGAAGGATTTGCAGTTGAGGCACTCGAACTAAAACTTCAATATCACATGAAGGTGAACAAGCAGGTGTTAATTCAAAACCGTCTACATCATCACTAGGTTACACGTTGGTGACCTAAGTTCCATACAGTGTTAGGGTTAAATGGAAATGAATTTGGCTTAAGTGAAAAATAGCGGAGGAAAAGAAAATATGAGTAAAAGCATACTCTTTATATCGAACTTTGACAAGTAACTTGTGCACGAATTCTTCGGCACCGGACATGTGAGTTATGCCGCAGGAATAACAAGATGAAAATCTAACGCAAGGGGGGAACTTATTGGTTTGTGGGATCTGCCTTTGTAACAAACAATTAAATCCGAATACTCTGAACATGGATAGAAAACATGTTTGTTCGACTTTCGTTAACGATAAGTTTGGTTTTATGTCTTGAATCTACTGAAATGATTATAAAATAACACTTTCCTGACATTTAAAAATAGCTAAAACATTTATTTAAATCATTACTTTGGGTCTTAGTGTAAGAAAGGCCATTCACCATGTACATTTCTGAGATTTTTCGAATTCAAGTTTTCAAACTGTAAGGTTCGTGTATTAGATACACGCAATTCAGTTTTCTCTTAAAATAATTTTGTTCCATAAACCATGACTTTTCTTACTACTGTATCATAGTTTTAAATTTGTAAATACAGTACTGTAGAAAAATTGTTATGATTTATTTAAATTAGTTTAAAACATTGTTACGAAAGGGCGAGATTTAAAAAAAACATATTTGTCTGTCAAAGCTAGTACCTATATAAACGAAATTTTAACATTGATCTTAGGGGGAGAGGATCTGCTGGGAGCTGAGTACAGATTTTATACATTTAAGACGAATGAAATGGCCACTCCCTGTTCATGAATGAGGTAAGGTAGGGGTAACATCAGCTGGCGTCGTGAAGCCTTTACGGAAGTGTTCAAGCCTGAGTTTAAGCTGTTTTGCTTTTCTTCATGCAGAATCTGGAAATAACTAATTTCTTGAGATGCTATTTGATTGAGTGGTGATTAGCTAAGAAGTCAGTTAATATCTTATTAAACAGAATATCGTCTGTGATATGCGAGGGTTTCTTCTGATGCACTCTCTGCTACATACGAGTAGTTCTGCGCACTAAGAACTGCTGTGTTCAAAATATTTGTACCCAGGGTTAGGAAGTATAAAATTGGTTCCCCGGAGGTGGAGCCAGAGGCGCGCTACCCTTGTAATACCTTTCCAGGCTAGTCCTAGCCCCGTATGAAGGGCGGAGCAGGTGGAAAATTCGTTGCATAGGTTTTTACTGTTTTTACGATGGAGAGGAAAGCCTAGTGGATTATCGTCCTTGATGAGCCTGTAGCCCAAAAGGCTTTTGTCGCCATTATAAGGATCTGTGCAGATGAGGTCTCCTGGTTGGTTTGTTGTCTAGAGTGGTTGGGTTATGTAGACTTTTTCTCTGCTCCAAGTTATTATGACCATGACTAGGTCGATTAGATTGAATTTACTACAGTGGGCCAAAATGATTGCGACAGGACGCCACCTTTAATCTTTAGTAGTTTTCATGGGACTTGAGATTTTGCCAAGGTAGACAGTGAGTGTGTTGCTGTTAATTACTAGTATATGCATTTGGTAGTCTGTGGGTCAATTCCTTTAGCATCCGCATTTGTTTTGATCGACTAAAAGGCGCCACAGACCTTCAAAAATGAACAGGGAGCTATTTCTGAAAAGAATCTCTTTAATCTTTTGATGATAACAAGTAAAGCTATTATTGTTTTACCTGGTTGATATGGATATATGGACTTCCTGATATGGAGATTATTTAAAGGAACACCGATGAGAGACCGATTGACACAGTCAGCTTCAAGTATGAACACAATATTAATTCCAATGCTATTGGAACATAACGGGTGGTCCAAATACAAGTTTTGTTTTGAATCACATGTTATTTTGACTCTGACAGCTCTTTCCCCGTCTCACACCTCCGCAGAACGAAATGAATCGCTTTATGCTTGAACAACGTTGGGATATATTGCAAATTTATTTCAAAAGTGAGTGCTTTGTTGCCCAAATAGTGAGTTTATTGAGAAGATGTTGGGTCTAAAGTGAAGCACCCGCTGTTCCTGCTGTACGAAAATTTGAGCAAAGAGTTCGTGAGATTGGCTTGCTTGCGGACAACACTCATGGTTCTACTGTACGTACCGGCGAGAATGTGGTTACTGTGGCCGAGAACGTTCGATCAATTCATGAACATCGACTCGTCAACGATCTCGACAACTCAACATTTCACGTACCAGACTGATGAGAATTTTGCGCAAAGATTTCGAATTATTCCTTTACAAATCCAATTGACTCAACAAGTGAAGGCAAATGACCCTTCACTTCGTTATCGCTTCTCAATTTGGGCTTTACAGCAGTGTGATGGGTTGGACGTCGAATTGAGACGAAAAATAATTTTTTTCTGATGAGGCGCATTCTCATCTCGGCGGCTATGTTAACAAACAAAATTGCCGCATCTGGGGATCGGAAAACCTGCACGTGATTGGTGCGGATTTTGGGGTGGTGGCATCATTGGCCCAATTTAATTAAAAATGCTTCTGGATTCGCCATTTCGATCAATTGTGAGTTCTACAAAGCCATGATTACCTAATTTTTGTGAGCTGAAATTGAAGACATGTAATCATATTATCAGCCGCCTTGGCGATGTTAGCCGTTAGGCTTTTTTTGTCAGAGTCATTCGTGAGATAGAGCCAGAAACACTCAACAAGGTTTCGGATTAAGAGGATGCGCTACTGCGAAACCAGCTGAGATAGCCAAGTGAATGGTAGAAAAGTTCGATTAGCGTCAGGAGCTTTGTATTGCTTCTGCGTAGAAAGAGCCCATCTGATGGTGTCGGCAGATAACATCCTAGGTGGTAATTTCATAGAAAGGAAATGTGTGGATCAGTATCTGAGCTTCGGAAAATCAGTTTGCAAAAGCAATCTTAACGTTTCTCTGTAGCTCAGTGTGAAGGTAATACTAGATTTTTCTAGGAAACCAATCCCATCAGGGGTTCTTCGAGCTCTAACGGCTGACAGAAATTGTTGAATGATAATAGCAGATTTATTCTTAGGTGGCGCCACAGTTGGGGTGAACCTGCGCTTCAAGTAACAAGCCTCTTTAGTTGGTCCGGTATTTATCTAACTGAATCCAGTTGCGCACTCTAAGTCGGTTGAAGTCCCCTTCTACTTGTGCCCACCATCGGTGGTGAGATTTTATCCATTGTCCATTCACTGTACATGTTCTAGCCATTTCAGGCGACTGATGCACATTTGTCTGTATGTCGATGTCATTCTATTCGTATAGTTCGTTCTTCGTTGAATTTTCTCTTCCAAAGGGACCGAATGTTTTTTGAAGGATTTTTCTCTCGAAAGGACTGAGGATATCTTCATCTGCTTTCATGCTTTAGCGCCATAAAGTAGAACTGGGTCCTACAGTCTTATACAAAGTCTTCTTAGCTTTTCGGGACAGGGCCTCACTACTCAATTGCCTTCTTAGCTCAAAGAAACAGCGTGTTGATGAGAGATGATCCGAAGGATCCAGTGAATCCCACCGATGCTGTGGCATCCAGAGTATGACGGGAAGAAAGGAAAAATAGGACAACACCAGAAGAGGAAGGAGAAAAGATGAGGTCAACAGACAATAGATGGATAAGGGAGTGGACGATTTTTAGGGCGTGATTTTCACGCAACAGTATGCTAAGCTCATTAAATTTCGATACAAACTACATCACTAAATGGGTAACCACTAACAGAGTGGAATTTAATGCTTCCAAAACACAATGGTGTCTGCTGTTATTAAAGCGAAATTTAAACACACAGCCATTATCCATGAATGGTACTTGCATCGTTGAAACCGAAAAACTTTCCATTGCTGGGATGTGTGTCAATGAAAACGACCACGTATTCGATGTCGTCAAAAATTCTGCGAAATATTTACGTTCCATCAAGCGATGTAAGCAATACTTTACCCCCTCTGATCTAGCCTCAATATATAATATATAAGTAGAATGCCCACATCTGGTCAGGTTCTCCTAAATTATCTCTACGCCTGCTAGGTTGGATTCAAAACGGCGCTATAAAACTCATAGATGATGGACATAATGTCTACTGCCTCATTTTGTTCTGTCGCTATTTCCACTACCATTGCGTAGCATTCCGGCCTTTCAAACCTTCAACCGCAACACCCGTCTCGCTATGAATGCTCCTCAGTATACCCTCAAACCCACTTTCGGACGTTTGATATATCATGATTCGTTCCGAAGCCGTACAACTTGGTTATGGAATGACGCAGTTTCCACATGACCATATTTATCATTGGACCTGGGGGTCGCTTGATCAATCTATCACCAACCAGACTGATCACATTGCGATAGATAGCAATATGTCTCGATGTCTAACAAAGGTGCTGGTACTGACAGTCTAGCTGTTGAACTTCAAAGTGGCAGGAGATGACTTTATGAAAACCATGCACTAAATCATCTCTAAAATATGATCGAACGAAAGCATATCAGGTGAATTAATCCTCAACACTGTATGCCCGATCTAGAAGAAAGGACATCATCTAGTCTGCGCCAACTATAGAGGTATCAGCCTCCTCAGCATCGTCTAAGAGATCTTTTCTATCGTACCATGAAATCGCCCAAAACCTTTTGTCAAACAACTGATTGGTTCTTGTTAGTGTGGTTTCAGGCCAGGAAAGTCAAACATCGACCAAATGTTTAAATTACGTCAGATCTGGAAAAACAGCCTGCAACTTCAAATCTACCCCCAACACCTGTTTGTCGATGTCCGGTTTTGGAATTCGTGCTAACCTTGTCCGGCTCTGCAGGATGATCAAGGAGTGCACCGGCTGCTTCATGAGGGTCGGTAAGGATTTCTCCGAAACTTCTGATATCAAAGTGGGCTTCCGACAAGGGATCCATTCAATATGATTACTCTGCAAAAATCGCAAACCAAAACCAAAGATACAATCTTTCGAAAGTACAACTACTTGTCCTGTGAATGACATAGACCTTATTGGTAGCACATAGCGGTCCTGAGGCTTTTGCCGGTTTCGAAGCAGTAGTACTGAAGATGAGTCTGGCGGTAAACGAGGGAAAAACGAAGAACCTGCTGTAATTGTGAAAGGACACTTAATATCGAAGAATTGGACAAAATGTCACAATGAATAGGTATAAATTCGAGGTCATCAAGAAATTTGTATACATAGGCTCCACAGTTAATATTTATAACGAAGACACCACCTTAGATGTGATGGTCGATTGGGCTCGAAGACAATCGATGCAGAGCCCTTTCTCGGATAATCAAAATAGCGCTTTTATAAAACGTTGATCATGTACGAGTATCTTACTTTAACAAAATAGGATAAGAGCGCTTGGTCAGTTCGAGCGAATAGTGCTTTAGGGGTCTACGGCCCTATTTGCATCGATGGAGAGTGCAAGAGGAGATTAAGCAACGCAATGTATGGGCGTATATTGACATGGATTTAGCTAAAAGAGTAAGAATTGGCCGGGTTCGAGGGGGGGGGGACATGTAAAACGGTTGAAGTCCAGCGATCCACCTCTAAAATTCATCGAGCCCATCACGGAATGAAAATCAGCAGATAAAGGGTTGACTTCTCTGGAGCCCGCAAATGGTGAGGGAACTCAGCCAGCTAGCAAAAAACAGTTGGTTTTTTGGTTCAGAACCAGCCAAGATTGTAGGATCCGTTAACTAAGTCAAGAAGTAAGGGGAACTGCACTAAGCTGCATCGAATCAGAAATATTTGCCACATTGGTCTCAAACCTAATGCCACTAATGTTTCATTTTAACCACTTGTTGTTAATTCTTTTATATTTTATTCATTCAGCTGCCTAACAATTCAAAGTTTAAAATTTATATGAAGCTCGTTTCACATAAGCAATTGCGACTTGTTCATGTTGAGGGTTCTCTTTCATTTCTCAATGAAAAATCCTTTTATCCTGGCCACTAACTTTATTTGGAAAGTTGTGCACACGTACATTTCAGGTATGCTCCAGGCACAACCCAATTTCATCCTTTTTAGACATGAAAAAGGCGTTAAATTTTTCCTTCCACGTCTCACGTACCCAATGCATTTGCAAAGTGTGTACATACGTAGGCACGAATGTACATACTCTATAAATATACACAAGTGTGTGTTGTTCCCAAGAAAACCATTCTCTTCTAAATGGGATATGCAGTCCTATTTGCAGGACATCTTGTTGATTTGTCCTGATTATGGGAGAAGTTATTTTTTGAAATCCAACATGCATGAGAAGGACGACGACGTGTGTGATATTATCTTGAGAAGTTACATATCTGGGTCAGCGGTAGAGCTTTGCAAATAAATATACATAAATATTAATACATATCTTCTCCTTAAGACTTACTCCCCGGAAGCCGTTAAAAGAAACTGATTTTCTTTAAAAGGAATTCTTTTCTTCTCGACTGAGTGAAAGTCGATAGACAACTATGTCTGCTGATAGTTGGATAATCGATATTTTTTATCGGGGCTGCTTACATCGGCCTAAACGAATACTCCACTTCAATTACCTTGATCGTTAGCTAGCTGCCTCCAATTGCGCACTTCGAGTTTATAGTTGTTGAAGCCACTTGAGATGAGGTCTTCCCCTTTGTCTTGTAAAGATATTTTGCGAAAAAAAATAAAGAACTGCAACCGATTGGTCTCCGGTGACAATTTAAATTTATCTGGACAGAACCAAGATCAATTAAAGGAACGTTAAAAAGAAACAAATGATGCGAACTAAATGAACATTTTACATTGGTGTCAGAAGTGGAATAGGACTTATTGCGTGTTAGCAAAAAAAAAATTGTTTTTGTACTTGGGCTTATCATGGGTCAAACACTACTGCAGTTGATTCTCGTCAAACTCAGAGTTGAGCAAGATAAACCTAAGCGCAAGTGAAGCCAAAAACGACTTTGTGCCCGACTCTATGACGCTTTGAGCAACGAGGGACATGATCCAGATTCATACTCCTTTGACGTTGACGAGGAAGAACAAACGAGTACCCGGAGCGACACGTTGTCGGAAATGGATGAGCAGAAGAACAGTCTCGAACAAAATCTTTACGAAAATTGAAAAAAAGTTTGACGAACAAAAGAAAAGTCTGGAACAACAAAAGAACATTCGACAGCAAAAGTTCGAAGAAATCAATGAGAAATTCGAACAAATGGACAACAAAGTTGAGCAAATGGCAAAAAAGCTCGACACAGTACGAAAACAGAAACTGCAAGGAGGTTCTTTAAGCGTTCCAAAAAGAAAATATTTGATTCGATGGCCAGACCTCATGGTCCATTTATAAGAAGCAGTTTGAAATGGCAATGAGGAGAAGTGCTGTTTTTGATACGCTACGGCTGATTTGTGTATTTGTGTTAATAAAGAACACGAATGATATACCACGTTATAGAAGAAATTTTATTGTGCAAAAAAAAAAAATTCAGCCCAGCTTGGAATACGTCTGTTCGCGTTCAACAGCAAAATTCAGACCAGCTGTTTTGGCACTTAGTGAAACACAGGTAGATGCCCGCCCACACCTCTCAGATCATTGTGATCTGAAGCAACCTGGCTACGAACTAGTGCCCTTATTCTTTTCTCACCGCGGTCTCGCCATTTACGTGTGTAATGATTTAGCTTACCAAACTCCACCATAATATGATCCACGCTCCAATCCGGAATTCAACTTCATGTGGTTAAAATTCCATCTCCGTAAGCAAATTATCCACTACTGCTTTATTCACAGAAGCCCTAAACTGGACCGCAATTCGACTTTTAACGAGTTTGATGCGCTGTCTGACTCCATTCAAAGAATTGTAACCCTATATCCTCATACTGAAATCGTTATTACGGGCGATTTCAGTATACACAATTCTGGGTGGCTTCGAAATTCTGGACAGACAACACCCGAAGGACGGTGTGTTGAGATCTTCGCTGCGGAAAACAACTTAACGCAGCTTGTGAATGGGCCCACGCGAATACCAGACGTTGATAGTCATACCGCCAACACCCTGGACTTGTTTTTAACTTCTCATCCTGATAAGTACACCGTTGATGTGCTCTCCACTCTAGGCTCGCCGGACCATTGTGTCATATCAGCTAATTTCTCGTATGCTGACCACACAGTTAGAGAAAAAATTTCTAAAAGAACCGTATGGCAATACGAGAAAGCCAACTGGAGCGGTCTTAACAGCTTCTTTAGGAATTTTAACTGGTCGTTATGTTTCCTCGATAACGACGTGGATGCCACTGCTAATATGATCACTGACACTATTCTCCTTGGAATGAGATCCTTTATTCTTTATCGGATTAAGAGTATCAGACCAAAAGAAGAGGCATGGTACGACTCGAACTGCAAAGAGGCTGTCAGGGTTAGAGAAATGTTTTTTCGGTGCTATACGGCCAACCCGACAGAGGAAAACCGAAAAAAGTTCAAACGAGCCAGGAATGACTGTAACGTCTTTCTCAAGCGCGTAAGATTTCAATATGACCAAAAATTGAGGCAAAAAATACTAAAATAAAAAATGTTTGGTCGTTCGTCAAATATATTAAAAATTCTGCCTCATCCTCCATCCCAACGCTCATTTACAATGACATTCCAGCTGTCAGCTCTTTGGAGAAAGCCAATCTGCTTGCTGCACATTTAGCGGCCAGTTCAACACTTCCAGATTGTGCTTTGTCTCCGCCTACACTTGAGTCCGTCGAATCTTTAATGGGACGAATCCACTTTCGCACTCGTGTAGTAGTAAGAGTACTTAAAGATCTTGACATTCATAAATCTGCTGGTCCCTTCTTCTGAAGAGGTATTCTTCCACGCTGGCAAAACCACTGCGTAAGCTTTTTCATCAATCCTACTCTGTTCGACTCTTTCCGAGCAGATGGAAAACAGCATTTGCCCAGCCCGTCCCTTAAAAAGGCGAATCTTCTTCTCTCTCCTCCTACAGACCCATTGCACTTACGTCCCTTCTTCCCAAGGTCATGGAAACGCTGATAAATCATCAGCTCATGAAACACGAAAACTTCTCAATGACCGGAAGTACGGTTTCTGTAGCAACACGTCCACTGGTGATCTGATGGCATGTCTCACCGAAAAGTGAAATCAAAGTCTACACCAATCAGGCGAAAGCAAGATAGTTGTACTTGATATTTCTAAGGCATTTGACAGAGTTTCGCATCAGGCTCTTTTGTCGAAAATGCGTGCTTTTGGGATCGATGGCTCTCTTCTTCAATGGATTCGAAACCACATTTCGGAACCTTCAATTCAGGTTGTCTTGGATGGTTTCAAGTCTGATATTTACAAAATAAATGCTGGTGCCCCAGGGCTCCGTTCTATCTCCGACTCTCTTTTTAGTTTTCATCAATGATCATCTTAGAGTGGAATTTAATGCTTCCAAAACACAATGCTGTCTGCTGTCGTTAAAGCGAAATTTAAACACCCAGCCACTGTCCATGAATGACACTTGCATCGTTGAAACCGAAAAACTTTTCATTCTCGGTATGTGTGTAAATGACAACTTACTTTGGAATGACCACTTATTCGATGTCGCCAAAAACACAGCGAAATGTCTAGGTTTTGTCAAGCGATGTAAGAAATGTTTCACCCCCTCTGATCTGGCCTCAATATATAAGGCGTTTATCCGCCCGAAATTGGAGTACAATACTCACCTCTGGTCAGGTGTTCCTAAGACCTCTTTGCACTTGCTAGATAGGATCCAAATTGGCGCGATAAAACTCATAGGTGATGACAATATTACACTGTCATTCGACACCCTCGAACACAGACGTAATGTTTCCTGTCTCACCTTGTTGTATCGCTATTTTCACCACCAGTGCTCCACCAAAATTGCCAGTAGCATTCCATCCCTTCTAACTTTTAACCGTAACACCCGTCTCGCTATGAATGCTCATCAGTATACCCTCAAGCCCACATTCGGACGCACTCTGAAATATCGCGATTCGTTCCTAAGCCGCACAACTCGCTTATGAAATGCCTTGCTGAACTCTTTATTTCCTAGTCACTACAACTTACAAACATTTAAAACCAACGCACATCGGTATCTCTCTTTTTTCCCTCCTTAATTTCCCCTCGCCCGCACTATGTGCAAACATCTTAAGGGTACACAAAATCCCAAAAAAAAAGTAAAGAAATAGAAGGAAAAATTATTTTTTCAAACAGCACTTACTCGTACTTGGCCTTTTGCCGCTGGTCTCACCAATGTACTTGCTGTGGTGAAAACAATGGCAAAGAACGAAACAATGTTACAATGCGTTTCACAACATTCAGCTCCCCCTGAAAGGCTTGGGTCTTTCAGCAATTGGAAGTGGTGCAATTTTGGCAATGGGTCGCACATACTCGTACGAGTAGTTGCCAAATTTGGTACGGATGGTGACAACGTTGAGACGTTACAGCCTCTTCCGGGATGTATTTCTACGATTCGTCCAAGAATCCAAGAATGGACAACGTCGTCCACCTTCAGATTGGGTAGAGAGTTCTGCCACTTAGGTCGATGCTGGAGGGATGTTAAACTCCTGATGCCACCGTTTCCAGAAGCCTTGAAGTATCTGTAACGCATACCAATTAGTTTTAATTGAAAAATTTTAATTTAGAATAGCTGGTTCAGGAACTGAATTGTATGGTTCACTATTCATAAAATGGGATGGAGTTAAGGCGCATGGCTCCTCATCTGTAGTTTGTCACACGGGGCGTGAATTTAACAGCCCTTCAATTTTTGTAAGAAGAGTGTACATCTCCTCGTACGTCAGCTTATTGTCCCCAATGACGCATTTCAGTTGCATCTTAACGGACTTTACACCCGCCTTCCACACGCCTCCGAAGTGAGGTGTGTAAGGGGGTATAAATTTCTAAATTATATTATCTTTTGAAAGATGATCCGAAACCATATTATTGTATTGCTGACTACGCAGGAGATTGAACATTTCGCCAAGTATACGTTTTGCACCATAAAAGTTGATGCCGTTGTCGCTCCAAATTTCTTGTGGTTTTCCTCGATGCGACACAAAACGGTCGACGATAAGTCACCGACCAATTCCAGGTGGATGCCTTTCGTCACAACAGACAAACAGGGATATGTATGCTTTAACGAATTTCGGATTTCTATCGCGACATTGTCTCAATATTATAGGGCCGGCATAGTCGCAACCGACCTTACTAAAAGGTCTCGAAAATCTAATTCGTCCGGTTGGCAAGTTGCCCATTAATTAAGTGGAGGCTATCGTACGTTGACGAAAGCAACGCAACACAATCGTTTACTGTCTTGCGGATAAGATTTTGTTGAGGGGGGCAAGCGCTCTTCTGGTACTCTGGGGTTCTCGCACAATTGTCGGACACAATTGGGAGATTATATTATAAAATTATGGGAAATAAAAGACAAATGCTTATGAATCGTTTTAATAACTTTATTTGTGGTTTTACCTCTAGGAGAGTCGCAAAAGAAGTGAACGAATGAGTGCAAGTTAGATAATAAGGAAGTGGGACATTAGAGAAAAAGTATAGGATGAGTTGAGCGACCTCTGTTAACTAGTAGGTCTATTTAGTACGTACTTCAGTATGAGTTGTTCAAAGAGTATTTCAACTAAACAGATTTCGTGAACAGAAAATTTAAAAGTTTTGTTTTATAATATAAGCGAAAACGTTAGTGTCACACCAGCAGGGCTATGATTAGATATCGGATGTGATTTGCACAAAAATTCAATTCTGATTCTTGTAACCGACCACCGACGCGAAGCACACCGAAAGTATCAAGAAATGGGCAACTTCGGCTGGATTACTGGGTGATCGCATACGGTTCCACAACTTACGCGGTAGCGATGAAAGTATTTCCGATGCCCTGTTGTCAACAAAAACTGACCACTTCTTCGGAGGTACTGACAGCCAGCGGAGTACGATGGATGAATTTGTCCAGGCGTAAAGTTGAACATCATTTTTCTGCAAAGAAACCTTGATTTTGTTTACCAGACGGGTTAGTAGTAGAGCTCCACAGAGTTCCAAACGAGGAAGGGATAGAACTTTACTTTTGGCTGCTACAATGTTACCGATACTGAATTGTCTGAGTTGTTGCTCCTGCGATAAACCGCTGTTGCATACGCGTCCAATGATGCATCGCAAAATGCATGTAACTACCAGGTCTTTTTGTTGGACCACATTAGATGTAGAATGCCACTACAGGTGCTAAAAAGCCGATAGGGTCAAATATCCGTGATGCTTCGGATAGAATTCGACGTTTGGTGATAACACCAGGTGGATCCAAACGAACACTGAATGAGAAGCAATCTTTCGATGGGCACCATAGTAGGCCAAGCACTTTGACTGCATTGGATTTCTCGAACTCAATTGGGGAAATTTCTCGCTGTGCCCCTGGTAACGACAATAGCAGAGGCCAGCAGTTGGTGGTCCATTTTCTCAAATGAAAACCAGCTGATTTCAGCAAATCTACCAATTCCGTTATAAGTGTACTGACCTGATGAATAAGGTGACCGTCAAAAGTCGATAATGTTTCAGAGGATCTGTCGGACCTTCTCGCCAAACTATCCTGTCTGTACATTTTCAAGATGAGAAATCGCAAACATATCGAGAACACGTCACGTTGAACTGTGGGACCGACGAAAAGACAATCATTTAAAGATTTTGTGGTATTGCTTTTGGTCGATGCATCAAATACCACTCTTATTTTTGTTGTACTACTATCAGCCTTGAAAACGGCTTGGTGAGGTAGATAATAGCATTGCGCATTCGGAACATCATGTGGAGGTATTTCTTCCATGTGACCTAACGATAAATATTCTTGAATGAATTGCGAATTTTGGGTTTTGAAATCAGGTTTTAAAGTGAATCGCCGTTCGTCAGATTGTATTCGTTGAGTGTTTCATTCTGTTTTAAAGGCAGTTCAATCATAAACCGACCATCAGAATGACGAGTGTGTGTGTTGATAAAGTGGTCTTCAGCTTATTATACTTCTAGAGACAAGATAGGTCGATTAGATACTTCCTTCAACGACCAAAATCGTTCGAGGTATGAGTACAAACAGATTTGAGCCCTCGGTCACGGTTGTGAGCATCTGGTGAAAAGCGGCCAGCTATAACAAGTCCAAAAATGGTTGGAATAGTTTCAGGAATCCCGTTTTGGTCTGGTTGCATAGGACCTATTATTGCGCTAAACACCTTGTTTGAGCCCACCAAAATACCAATACGGCCGGGTTCATTCAAGTGGGGATCAGCTAGTTGTATTGACATTATCTTATCGGTCTTACGACTGGTAATTGAAGGCGAAGGCAGCAATGAAGTGAGCTTTGAAATAACATAAAAACCAATGTTAATAAACTCAACATTGTATCGAGAGTGTTCCTTAAGTGTAACCAAACAATTAGTTACCCCGCAGAAGTTGAAGCTATTCCAGTGATGGGAATCGGCGATGGTTTTCATTTCAGACCCAGACGTTCAACAGCGCGTTTAGTTATAAATGAAACCTAAGACTCTGTGTCAAATAATAACCGCAGATTTTGAAAGAACCCTCGCTTATCTTGAACCTCAACGGTTGCTGTTGGAAGCAACGTTTGAATATGACTAGAAGATTTAAGTGAGTGATGCGAAACGATTGGAGGATTGGACGAGATCTTGGTAATTGAAGGAGTATTATTTGACGTTGAAGGTTCATTTGCTGAGGGCTGTGTAAAATGTACCATGGAATGGTGTCGAGCGTTGCACAATCTACACCAAAAGTTTGACAGACATTTATTCGCGTTGTGTCCTTGGTGCAAACAATTAAAACATAACGAATGTTGTTTTATGAACTGGAGACGAGAATCAATATCAACACCGGCGAAATTTTTACAGTGAGCTAATGTATGATTTGCTTGACACTTTGGACATCCTTGCGTGGATTCTGCGATGTTAGCACGAATGGGAACTTGCAATTTGCTGCGAGCTTGCGAGTTTCGAGAGAGTGAGCAACACGATTCTAAACAATTGCAGTGGTATTCTAAAAAGTCAAGGCGTTCATATATAGTTGCACTTTCACGCGACCCTACTACTTTCACCTATGCTTATTTTGTGTCCTGATCAGTCCATTCAAGTAAAAGGTGTATGATCGCGACTGTTCATATTCAACGCATTGAGTATTCGAAGAATCTTATCAGCTCCGTCGGTGATCTTCCGAAGCATTTGAACATTTTCCGTCGGTAGCGCGAGAAAAAACCGAACAAACGATTGGATGATCAGGTGAGTTTTATCAAGGCGCTACTCTAACCTGTCCCAAGCTTCCACATTGGCGGTATTTCCGCTTAAAAACGATTTCAAATATTGAAGTTTTTGCGATCCGGTAAGCGATTTGTTGGAATCAACCGATCCCGTGAAAATTTTCTTAAATTTAGGCCAATCTTTGTAGTCACCGAAAAACGGAGTGATAACAATTTTTGGCAGATTGACTGACGTTGAGGTTGACGAGGTCGACGAATTGAGGATTTGTAGAAACGAGGCTTGTTGATGAACTAATTTTTCCACCAGCGAGTTTTGAGAATTATGTGGATCAGGCGACTTTCTTTTTTGTATTTTGTAAAGATGGAGTGCGTAAAGAAAAATTTGTTTTCGTATTTCCCAAACTCTGACTCTGGGTCAACAAAATCAAGCACTTCTCAAAAATCGCAAAGTTGTTTATTAAGGGCAATAAACTCTGACTACGCTTCGTTTAATTTTGCGAACCGAATTTCAATTAATGAGAGCGGAGTATTTTTTTTATCTATCGATGCGGTAAATGTCTCTGCACGTGTTAAGCTGCCCTTCGCGTGACCTCGCTTTGCTTAATCGTATTCATGTTTAAACAGAAAAAACCCGACAAAATAGGCAAATTCTAAAGACAATCCTCAATCTGTAGGTTTCGTTAAATTGTTGTTGCACCTTAATAACCATAATATAATAGTTTTACCTGATCGAGCTCATGCAAGTTACACGAAAAAATTAAAATTATTATGAGTCAATTATTCAGAAGAATGATTCTCAACAAAAAATAAAATGTTCCCGCCGTAGTATACACCGAATTTTGCTACCATACGCACTTCTCTGGCGCTTTTAATATCAGCGCCTTTAATATCAGGTTTTCCAATAAGGACTTGGCAACTTTTTTCTTAAATAAAACGCAAACCATTTGAGATATTTCAAAAACTTTATTATCGGCTTGAAGTACAATCAAAACATTTATGAATGGAACTCGACTTCGTTCATATGGCCACCGCGGGCACGTTTGCAGCGGTCGATTCGTTGGACCCAATTTTCAACGACTCGGCCACACATTTCGGCCGAAACGGCTGCTATTTCGCGTTCAATGTTGGCTCTGAGCTCTTCCAACGTCGTCGGCCTGTTGGCATAAACCAATGACTTAACGTAGCCCCACATAAAATAGTCAAGCGGCGTTAAATCGCACGAACGAGGCCCATTTCTTGAGATAACACGCTCACCATACTTACTCTTCAATAAATCGATTGTAGCATGTGCTGTGTGGCTTTTGGCATCATCCTGTTGAAACCACATGTCGTCGAAGTCCATATCTTCCAATTCGGGCATCTTCTCCAGAACCCAATCGGAGAACGTACGTCGCTTCAAATGATCCATCGGCTTCAATTCCTGAGTCAGCTTGATCTTGTATAGGTGTAAACCAAGATCCTTACGCAAAATACACCATAATGTGGTCTGAGCGTTGCCCAATTCTTGAGAACACCGTGGAATTAACTAATTTGGATCATTTGCTACGGACGCCTGAACGGCAGCGATATTTTCGACACTTCGACCAACCCGTTGTGTCAATGACACGGCAACATCACACAACGAATATGTAGACTCAAATTTTTGCACTAAACTTGTTATTGCCAGTCTACTAGGGGGAGAATTACGACCGAAAATTGGAGTTAACGCTCTTAAAGTTGCAGTCACCGACACCAAATTTCGGTAGAAAATTTTTATAATTTGCAGACGTTGCTCGTTCATGTACTTTACCATGATGAAAATGTTGAGTTTACTGAATAAATTGACAGTGACATTTTGAGTGCGTTCACAAATTAAATTCAAAGTTGTCAAGTCCCTATTGGAAAACCCTTTATATAACGTGTCTTTCTCAATTGCCTTACCACTGTTCGCTTAATAAAATTGTCCAAATGATCGAATCAACGTACTTAATCCGGATGAGAAGGATCATTAATGTTTTTGATACGATACGGCCTTTATAAAAGAAATTTTATTGTGCAAAAACAAATTTTTGAAAACTTTCAAAAATAATTCAGCTCAGCTTGGAAGACGTCTGTTCGGGTTCACGATCAACAGTAAAGAGATAGAAAGAAAAATTATTTTTTCCTACAGCACTTGCTTGGCCTTTTGCTTCTAGACTCTTCAATGTAGTTGCTGTGTGGTGAAAACCTTGGCAAGGAACAAACCAATGTTACTATGCGTTTCACAACAAGTGCTTTCCCCTAACAATGGCCTTGCATTACTGCAAACAATTGACGTAAAAAAGCATCAAGAATTTATGGCTTTAGTAAAGGCTATCGAGAAACGCCTTGGGGATAGCCACGTGCAGGAGGTTTACAAGGTCCAATTGAAAAGCCGAATGCAGCAAAGAGGAGAAACATTGCAACAGCTCCAAGCAGACGTCAGTGGACTGGCACATTTGTCATATCCTACCGCAAGTCAGGAAATAATCGACGAAAAGGCAAAGGACGCGTTCATCAGGGGAATCGCTGATTCGAAGCTACAGTCAGCAGTAAGGATGGCAGGGAAAAGAACCATTGCTGAATCACTTGCCTTCGCTCTGGCAATGGAAGCAGCCAATCGGGCTTCCAAAGGAACACATTTCGTCAGGGAAGTAATGCTCCTGCACAAGACTTAGTGCCGAGGAACGAGATACACCGCGGGAGAGACAAAGAATGCGCCGCCGACACTGCGATAAAATAGGGGATCTTCAAAGACAGTCAAAAGAATTCATGCCGTCAATGTGGTAATAGGCAAATAGAGGGAGAAACCGGCAGACACGGCTACCAAGAAGTCGGTTAATCTTCCCAAAGCCATCAGTAGGGATGCCCCGCGAAGTTGGGAGCAGGAGTTGACGCCCCCAGTACCATCATTCAAGTCTCGCTGGCAAAACGATGCAATAAAGTCTTCTGGTAGAAGTAGTCAGCGGTAAGGAGAAATGGTTGGCAAAAATAGATACCGGCGCTACGGTCACAATCATCAAGAGGGATCTTGTGCAGAAGTTTTGGTTGCATAACGCCAGCAGTTACAGCTTGCGAATAGTTACGTGAGCAACGGTTAATGTATATGGTGAAGTTGGTCTAAAAATCCAGCTGGCCGGAATAACATTCTCTCACGTTTTCCTGGTAGCTGACATATGTGAAGAGAGCATCATTGGTAC
The DNA here is from genome assembly GCA_949129095.1 of Volucella bombylans. Lineage (NCBI taxonomy): Eukaryota > Metazoa > Arthropoda > Insecta > Diptera > Syrphidae > Volucella > Volucella bombylans. The sequence goes on from OX422144.1 coordinate 87,807,476, forward strand.
AGACTTCATGAGAGAACATGGAGTAGTAGTCGACTTGGAGGCATAAACCCTGAAATAAAGAAACATGGTATACGGAAACGCCACTTCTGTCCTAAAAGTCGTCATCTACCGAAATCAGATTCTAGAGCCTTCGTTGGAAGCATTGGGTGTTCCTGGTAGCTACCGATTCTATTCGATGGAGCCAGAAAATAGGAAAGTCTTCATGGTGGGAAACACTTTAGTGGAACCAAAGAACAACATAGTTCCTGTAAGGATTCTGAATCCAAAAACGTTCAGTGTAAAGGTAAAAAAAGGAGGGATGGTGGGAAAATGTGCGCCTATTGATTCTATATCGATCAAGAGCAGCGTATACTGGCAGAAAAATTAATCGGTGAGTAGGCTAAAATATTTGCTGTACAAGACGGAGAATATGGACGTACAACTTGTTCACGACATTGACACCAGAGATGCCCGACCATTTGCAAAGCAAACAGAAGTTGCCGAAATGGTGTCGAAGATGAAAGTTGAGGGACTGATTGAAGAATTGTAGAGTCCGTGGGCATCTACAGTTGTCCTTGTGGAGAAAAACAAACAGCAGCATGAGGTTTTGTGTAGACTAACGACGTCTCACCAAAAAAGACAGTTACTCACTACCGAGAATTGATGACACTTTGGATATGCCTTCTGGAACAAAATGGTTTTCAACGCTTGAACTGAAGACCGGTTACTGGCAGGTAGAGATCAATCGACCAGATCGTGAGAGAACATCATTCACTTTATGAAGTGGTCTTTGGCAGTGTACGGTGATGTTGTTTGTGCAACCTGCCTAGTGTATCTGTATGCCGTTATTGTGATGGGTAGAACGTTCGAGGAGCACCGAGAAAACCTAAAAGAAGTGTTTGAGAGGCTGCGAAGCACTCATTTGATGATCAGTCGAGAAAAGTGCGTCTTGTTCCGTCCGGAGGTAAAATATCTGGGTCACATTAAGTCCGCGGAAGGAGTAAGGACGGATCCTGATAAAATCGAAACTGTGAAAAGGTCACCTGCCCCCAAAGATATACACCAACTGAGAAACTTCTTGAGACTTGCCACGTATTACAGGAGGTTCGTAAAGGATTTTGTTGGTATTGCGAAGAGTTTGCACCAAGTTACGGAAAAAGTGTGAGAAAGCATTTGAAGAACTCAAGCGGCAGCTATACAATGCCCCCATCTTGAATTATCCTATACCCGCAAAAATGTTCATCGTGAATGCAGACGCTAGCAATGTTGGGGTCGAAGTGATCCCTCAAGTTCATGATGGTTAAAAGAAAGTGGTTGCATATTACAGCTAGGTCCTCTCCAGATCAGAATGGAACTACTGCGTAACTCGGGGTGAGCTTCTGCCTTTAATTCTGGCAACGAAGTAGTTACCTAAGTACCTCTATGGACAAAAGTTCATTCTTCGGACAGACCACGCAGCTCTGAAATGGCTACTATTGTACAATTTAAGAAGGCCAAGTTGCGAGATGGATCGAACATTTATATTGTAAAATGTTTGTGTGGGTACAAATGATAGAACTTATTCTTTTCAATACAAATCCCTTTATTCAGTACAGTTACAATTCACTATTTAATTGTTTCTCTCAATACAATCCAATTTCTCAACCGCTTATAATTTTCTTATCTTTTACTTAAACCACTTAATCACTTCTCCTAATTAACACTTCAAATTTCACTTTAGAACTCATTTGCATACCTTGGGGATGCTGGTATTTATACTCGAATGACATACTTCGAGAACAATCCTCGCCATCCAGCGTCCCATACAATTTCCAATTTGCTAGAAAATTCGATTCCACTCTCCAGTCGAGACTTTGTTATTCCAGTATCGACATTTTCTGCTAGATGTCGCTGCTCACATTTAAGTGGTTATCACATTGCTCCCTCCCTACAGTTATTCGTCCCGAACAACTTCGTCATTCAGCATCCCGTTGAAATGACACATTCTATCCAAATGGACCACTTTCAATTTTCCTCGATCCCCACGCTGGATCCGGTAGACAACGTCATTAATGCGGGTTATCACCTTGTATGGACCTTCCCAGTCCTGTTGCAATTTTGGTGATTTGCCTTTCTTACGCTGAGAATTATACAGCCAAACCAGATCTCCTTCGTTGAAACCGGAAGATTTCGCCTTGATATCGTACCTAGTTTTCTTGCGGCTGCTTGCTAGCTTCATCTTTTCTCTGGTGTCTTCATGCAATTTACGAATCCTGCTGCGCAAGTCATTCACGTAGTCGTTCACCTCTTTGGGCTCCGTCGGTGGGGATCCGAATTTTGCTTCACTTGGCAACCGAATTGTTTGACCAAATAAGATCTCGGATGGTGTGTGCCCTGTTGAGCTATGGACCGCGTTTCGGTAGGCCATTAAGAAGAGGGGTATGTGTCGATCCTAATCCCGCTGGCAGTTGCTGACAACCTTAGATAGATGCTCATTCAAGGTCCGATTGAATCGCTCGACCATTCCATCAGATTGAGGGTGTAGTGGCGTTGTCCTTGTCTTTCTTGTTCCCAAATATTGGCATATTTCCTGGAAGACTTTTGATTCAAAGTTTCGCCCTTGATCAGAGTGCAGCTCCATTGGGACCCCAAATCTGCTCACCCAGTTGTTGACTATCTGTTCGGCTACGGTCTTAGCCTCTTGATTTGGGATGGCAAACACTTCCGGCCACTTACTGAAGTAATCCATGACTACGAGAGTATATCGGTTTCCATTAAAGGTTTCGGGAAACGGCCCAGCGATATCGATGGCTATTCGTTCGAAAGGTGCTCCGACATTGTATTGTTGCATTTGTCCATGTGGCTTTACTTTTGGACCCTTGGTAGCTGCACATCTTATGCACTTTTTGCACCAATTCTCGACATCTTGTTTAGCGCTTAGCCAATAGAAACGTTCCCTTACCTTTTCCAACGTCTTGTTTATTCCCAAATGGCCTCCTGAGATTCCGTCATGTATTTCATGGAGCACTTGGTTGACTTTGGACCGTGGCACAATTAGCTGCATACGAGATGTTGTCCCATCTGCGCTTTCCCATTTTCTTTTCAGCAATCCATCTTGCACAAAAAGCGAGTCCCACTGTGCCCAGTATGCCTTCGGAGTTTGGCTCCGATCTGATATCTGCTGCCAGCTTGGTCTTTCGTCGTGTTCTTTCCAGGCCAATATTGGTTCGATGTCATTGTCTGCCTGTTGGGAGGAACGGATTTCGTCTATACTCCAACCCTCTATTGGCTCAGTCCTGATCATTTGGATAGTTGCTTGTTCTTTTGCTTCTTTACGATTGCAGTGTTCGCATTTTACTCCGCACGGTCGACGAGAGAGAGCATCAGCATTTGAGTGGAGTGTTCCCTTGCGGTGTTGCACTTCAAAGTCGTAGCCCTGCAACTGCTCGATCCATCTTGCAACTTGGCCTTCAGGGTTTTTAAATTGGAGTAGCCATTTCAGAGCTGCGTGGTCTGTCCGGAGAATGAACTTTTGTCCGTAGAGGTACTTATGGAAATGCTTCGTAGCCAGAATTAAAGCCAGAATCTCGCGCCGGGTTACACAGTAGTTCCGTTCAGGTCTGGAGAGTACTTTGCTGTAATATGCGACCACTTTCTCTTGACCGTCATGAACTTGGGAGATCACAGCTCCGACCCCAACATTGCTAGCGTCTGCGTCCACGATGAACATTTTTCCGGGCGTGGGGTAACCCAAGATGGGGGCTTTGCACAGCTGTCGCTTCAGTTCTTGAAATGCTTTTTCGCATTCTCCAGACCACCTGAACTGTCGGCCTTTTTCTGTAAGTTGATGCAGGCTCTTTGCAATGCCAGAAAAATCCTTTACGAACCTTCTGTAATACGTGGCGAGTTCCAAGAAGCTTCTCAGTTGGTGTTTATCTTTCGGAGAAGGCCAACTTTTCACGGCTTCGATTTTGTCAGGACCCGTTCTTACTCCTCCCGCTGATATAATGTGACCCAGATATTTTACTTCCGGACGAAACAAGGCGCACTTTTCCGGGTTGAGCTTTAAATGAGCACTTCGTAGCCTCTCAAACACTTCTTTTAGATTTTCGCGGTGCTCATCGTACGTCTTACCTATGACGATAACGTCGTCCAAATATACTAGGCAGGTTTTCCAGGTGAGTCCTTGCAATGTTCGTTCCATTAGTCGCTCGAAGGTGGCCGGAGCGTTGCACAGTCCAAACGGCATCACTGCAAACTGCCAAAGACCGCTTCCTGTAGTGAAGGCAGTTTTCTCACGATCCGCACGATTTATCTCTACTTGCCAGTAACCGCTCTTCAAGTCAAGTGTTGAAAACCATTTCGCTCCAGAAAGCATATCCAAAGTGTCATCGATTCTCGGAAGTGGGTAGCTGTCCTTTTTAGTGACATCATTGAGACGTCGGTAGTCTACACAAAATCTCGTGTTGCCATCTTTCTTCTTCACGAGGACCACTGGAGATGCCCACGGACTTTGCGATTCTTCAATCACTCCCTCAGCTTCCATCTTCGACATCATTTCGGCAACTTCTGTTTGCTTTGCCAATGGAAGACGCCTTGCAGGTTGACGGATTGGTCGAGCGTCTCCGGTGTCAATGTGGTGTTGAACAATATGCGTACGTCCATATTCTCCGTCTTGTGTAGCAAATATATCAGCGTACTCACCGATTAGTTTTTCTGCCAGGATTCGCTGATCTTCGTCCAGATTACAGAGGCTGAGAATTTTGTTCTTGATTTTTATGCTCTGAACTGTTGTGACCGGTTTTGCACCCTTTTTGTCCGTTGTGATTGATATAGCCTCAACAGGTACGCATTTTCGCACTATCTCCCCCTTTTTCACCTTTACACTGAATGTCTTTGGATTTAGAATCCTTACAGGGACCATGTTGTTCTTTGGCTCCACTAAGGTCTTTCCCACCATGAAGTCTCTTTTCTTTTCTGGCTCCATCAAATAGAATCGGTGGCTACCAGGACCACCTTCCACTTTTGCCCACAAAATTGCTTCTGACGAAGGCTCCAGACTCTGATTGCTGCAGATGACGACATTTGAGACTGAGGTATTGGCGTTTCCGTATATCATTGGTATCTCCATGTTTCCGTATTTCAGGGTTTGTGCCCCCAAGTCGACTACAAGTCCATGTTCTCTCATGAGGTCTGTACCAATGATGCACTCGTCACATATGTCAGCTACCAGAAACGCGTGAGTGAATGTTATTCCGGCCAATTGGATTTTTATGCGGACTTCACCATATACCTTAATCGTTGCTCCTGTAGCTGTTCGCAAGCTGCAACTGCTAGTGTTATGCAGCCAAGACTTCTGCACAAGATTCCTCCTGATGATTGAGGCCGTGGCACCGGTATCTATTGTTGCCATCCATTTTTCTTTTCCACTGACTACTTCTACTAGAAGGCATCGTTTTGCCAGCGAGACTTGGATGATGGTCCTGGGGCCGTCGACTCCTGCTACCAACTTCTGCCCCGCGAAGTTGGTGCTCAAGCATTTCCCGACTGATGGCTTCGGGAAGGTTGACCGGCTTCTTGATAGCTGTTTCTGCGGGTTTCTTCCTCTATTTGCTTGTCACCACAGTGAGGGCAGTCTTTTCGTCGCACCGGTTCTTCACACTGCCTTTGAAGGTGTCCTATTTTATTGCAATTCCAGCAGCGCATTATTAGTCTATCCCGTCGAGTATCTCGTTCCTCGGCACTAATTCTTGTGCAGGAGCATTCGATAGATGTTACTTCCCTGTCGAAATGTGTTCCCCTGGAAGCCTGATTGGCTGCTTCCATCGCCAGAGCGAAGGCAAGTGCTTCAGCAAGGGTTCTTTTCCCGGCCATCCTTACTGCTGACTGTAGCTTCGAATCTGCAATTCCCCTGATAAATGCATCTTTTGCCATTTCGTCGATAATTTCCTGGCCTGCGGTGGGGTATGACAGATGTGCAAGTCTACTCACGTCTGCTTGGAGCTGCTGCAGTGTTTCTCCTCTTTGCTGCGTTCGGCTTTGCAATTGGACCTTGTAGACCTCCTGCATGTGGCTGTCCCCAAACCGTTTCTCGATAGCCTGCACTAAAGTCACATAATCTTTATGCTTTTCGATGTCTACTGTTTGCAACAATTCTGCTGCAGGACCGTGCAAGGCCATTGTTAGGGCAAAGCACTTTTCCTCATTGTCCCAGTCGTTTGCACAGGCAGCCATTTCAAACTGCTTCTTATAAGTAGACCATGAGGTCTGACCATCGAATGAGGGAGGTTTCAAATCTTTTCTGCTTGGACCACTTAAAGAACATTCTCGCAGTTTCTGTTTTCGCACTGTGTCGAGCTCTTTTGCCAGTTGCTCAACTTTGTTGTCCATTTGTTCGAATTTTTTGCCAACATTCTTCTCTATTCTTTCAAATTTGTTATCTATTTCTTCGAACTTTTGGTGTAGAACGTTATTTTGTTCTTCCAGTTTTTGTTCTAGACTATTCTTTTGTTCATCCTGCTTTTGTTCGAGACTATTCTTTTGTTCTTCCAGATTTTTCTTTTGTTCGTCGAGACTGCTCTTCTGTTCGTCCATTTTTTGTTCCAGACTGTTCTTCTGTTCTTCCAGATTTTTTTTTTGTTCATCCAGCTTTTGTTCGAGGCTATTCTTTTGTTCTTCCAGATTTTTCTTTTGTTGGTCGAGACTGTTCTTCTGTTCGTCCATTTTTAATAAGAGGAGTTGCATCATTGCAGCCATGTCATTCCCGGTACTTGTCTGTTCATCCTCGTCAACATCAAAGGAATATGCATCAGGATCATGTCCCTCGTTGTTCAAAGCCTCCTGAAGTCGGAGCACCAGGTCACTTTTTCCTCCACTGGCGCAGAGGCTTCTCTTGTTCAACTCGGATTTGAGTTGGACGAGGGTCAACTGCAATAGTTTTCGACCCATTCTAGCTTTTTCAAATAGTCAGCAAACACTTCTTTTTTTTTTTTTTTACACACAATAAGTCCTATCCCACTTCTGACACCAATGTAAAATGTTTGTGTGGGTACAAATGATAGAACTTATTCTTTTCAATACAAATCCCTTTATTCAGTACAGTTACAATTCACTATTTAATTGTTTCTCTCAATACAATCCAATTTCTCAACCGCTTATAATTTTCTTATCTTTTACTTAAACCACTTAATACTTCTCCTAATTAACACTTCAAATTTCACTTTAGAACTCATTTGCATACCTTGGGGATGCTGGTATTTATACTCGAATGACATACTTCGAGAACAATCCTCGCCATCCAGCGTCCCATACAATTTCCAATTTGCTAGAAAATTCGATTCCACTCTCCGGTCGAGACTTTGTTATTCCAGTATCGACATTTTCTGCTAGATGTCGCTGCTCACATTTAAGTGGTTATCACAATATGAACACTGCAACCGGAAAGGAGCGAAAGAACAATCCACTATCCAAATGATCAGGACTGAGCCAATAGAGGGTTGGAGTACAGGCGAAATCCGTCCCTCTCAACAGGAAGACAATGATATCGAACAAAAATTGGCCTGGAAGGAACACGAAGAAAGACCAAGCTAGCAGCATATATCAGACCAGACCTAAACTCTAAAGGCATACTCGGCACAGTGGGACTCGCTTTGTGTGCAAAATGGTCTGCTGAAGAGAAAATGGGAAAGTGCAGATGGAACAACATCTCGTATGCACCTAATCGTGCTGCTGTCCAGAGGCAGACAAGTACTCCATGAAATACATGATGGAATCGCAGTAGGCTATTTGGGAATAAACAAGACGTTGGAAAAGGTAAGGGAATATTTTTAGTGGCTAAGCGTTAAACAAGATGTCGAGAATTGGTGCAAAAATTGCATAAGGTGTGTGGCTACCAAGGGTCCAAAAGTAAAGTCACAGGGACGAATGCAACAATACAATGTCAGAGCAATATTCGAACGAATAGCCATCGACATCACTGGGCTGTTTCCCGAAACCTTTAATGGCAACCGATACACCCTCGTGGTTATGGATGTATTACTTCATTAAGTAGCCGGTAGTGTTTGCCATCCCAAATGAAGGGGCTAAGACCGTGGCAAAAGAGAAATGGTCAAGCGATTCAATAGGACCTTGAATGAGCATCCGTCTGAGATCGTCGGCAACTGTCAGCGGGACTGGGATCGGCACATTCCCCGAAACGTGGTCGATAATTCAACAGGACACACACCATCCGACGTTGTCTACCGAACCTAGCGTGGGGATCGAGGAGAAATGATGGTGATCATTTGTGTGTCAATTCAAAAGAATGATGAATGACGAAGTTGTTGTTCGGGACGAACAACTTTAGGGAGGGAGCTGTGTGATATACATTTGAATGTGAACAGCGTCATCTATATTTGAAATGCAGAAGATTTCCATAGTAGAAGACCCATTGAGAATGGAAATGGAAAAATGTATGGAAAACTGAATGGTACAAAAAATTCTCGAGAGATGTCAGTTGAGTATAAATCTCAGCATCCCCCAAGATATGCAAGTGAGTTCTAAACTGAAATTTGAAATGTGAATTATACGAGTAGTGGTAGAGTGGTTTAAGTAAAAGATAAACAAAAGTAAAAGGGGTTGAGAAAAGCGATTGAATTGAAAGGAATAAGTTCTATCACTTGTAGACGCGCAAAATTTTACAATACTTGAACTTTGTTTCAGTGTTTATTTCATCATTCATGGTTTCTGTCAAACTTTGGAAGAATAGATCGCTAAAAGGCTTCTAAGACATAAATGTTGGCTTTCCAGACAAGATAGCATGACAGACAATGGTGTTTTGCAATTATTCATTTCATCTTTTACAGATAACTCTTTTTTTCCTAAGCTGGAAAGTAAGGCGCTTGAAGATCTGTCTCTTCTCATTCTGACTTCTTCCAGAATTCTAATCGTTCTTCATCAACAGGTTTGAAGAGGACTTCGTTAGACATCTACCGTTCGTGGTTCAAAAATTTCAATGACACTGCTTTGGAAACTCTAGTAGAACAAAAACATTGCACATGTCTCCCAGGTGATAACTCCGCACCATCTGATACGGGATGTATTTAATTCCACAGATATCGAAAATAGGTTCTGTCTGCAGACATATGTGCAAGTATGTACATGTGAATACTTTTATGTACTTACTTCAGACACAATAGACACTTCAATCCCAATAATGGGGCGCGCATGTTAACCAACCCAAAAGCAATATTTTCAGTAATTGCTGTCCGAACAGACGCTTCATAAAGAACTTCAGATGAAAAGTTATGATTCTCAAATTAATTCCGACCATCACGTAGTACTAAAAGCGACTCAAATATTTTATGGCCAGCAGAAAAAAAACCCCTCTCATGGGTTATAGACAGAACGAATTGCCTTTGGACCTATTTTCAATGGTAACGATAATGGTAAAGCCATGGGTTGGAAAAAGATGATTCTTTCATATGGGTGAGCTGCGGTTTATAAATATACACGTGCATGTCAGGCTAAGAGACATAAATGTCATTTAAATGTCTTGAAGGGCATACGACACAACAGCTGACATGCAGAATTTTTTTTTCTACTCATACAGTGAGTAGGGAAATTTAATTGTTACGGCATTTTAATCCGCTTAAAATATAGAAGACTGTTGTTATATGATGCTTATTGTAAGTTAAGGAAATCCTTTAAGAGCATTCTAAAAAAATTGTGAACGCCAGCCGAGGGGCTGACTCAACTGTTCTACTTACAAAGGAAACAACTTCTTCCGAATACGTTATATCTTTATTGTATAAAACCTTTATTGAACAGAAGCAATAAACCCGGCTTCCGTTACGATTACAACTGAACCTACAATCTACTCCCATCTAATTCCAAAGCTTTGTCTCTATCCAAATGTTCCCATGGATATCTCCTGGCTCGTCACTTTTGATATTTCGATCATACATCCCATGCCTGCGCGTGCATAAACTTCCTTTAGAATATCTGCAAGCAAATAATATACTGACTCAGCCGGGAACCTGTCTGCGTTCGAGGCGGCGCATATCGGATTGTGATAACTTGTATCATAAATTTAAATATTTTGGAACGTTTAAGTAAACTCATAACAGGTTGGAGATTTTGGTCCGTTTGAAGTGGGTCGTATTTATTAACGAAAGTTAACACCAGAAACGTTGCTGATTGAGTTCAAAGGCAGCAGTTATAAGAAATACTGCAGCAGCAGTTATAATAATTATAGAAATGTCGATTACTGATATGTAATCGCTCAAAGAGGAAACATTTCATTAATGATTCTACTAGGCCAATATACAATACATGACTCGATCATGTTCTTGGTCGATTTATGGAAATTTCTCTAAATCAATGCTCAAGGGTTAACTTTGATCTCCGAATCACTGATCACTGCATGATGGGTATTGTGCTTGGTAATCTAAGGGAATTGAAGTGCGGCTGACTCAAGAATTGAAGCCGATGGACCATTTGAAGCGACGTACGTTCTCCGATTGGGTTTTGGAGAAGATGCGCCAAGATGATGAATTTCATCGCAAAATCATCTTCAGTGACGAAACTCATTTTTGGCTCAATGGGTTCGTCAATAAGCAAAATATGCGTTATTGGTCGGGGGAAAATCCACATGTGCTTCATGAATCAGCACTTCATCCACAAAAATAACTGTTTGGTGCGGTTTGTATGCCGGCGGCGTTATTGGGTCATATTTTTTCGTCAACGATAACGATCGTCACGTTACTGTGAATGGTCAGCGTTATCGCGCCATGATCACCGATTATTTTTGGCCCGAATTGGAAGATATGGACTTGGACGACATGTGGTTTCAACAGGATGATGCCACAAGCCACACAGTACACGCTAGAATCGATTTATTGAAAAGTAAGTATGGTGAGCATGTTATGTCAAGAAATGCACCAGTCGATTGGCCGCCTCGTTAGTGCGATTTAACGCCGCTTGACTATTTTTTGTGGGGCTACGTCATTGGTTTATGCCAACACGCCGACGACGTTGGAAGAGCTCAGAGCCTACATTGAACACGAAATAGCGGCCGTTTCGGCCGAAATGTGTGGCCGAGTCGTTGAAAATTGGGTCCAAAGAATCGACCGCTGCAAACGTGCCCGCGGTGGCCATATGAACGAAGTCGAGTTTCATTCATAAATGTTTTGATTGTACTTCAAGCCGATAATAAAGTTTTTGAAATATCTCAAATGGTTTGCGTTTTATTTAAAAAAAATTGTCAAGTCCTTATTGGAAAACCCTATATTACTAGTTCATGGCTTGGCGGAGGACAAACAACTGAGACTGGATGAGAACCTCTTTAAGAGAAATCATCTATTCATGCTCATCATGCTCAAACATACGTTCATTAATCCTACTGCATCACTACAACTTTCCCCTTTAATTGTTTGTCCTTAACCAAGTACAATAAGTTTAACCTTTTTTTCTTTTTCTTAAATTATATGTCTTAACACAAATAGGTGGTCTAGGGTCAGTTACAATATTCTTTTCAAGTTTTTAATTTTAGTTTCTTCTTTGTTACCATTATTTTCTGTGATAGTATTTTGATCCGAATTATGTGCTAATGATTTACGAGTTTTAGGCAAATTATTTAATGATTTCCGATTTTTTAGCTCATAACCCTTCTCTCTCTCTCTCTCTCTACTGTGACAATCTCTTCTACATTATTTTCGTTACTTTTATTTTTAGTTATATTCACACTATTATCTATTAAAGTTTCTGGGACATACTCGTAAGCATCATTCGTTTTTTCCCCAAATTTTATTATATGATTAAGATGTCTTTTCCAGATTTTATTTGATTCATTAACTTTAACTAAATATGTCTGTATTCCTAAACATTTAATAATTTTAGTTTTTGACCAACATATTTTATTTAGCGAAGAATAATTTTTAACCATAACCAATTCATTTATATCAAAAAATTTTCTCCTAGTACTAGATTTATAATTACGTTTTTGTTTCTTTTTTTCTTTTACAATATGGGATTTAACATTATTTACGTTAACAATACTATTTCGATTAGGATTCAATAAACGTGTTCTCAATTTTCGATCCATTATTCAAGCACACCTCTGCTTGAGTGAATTGTATTCCTGTAGTCAAGTAAAAATGCATGTAAAGCTATTTTGATATTATTGTTTGAATTAGTTTTATTATCTAAGGCCCGTTTCATAGCGTTCTTTATCATTTTAACCGGAAATTTGGTTTGACCGTTCGTTGCTGGATTACCAACTGGCGTCGTTCTGTGTTTAACTCCATTCATCTTTAAAAAATTCTCGAACTCCTGAGAAACAAAAGCTGTTGTCCAATACCAAAACTTTTGGTACACCAAACCGTGCAAAAATGGGTCTTCACTTTTCAATTGTTGCGCGACTTGTAGTGTTGGTACCCATATCCAAACACTCTGCCCACTTACTATGGCTATCAACTATGAACCATTTCTTACAAATCGGACCTAAGAACTCAATGTTGAATTGCAAATTTAACAGCGTTCCCTTTGGGGGATTACTTCTTGTTGATAGACAGTGGAGCACATAGAGTAGTAATGTTAGGTAAGAACTTCCTATACAAATTTACTACTCCAAGAAATGACTGTACTTCTTTAACATTATTTGGATTTTGAATTTCTTGAATAACTTTTAATTTATTTGAACAATTATTTGAACGGATTGCGCGTCCTTGTCGATTACGTGTCCCAAGTACGTTACTGACTTAGTAAAAAATCGACACTTATCCTTATTCAATTTCAAACCAGTAGCATTGAAAGCACTTGATGAACCTTTATAACATGTAGCTTCCTATTACTAGCCGTCATTATAATGTCATCAAAAAATATGACAACCCCATCTATTCCCAATAACAATTTCTCCAAAGTCTTTTGAAATTCTGCTGGCGCCGGAGCCAACCCATACACTACTTGAGTATAATGAAAGAGACCTAGATTAGTAGAGATGGTTGTAATATCTTTAGACTTCTTATCTAACTCTAACTGTTGATATGCTATGGATAAATCTAAGACCGTAAACTCTTCTCCCCCATGAAGTTGCGAAAATATTTCCTTTGTTCGAGACATGGGATGCGATAACGGTGACCTTGTAGTCGCCGCAAATTCTAACCTCACCAGATTTTTTTAAGGTTGGTACAATGGACGTTCCCCACTGACTATAATCAACCGGTTCTAGTATACCTAATTTAACGAGCTTATTTATTTTATCATTTACTTTTTCTTTTAACGCAAATGGAATCGGGCGTGGCTTGAAAAACTTTGGCACGTAGTTATCTTTTAATTTCAACGACACTGTATTTTTATTAAATTTACCTAGTTGGCCATCAAACAGACTGGTCAATTTTTGAAAAATTTAGGCTCTCAAGCAAATGTACACTAGTACAAAAGCGATCAAAACAAAGTGTAATGTCTGCCTCAGTAATCGATTTTACCAGAGTATTGACATGTGCCTTCCATGACTCTTTCGCTGTAGATGTTGAAGCCATAAGTATACCCATTTAGACCGTCGCATCGCAGTCACATTTTTATGCCACGTTTGGTGGATTTCAGTGGCATGTATTGCTTTGCTTTGAACTTCGTCATGAACTCATCAATGCTCTGGAAGGGGCTGTCTTGCCAACCTTTCAAAGAGCGTTCCTTCAGGTCGTTTACTAATCAATATACATAGTAGGTTTTTCCTGCGCTTGCACACTTTTCGGGTGGTGCAAAATACATCTTGGAGGCAATACTTACAAATAGATCGCGCGCTATTGCCACTTTCATGACTTCATTTACAAGTGATCGATTTTTTGACCAATAATGCTTCGTTGAATGTACTCGATTGTATGACATTATCAGCATACAACCAATTACAATTTTTATTTCTCCTGAATCAGTAGATTTCATATAGTTGCATTTGAGGAAATATTTCCTTGAATATTTGCAGCGGGGTGTCGCGGTCGTTGCAATACAATTCTGGATAGATCTGGAAGAGTCTCAACTTACTTTCATACGGGGCTCAAAACCTGCTTCTGGGCTAGATCATACTGCGTTAGTCGGAGCCATATGGATATCTTCAAGATTTTCTATGTCTTCACTAGTATCCGATGCAGTATCTTCTTCGTGTGCCAAATTAGATTTATCGCCAGAAGGTGTAAAAATGCTGTCACTGTTACTGAAACCTTTTCTCATCTGAATTATTGATATAATTTGCTATTTCACTTGGTGCCAGTTTCTTCGCCATTTTAGCAACTGCAAATAATTTTTTCGTAATACGAGTAATACTCATACTGCGAAATCCAGTAGCAATTGCCGTATGGGACATATATGTCCCACCTAAAATACTAACTTTTTTTTTACTTTTGATGCGTATAAGACACAAAAAACATTCAGTGTACACTTTTTTCACTCACTTATAAAAAAATATCCAAGCACCACAATCTATAAACGTGAATGGACGCGATAAATGGCACTAAATTTGAAAATAATCCGTTAAAAATTGTTAAAAAACGGCGTAGGACTTAATTCTCCCATTTTGGATGCAAATTTTCGATATTAGGGCTATGCGAAAATTGAGTGGGGCATATGTGTCCCAACAGGTGCGAAAGGGTTAAAATAATATAAATGACGAATAGGAAGGATTTTTAGGTCACAGAACAAAGTAAAATTGGATATCTGATAGGCTTACGACATAAACTTCTTAATACATGCTTTTTTAAAACTAATAGATATTGTATTTTCTTAAAATAAGTACCCCCCAACAGTAATTCCATATTGCAATTTAGAGTGAAAGATACCACAGTATATTTTCCTTAAAAGTAATCTGGAGCAAATGCTTCGCAAGTAAAAAAAATGTCTAAGATTGCAACGGAAATACTTCCTCAAAGAGTCGACGATAAGCCCTAGATGTTTAAATTCATCAACTTTATCGATTAGGAAACAGTTATCAAACAGTTAAGAGTACTACAAAAAGTGGGAGAAGTAGAACAATGGATGCAATTGCAGTTGGACAATTTGTATTTTTGACACTCAGGTGCATGAAAATGAACATTCGCTTTGTAAGGACTAAAACTTGCTTTTATTGGTATGCACTCAATTCATATAAAAAACAGATAATCAATTTTCTCTGTTCAGTTTGATTTATTTTTTTATTCTTTTGTCCGTCACACAACCGATCACTTTGAAGTTCGTACAAAAAGTGTTTTTCTTATTTCAACCCTTATTGGGCTTTTCCCTTTTCTTTTGTTACACCGGCAGCCACTCTTTATTATACTTTGCTCTTTGGTTCGTGTCGCCACAGCTTCTAAGTTGTGTAGCGATGATAATCCAAAAAACATTATTTTTGTTTTAGAGCTAATTACCAACTTGTGATCCAGTTTCTCAATAAATTCAAATTTAACAATGACAATTTATGTCAGCGATGAGATCGAAAGGACTATTCTGACCATACGAAAAAACTATGTCATCCGCGAAGGCAGTTGGTGAGCCCTTGAAGTCAAGTGCAAAAAGTGAATTAATATAGATAAGAAATAAAATTGCACTCAATACAGGGCCTTGGGGTGTACCCAGGTTAAAAACTTTAATTTCGCTCCTTATCTCATTTATCGTCACTCCTTGTGATCTATTTTTAGGGTAAGTCTTGAACCAATCAAGCATAAAACCACGAAATCTAACTTTTTCCAATTTCACCAGCAAAATATACTGGTTAACCATGTCAAAATCTTTGGTAATATGAATGAACAAGCCAGCTGTACAATTTTTATTATCAAGATTAGGCATTGTTTGCTTACAAAATTGTAGTAGAGCATTTTCAGTAGATTTCCAGTTTTCGAAAGTCAAACTGCTTAGGACTAAAATAATTGTTAAAGTTTAAAAAATTTGTTATCCTGTATTTCATAAGTTTTTCGAAAATCTTGCTTACCACGGGTGGGAGAGAAATGCGCCTGCAGTTGAATAATTCAATATGAGAACCTTTTTTTAATAATGGAATAACATCAGAAAATTTGTGTGCTTCAGGAAAGACCCATGCGAAAACACAACCGTTGAAGATATCCGTTAAAACATCCACTACGAATCATGCAATTTATTTTAAAACCAAACTAAAAGGACCAATCGCCCCGCTAGAACTAGTATTCTTTAAACTGCGAATCGCTTTTAACTTTTCAAGAGAAATTATGGATTTAAAAACTAATCTATTCCTTTGAAATGGTTCAGCACACAGACAAAGAGCACAAGTTGAATTAACTGAATTAGATTGTAGACTGTGGGCTATATTTGTGAAATAATCATTAAATAGCGATTTGGAATTTGTCAGAAACTAAATAGTTTCTGATACGCAAAGAAGAAAGTTTTTTTTTTTAAAGAAAAATAATATTTATTAAGTAAACTGTTTACTATTTTGATTTTCCATTCGTTTCTAAGGTTACCTCCAGACAATTTGGAATATCCCTCTTCAGTTCATGGCACATCTTTTTATATTTATTTTTTTAATCTCAAATTACTAGGGTATCGGTAGCATTTAATTCTAAGTTTATTTTTTGCACTGACTTTATTCAATAAGTCCCTAGAAATCCAAGGATTAAGTCTTTTTCTCAATTTTTTTGGAGGCAAGAAGGAAGACAATCAGAAATGTGATTCATAAGGCATTCAATAAATATTGTGTAGGAAGTCGACGCAAGAATACACATCATTCCAAAACTCAAAGAGAAACTTGTCCTTCAGTCTCCCAAAATTAATTTTGATAACTTTGTCCAGTGATTTGGAATATCTGTTATTCTTCCTGTGAGAGGTTTCTACAAGGAGTCCTGTCATGCAGTGGTCAATGATCATTAAATCGAGAACACATTTCTCACAGTCATTCGATGACACATTTTTGAACCGTCCATTAATGTGAACTAAACATCACCTGACACAGTCCTAGTATTGTAGGCTCATTAATAAAAGATTCAAGGCCATGAGAAGCTAATAATGCTAAATACGTTGAACCAGTTTCACTACTATCAAAATTGTTTATTCTAAAATCTCCTACAACAATTAATTTCTTTGCTTTTATATTAAATAAAAGATCAGAAAATTCATTTATAAATATCGAAACATTAAACATATGCAGTCTATAGACACATAAAAAGACGAACACTTCACTTTAAGAACTATATTTTTTACTATTTTCCATGGCATACACTCTAAAGGCGCTTGTGTCTCTCGTTGTTATAATTGTTGTTTCTGTTGCACTTGCTAAAATGAATTCACAGGAATTCTCCTTTATATTCCAAAATCTTTATATGTGGTGACTTAAACCTAAACATTTTAGAAAAGGAAAATAATGCTTTTAAAGAACTAATTGAATCCGTTCGTCTGAGTTTCGTAAATAGTATCCATCCTACTCATTTTGCACCCAACAAAACACCCTCTTTAATTGATATCACGTTAGTGTCAACTTCCTGTTCCAGCATTTTCGCATCACGACATGATTCTGTTAACAGTCAACATACTTTCAGAAGTAACGAATAATGATTTCTTCGAGTCATTTGATTATACAAAACTTAATCTAGTAGTACTATTTCATGACTGCCAGACTATAAATTGGAGGCCGATATATGCAACAAATGAAACCAGCTTTCAAATTAAATATTTCAATAAGAACATTTTATACCTTTTTAAAAAGCATGTGCCAGTGGTAAAAAGAAGGTCCAAGAAATGCGCATTACCTTGGTTTACAAAAAAAGTCTTTCATCTCATGAAAGCCCGGGATATCCTATACAGGAGATGGAGACGGTACAAATGTCCTGAAATACACACAGAGTTCAAAGTTGTTGGTAATGCAGTAACCTCATTTATCAGATCTAATAAATGGTAATTTTATGCAAACAAGTTCAATGCAGTTAGCTCAAACACCGACTTTTAGAAGACTGTGCGCTCACTCGGTTTGACTTCTGAAAAGCCAGTCCTTCCAAGCCTCATCAATTTATCAACGTATATATGAACCGCAATGCAGTAGCGACGACACTTTCTCCCTACAATGTACCGACGAAATCAGTATTGGTAAAATGATCCTTGACATTATATCTAACGCAGTTGGATGGGATAATATCGTTCCCAAGTCATTCTCAATCATATAACCCATATTTTTAATTCAATACTCACAACTTCAACCTTCTCTGAAAGTTGGAAAATTGCTAAAGTGGTGTCAATTCCGAAATCTCCACCGCGCCCAGAAACTGAATATGGACCCTTTGCTATGCTTCCATTTAGTAAACAAGACAAACATTATTTAATCGATAAACAGCTTATTACAAACTGTCAGTCGGGTTTCCGTGTTAAGCTTAATTGCACCACAGCTTTACTTAAGGTTTGCGAAGATATGCGTGAGGGCTTAGACCACAAAATGTTAGCACTAATTGCGTTTTTAGACTTTTCTAAGGCATTTGATTGTGTTGATCATAAAATACTAGTTATGGAGCTTCGCACCCAATTCTTATTCGGTCGGTCTCTATGTAATTTGGTGTCCTCATATCTAAGTAATCAGTCACAGTATGTGTGTTATGAGAAAAAGCGCTCATCTTGTCTTTTTGTTCCATCAGGTGTTGCCCAAGGATCCGTTTTAGGACCCCTACTCTTTATATGTTATATAAACGACTTAGCCGTGCGTCTTGTGAATTGTAAACGTCATATATGTGCAGATGATGCGCAGATTTATTCTGTTTTTCCCAAATCCCAAATCAAGCAAGCGATAATTAATCTAGACGACCAATTAGCAACAATTTATAAGTGAAAATAAACTTTTGAAAATAAACTTAGTTTTAATCTAACAAAGACTAAAGCAAGGATCATTAATGCTAGCCGAGTTAAAGTAGACATTCCTCTTCTTTATATTATTCGAACTCCAATTAAATACATATGCTGAAACATTCAAAACCCTTGGGGTTTACATGAGCCAACAATTTATCTGGAGGACTCATATTACAAAAACTGCATCGAAAGTTTACGGAGCCCTTAGAGGATTTAGTCAAACCTCCAACTATCTTCCCACCAAAGTTAAGTTAAAGCTTGTAAAATCATACATCCTGCCTACTCTATTATATGGGTGTGAAATATACTGCGACATGGATTATGAATCTTGGCGAAAGCTGAAAGTTGCCTATAATAGCTGTGCGAGATACATATTCGGCATAGGAAGATATGAACATATCTCTTTCTACTCCCATCAAATTGTAGATTTGTCAATCGATGAATTGATGAAATATCGAACAAAATTGTAAAAACAAAACAAACGGAATATCTACTCGTATTTAAAAAAATTAATTTTCCGCGTAATGTTAGAATATTGCAATTGATCATTCCAAAATGCAAATATGTTAATACATCTAGACAATTTTTTGTTAACTCGAAACGCCTAATGCGATTCATTATGCTAATAATTCCTAATAGTGTTGCCTACTTTCCTACCTCTTCTTTTCCTTATGTTTCTTTTTCTACTACTTTTTTCCTTATGTCTTTCTTTTATTTAAACTTAACTCCTTAAACTAAACTCAAATTAAAGTAATGTACAAAAGCTTGTTCTATTTTTTAAAAGATGTGTTTTGTACACAAGTCTTATGTGAACAATGAATTCAATATTAATAAACTAAACTATACTAAACTTTTAACTACAATAGAAACTTTCAAAATATCTACACACATAACTTCTTCAATTTTCCCTTATAAAACACCCAACACCAACACCCCCCGCAGCGCAATTTTCATTCGTATTGGCAAAGAAATTATAGCTCGGAATAACGTAATCACTTATTTCAAAATTGTAAATCCAAATTTCAGACACAAAAACAACATCTGGAATGTAAGCGAACGAATCAAGATGAGTGACAAGAGGCGCAAAGTTTTCTCTCAAACTTCTGACATTCTGATGTACAATTGACACTCGGAACGAAAATTCTGGCGGATATTTTTTGTACTTGAGCCTCTATGTCAATTTCTGACAGTTCTTTAGTGGGAGCAAATTTGTATGAGAAGTTAAAATTCGGTACGGAACAAGATTAATAGTTTTTTTTTTTAAAGAAATTGTTTTTCTTGTGTTTCTTTATTCAATATTAAGTCCATAGTTAATAATATCAAGTGTTTATTTAATACTACCCTGATCAGAAGGTCCCGGAATTTATTCAGAAAATTAAAAATACAAGTTTATTCATCTAAATCTATATTGTCCCCTTCAAAGTAATCCCCATCGATTGCAACATACTTATGCCAGCGCTTGATCGAATCCTCGAAACATTTTTTATATTCAGTTTTCGAATGTCCATCAGTGCTTCCTGCGATTTTTCTATTACTTCCTCTCGGCTGCTGAAAGGCGTTCCTCGTAGTAGTTTTTAACTCGATTGAACAGAAAGGAGTCACAGGTGAATTCGGTGGCTATTGGATGGTATTTGTTGCATTTTTCGTCAAAAAATTACGAATAATAATGTCACTGTGCAAAATGGTGCATCATGGTGCAAAATCCACGAGACTTCTGCCCACAATTCTGGTCTCTTTCGGCGAATTGCTTCACGCAAACGTCTCATAACGCCCAAATAATACTCTATGTTTACTGTCTGGCCTTCTGGATAAAATTCATGATGCACTACACCCACGTCTGGTTTCCAGTAATGATCCTTTTGATGAATGTGGGATCGGATTCAGCCTCGAAAATCATCTCTTTTGCGACGTCAATACGGTCTCTTTTTTACATGAAATTGAGGTTTTTTGACACCAACTTTGCTGCTACACGATGGAAACCCAAATCATTAACTAAAATGTCAAGTGCTCGGCTATCTCTCTGACGGTTAATTTGCGGTTATTGATTAACATTTCTTTTACTCCATCAATGTTTTCATCGGTTTTCGATATCGATGGTCTGCCACTGCGTTCATCATCTTCGATTGACTCACGACCACTTTTGAACCGCACGTGCCACCGGTAAACGACCGGTTTCTTTAGAGAATCGTTACCGAAACACTTTTCCAACATTTCCAACGTTCGCGCACCATTAAATCCGTTTTTTACGCAAAATTTAATACAAGTTCGTTATTGCAAATTTAAATCCATTTCTAAAATTGTAAAAAATCGCCAACACACACAGAGATAGATGTACTCTTGGCTACGTAACTTTTGCAAAAGTCAAGCTATGACTCTAAGATTTAGAGAGAATGTCAACAACTGATTTACCAACTTAACAAAGAAAAAAACAGGACTTAAATCGGAACAATGGGAGCGCCACACGGTGGTTATTCCGGGAACGTTTTGATCAAGGTGGTATATCGTTAAACAAGTCAATAAAGATAGTGAAATTCATCTTAAAATGTTCATAGATGGAATACTGTTAACATTATAGCAATATTATTTCAAGGGGAATATTTCAGTTGGTGAAAGTGAAAAGTTGGTGGAAATTGGCTTGGTTCTTAATTTGTAATTGAAGCAGGATCAAGTACAAGAGGGTATTTGCTACCAGCCCGCAGCATTCTTTAACTTCCACCAAGCGAAATAGTCAATTTGATAGGCGAAAATGAGGAGGTGTCCGTCGTCGGTTGTTACTTGTGACTTTTTATGTGTTTTTTTGCGGTAGTTGGCGCCTGTGCAATGCTGTTGTTTCGCACGGGATCGTCACTGCAAGCAAATGAAGAGACCGACACGTCCTAATACTACACACTTATCGCAGCGGAATGGATTACCACTTGATTTTATTAAATCCACATTTTGTTCGGTGATATTTATTGTACACATGAATAGTGAAATAAATTTTTGCAGTCACCACAGTCTATTTTAAAAGAACTATTACGATCGATTTTCTGAGAACACACGGAACAATTCATTTTGAAAAATTTAAAGTTTCTTTGAGATGCGCACCCCACGACAAACAAAGATTGATTTATCATCGATCCTGGAAAACTATCAAAGTTAATTTTTTGGTTTAACTCAATAAAGGACTTAAACTGAAGGCCTGCTAATGACCAGGCAAACTAGGAGTGGTTTATTCTTTGAGGTATAAGTCTAGCACGGATTAAAGAGCCACAGTAAGTAAGGATTAATATGTACGAGTATAAAAATAGAACAAGCTTTACAATATTTCACTTTTATTTAAGTAATGCAATATAAGGTAGTGTTTTAGAAGCTAACCTTAACATCATACTTGTAAGAATTGTGCAAAACGCACAAGCCAACAGACAAGGTACGATATTTCAAAAGTCCGTTCAATTGCTCGCATACGCCGACGATATTGATATTATTGGTAGAACATAGCGAGTTGTCACTGGTGCGTTTGTAAGCATAGGAACAGAAGCGACAAAAATGGGTCTAGCGGTAAACGAGGGCAAAACAAAGTATACGAATATGCTGTCAACAAGAAGGGACACCCAACATCGAGGAATCGGCCAGAATGTCACAATCGACAGCTATAACCTTGAGGCAGCAAGGCACTTTGTCTGCCTCGGCTCTGCTATCACATATGAAAATGACATCTCTTCAGAAATCTAACGAAGAATAACGCTTGCCAATCGCTGTTTCTTTGGGCTAAGAAGGCCCAAATTGTATTGTAGTAAGGCCCTCTCCCGAACAACCAAGGAAGCTCTATATAAGATTCTTATAATCTCAGTCCTGCTTTATGGTTCCGAAGCATGGACCCTTTCTAAAGCGGATGAAGATATCGTTGGTCGTTTTGAGAGAAAAATTCTTCGTAAGATATTTGGTTAGCGCCGCGTAAGTTAAGAAATAAGAACGTTGTAATATAAATTGCAAAACACCATGCTTCCTTACGCTGCCTATCACTCTGAAAAATTCACCTAGTTAGGAGGAACCAAGGGAATGGTGGAGGAGACCTAGCTGAAATTAAATACGAAGACCCGGAGAGGTTTTAGTTGATCTTTTGGAGTATACGATGTGTCGGAATATAGAAGAGACGAGGACATCGCGAATTACAAGGGTTAATGTTGAATGAAATGGAATTGTAAAGGCAAGCGCAAGGCAAACCACAGAACCAAAGAGCAGCCCATGAAGGAAGAGAATATGAGCTACCTTTCTGCGGTTTTTGAGCGTATTCACGTTAAGAGCACGCCGTCTTGATAGTGAGATTAAATAAAAGCTTCATGCCAGGGTACGCCTCGAAGAGCAAATTGAGCGCAACGACATTAAATGTTCTCGATTCGGGATATATGAACTCGCTGAAACGAGGACCACACGTTAGCGATAACAATTTTCGGGTGAGAAATTGGGTTATTGGATTGATTGAACTGGAAGAAGCGAAATTAGAATTCACAATTATGGAGTAAAGTAAGAATGAGGCTGATTAGGGAATCACTTACAAAGTGTCATTTAATGCTTCCAAAAGACAGCGTAGTCTGCTGTGCTTAATGTGAAAGCTAAACAAACAGCCATTATGCATGAATGGCAATCGCATCGTTGAAAGCGATGTCACCAGAAATGCTGCGAAATGCCTAGTTTTCATTAACTAATGCAAGAAACACTGTTTTATGTTCAATCTGCCCTCAGTATATAAAGTATTAATATGACCAAAATTGGAGTACAATTTGGTCAAGTGTTGTTAAGACCTTTCACATGATAATGATATCTTTTGCACTATTGTGATATTTGTTCTATTGAAATTGTTAGTAGCATTAAACCCCTTCAAACCTTCATCCATAATATCCATCTCGATATGAATGCTCAGTAGTTTGCCTTAACCTCCGGTTCTGGACTCTAAAGTATTGTCATTCTCTTTCCTAAACCGTACAACTCTGTCAAGCTCTTTATTTCCTCTAGTCATTATAACTTGCATGCATTCAAAACCAACCTATTTTTTTCTAATTTTCCTCGCCCAGTTTGCAATCATTTTATCGATAGTTTAAAGTGAGAAAGGCCTACATTTACTTAATTCAATGCATACATACGCTAAAATATCAATTAAGAAACAGACATTTCAGCATTAACTTTGAGATACCGTCAAACCCATAAGCACTAGTATTTTCCAAAGTTCTAGATGTTGTTTTTCTAGATTCTAATCCAGTAGTCGGATTGAATAAAAAGATATGTGTGTGCAAGGTTTCCCTAGGATTATGAAACGGGCTACTAATAGTACAAGCTGGATGAACACAAACAAATTCTCAATTGCCAGATATCGATGTAAAGTTTTTATTTAAAGAGTTAACAATTCCTAGTTTTTCGAAAAATACAGAAAATTTGGTAAGAACCGATGTTTTTTTTTTAGAATGCTGCTAAATTCCTGCCTTTCTTCTTTCAAAGTTTAAAAATATAAGATTTAAAATGTTGAAATTTTGTGTTATATATTTTTTCTTGGGCAGAAACGGAAAGTAATGATTAAAAGTCATATTACAATTACTTGTGATTTGTAATGGAATAATTCAATAACCCATTACTTAATTCATTATCCATTATATATTTATAATGGAAATTTCCATTACTTTAAGGTCCATTACTTAAAAGTAATTGTTGCTTCCCAACAAAATCAACGGCGCGCTGGAAGAATAATAGATTGTGTGTTTGCAGGAAGCTAATTAATCGCGTGAAATAAAAATTGAAAACATCGCGAATAATTAGCTTTGATGCACACAACACAAATAACAAAATGTAAACAAACAACGAATTGACATGTTGCTTCCCAACAAAATCGACGGCGCGCTGGAAGAATAGGAGATTGTGCGTTTGCAGGAAGCTAATTAATCGCGTGAAATAAAAATTGAAAACATCGCGAATAATTAGCTTTAATGCACACAACACAAATAATAAAAATAAACACAAACCAACGAATTGAACACAAACTTAGCCGCACCACAAAACGATTTGACTCGGGACAAACTCACAAAAATCAAACTGTCAAACATATCTGTCAAGAACATATCGATCTCGCTTTGACGAATTTCAACGCCACTTGAAGAATATGGTCATAATCTCTGACCAAAGGCAACGAAATTCCAAGATGGCCGAATTGCATGTGAGTGAGATGCACTGCAAAACAATGCACTCTAACACCTACTCCGAAAATATGGGGGCATTGTTGGTGTGTTGTTCACATATTACACTAAGGTAAATAACCCAGGGTGATTGACCTTAGAAGAAACAGCTGAGTGGTATATAAGCCATCAGCAGCTTCGAGGGAAGAAGAAATGCATATGTTAAATCACTCTTCAGCCAACAGTCAACAAATAAAGTTAGAGTTAGAAATCAAAGGTCACGAGTTTTATTTAATTACATTTATTTTACTGGCTTCAGTTCATCTAACTGAAGAAGTTATCGGTTTTTTTTCTTTACAATTTTACTGGCTTCAGTTCATCTAACTGAAGAAGTTATCAGTTTTTTTTCTTCTCTTCAGTTCATCTAACTGAAAGGGTAGCCACCGCTTGTGAATCATCTATTCCAAGCCAACTTTTAAATCCCGCTCAACTCAGTTAGGGACATGGTCCTTCGATTGTCTCCTTTAAATAAAAGGGCATAGAGGAAATAATTTCCTTTAAAGTGAATCAGTGCAACATATTTCACAAAAAAAAAAAAAAAAAAAAAAAATACGTTATTTTTTCAAAGTGTACTGTGGGTTAAGTATAGCTGAATAAAGCATTCAGTGCAAATATACGTTTCCGAGACCTGACGGACCGTCTATCGGCCACAGTACCCAACTATTCCTTCAACAGAGGAGCACATAGAAAGAGTACTGCCTTTCTAGGAAGTGAAGTTGAAAATCAAGAGTGTGCTGTGGACTAAGTATAGCTGGATAATCTATCCAGTGAAAATATACGCTTCCGAGCTACGGCGGACAGTCTATCGGCCACAGTACCCAACGGTTCAGATTTAAACAAATCCAACGGATTTAGTACAGCAACCTGTGCGGTCACAAAGTAACAGCGGTCCGAGTAACAACCGGTGACTTACTGCAACGGTCGAAGTACAAAAAACAGAAAAACTAAGGTATGAATTTTTCCTTATTTTCTTGCTTTTATACGTAATAAAAATAAATAAAAACTAATGAAATTATAACACCAATAAGACAAATAAAAGTGAATAAGAATTTTTTCAAATAAAAGTGCAAACAAAAAAATGTCGAAATTATCGAAATCTATCGAATGTCAGGTAGATATTTTAAATGAGATTATTCGGGATTATGAACAATTTAAAAAAGATGAAGAGTCGCGAAAGTCAAGGGGGTATTTAACCGCGTGTTTATCTGATATCGATGAGATGTTCAAACGGGCGAAAAAAGAACATTCAAACATAATCGGAAATGCTGCTGACCCACTGAAAGAAAAATACATTCAGGATGAAATCTTCTCGAAAATCAAGAGAATATATTTCACCTTTAGTGGGCAGCTGCACGATGAGACTGATCGTTTTTTGGAAGACAATAATGCATCAGTAGACATGTCTCGATTAAACAATACGAGATCCGCTGGCTCTGATGTACGTCTTCAAAGAATTCAGATAAATTCATTCTCGGGCAAATTCGAAGATTGGTCGGAATTTTATAATTTATTCGATAGCTTAGTCCGAAATAACACCGAATTATCGGACATACAAAAACTTCAATATTTGAAAACGTCTGTTTGTGGGGAAGCTGCTCGATTAATCCAGCACCTTTCAATAGATTCCAAAAGCTTTGCGTCAGCTTGGACAATTCTCATAGACAGGTACCAAAACAAGCGTAAACTTGTAAATACCCAGCTTAGGAGATTAGTAGAGCAGAGTAAACTAACCTGTGAATCTGCTGCTGGCCTAAAATCCTTACACGACACCAGCATTGAATGCGTTCACGCACTTTTCAACCTTGAAATAGCTGTTGAAACATGGGACGCCATTCTCATTTTTCTAATTTTTAATAAACTGCCACCGCAGACCCAACGAGATTGGGAGGAAAAGCTAGGCACTTCAAGGGTTCTTCCTGACTGGAAATCTTTCTTATCCTTCATCGAGGGTCGTTTTAGTTCGCTGGAAAACATTTCCGAACTGAATGTGCATTCAAAACAATCAATGCACCCATATTCGTTTCGAAAAACCACTTCCGCAGCCTGCCAATTAAGTTCCCAGCAACAAACAAAACAGTTTCGATGTCGACTTTGCAAGGCTTCTCATGGGATGAGACATTGCAAAAAATTCCTTACTATGGATGTCAAAACCAGAGCTGACGTCATAAGGAAAAATGGAGTTTGTGGTAATTGTTTAGGGTATGACCATCATGCTTCGGTTTGTAACAGTAGCAACAGATGCCAAAAATGCGGTTACAAGCATCACACATTACTGCACATTGATGCTAGACAAAATTCAACCACTGCTCAAAACCACCAACAACATCTTCAACTCCACAATCAAAATGCATCCCAATATAATCCTCAATCCCATTATATACAAAATCCTGTAAGCCAAAATTCTGTCCCTTTCAATCCTCCGAGTGATCAACTAAGCACTTCTCAAAACTATACAGCACATTTCAACCAAATGCAGTCAAAAACGCTACTAGCGACTGCACTCGTTAAGGTGGTTGCCACGAATGGAAAGCAGTGCACTCTTAGGGCATTCATAGATCCCGGCTCCGAGGCCACATTCATAACTGAAAATGCTACTCAAATGCTTAACCTCAAAAGGCAGAATGTATCTGCTAGAGTCACAGGACTTGGAAAAAACCCAACTGGCAGTTCCAAATACCGAGTGAAAGTTAATTTGCAATCGTTTAACAATACAGCCTTCTCTCTCGATGTTATAGCATTTGTGTTACCTGTCCTAACTGCAACATTACCAAGCTATCCGCTCCAAGGGGAGTGGAAACATTTGTCCAATTTGCCATTAGCTGATCCGGCGTACAATGTTCCAGGGAAGATTGATGTGCTGTTAGGGGCGGACGTGTACAGCTCAATAATTCTCGAAGGTTTAGTGAAGGGACAAAGGGGGTCTCCTGTAGCACAACAAACTGAATTTGGATGGATCCTTACCGGAAAAACCAATACTACTCCAAAGATTACTTGTTTCACTGTCCAAAATCACTTCAACGCTTTAGATGCACAACTTAGGCAATTTTGGGAATTAGAGGAAAATCTCGATGACAGGAAACTATCACCGGAGGAGCAAAAATGTCAACAACATTTCTCAGAAACATTCAAGCGGAATGAAGATGGGAGATACGAAGTACGACTCCCATTCAAGGATGGAATTCGCCCAACCTTGGGGAATTCGAAGAAGGCAGCCATGGCGAGATTCTTTCAAATAGAGAGAAAACTTGAATCAAACCAAAAGCGAAAGGAAGCTTATACCAAATGTATCCACGAATACGCCACCTTAGGTCATATGAAGGAGGTCTCAGGATCCACGGAACTAGGCGAACACTACTACTTGCCTCATCATGCTGTCGTCAAAGAATCAAGTAGCACCACAAAACTCCGTGTAGTGTTCGATGCATCTTGTAAGACCTCTAACGGAGTATCGCTAAACGACTGCTTAATGGTGGGTCCACGACTGCAACCAGACATTATAGATCTGATCACGAAGTGGAGGAAGTTCAAGGTAGCGTCTGTGGCAGATATAAGCATGATGTATCGGCAGATATGGGTGGCAGCACAAGATACGTCATATCAACTAATTCTATGGAGGCATAGACAAAATGACCCTATAAAAACATATGCTTTGAATACAGTCACATTTGGAACTGCATCGGCGCCATATTTAGCAGTGCGCACCTTACATCAGCTAGCGTCAGATGTAGAAGACAAGTATCCAAATGTAACAAAGGTGCTCACAGAAGGATTTTACGTCGACGACTTCATCTATGGTACGAATGACGAAAGGGAAGCCATCGATTTACAAAAAAAACATTATTGAAGTCCTAAAATCAGCCGGGTTTCCTCTAAGAAAATGGGCCAGTAATTCCACGAGAGTACTAGAGCAGGTTCCTGAAAGCGAAAGGGAAATAAATCTGCCTTTAAACTTTGAATCACCAGATGCCATCAAAACACTTGGGATTCAATGGCATCCAGCGAAAGATACATTCACATTCAATGTTAACTTGCCTGAGGTCCAACAGTTCACAAAAAGAACCGTACTTGCAGACATCGCTCGTCTGTTTGACCCGCTAGGATGGATCGCCCCATGCGTGATAAAGGCCAAGCTAATCCTGCAGCAACTGTGGCTGAAACAATATCCTTGAGACTCACCAATTTCTCAAGAGATTGAAAGTCAGTGGGTAGAGCTGCGAAGGGGGTTAAGAGCACTTCATGAACTGGAAATACCGCGGTGGATTGAATTCGCAAGGTCATCGAAAGTACAACTTCACGGGTTCAACGACGCTTCCGAGAAGGCTTATGCCGCAGTAATATATGCTCGCATTATAAACGAAGGCCATGAGCACATTCATCTTTTAGCGGCAAAAACAAGAGTTGCTCCAACAGCAGTAAGATGGGTATCGCTACCAAGGCTAGAGCTATGCGCAGCACTCCTCTTAGCCAAATTGTTACATCGTGTCAAGAGGGCCATGCAATTCGAAAACGTTGAAACTCTTGCATGGTCTGACTCGACGATAGCATTGGCATGGATCAGAGGAAGCCCTACAATTCGCACTACATTTGTAGCCAATCGAGTCAACGAAATCCAAGCGCTAGCAAACACCGATGCTTGGCGACACGTTGGAACCAAAGAAAACCCAGCGGACATAGGCTCACGAGGAATGTTACCACATGATCTCATCAACAGCCACATGTGGTGGCATGGGCCACAATTTTTGAAGAATTTTTCCATAAACGAAGGTCCAGGATTGATCTTGCGCGATACGGAGCTGGAAACAAAGAAAGAAAATAAGAAGGGTGAAGTAAAATCATCATTTTATAAGAACAAACTAGCAAATCTACAAGTCAGCTTCGCCGAAGTCATCTGTCACTATGTAATCATCAACAATGAATACTTTCAAAGATTTTCAAACCTGAAGCGGCTAGTTCGCAGTGCAGCTATATGGCGCAGATACTTTAGATACTTAAAACACAGGGCAAGTAGAAGACCATTGGAGAGTCACCGACTCACACCTGATGAACTAGATGCTGCACGAAAGCAGCTCATCAGACTTGTTCAAGGTGAACTATTTCACAAGGAGATAAAAACGCTGAAAGAGAAAGGGAGCATTAGAAAGGGCAGTCATATTCTCCGTTTGAATCCATTTCTTGATGCTGAAGAAATCTTACGCGTAGGAGGGCGCTTAACAAACTCCACCATACCGTTTAGCCAGAAACACCCCATAATACTAAGGGACTCACATCACTTTGCGAGATTGGTCGTCAGCGATGTGCATCAACGCACACTTCATGGTGGACAGCAGATCATGATAGCAGAGATTAGAAGCCAATACTGGATCACTAATCTTAAGCGACTAGTCAAATCAACAATCTACAACTGCGTCCGGTGTCATCGATATAATGCTAAAATGCAAGAACAGCTCATGGGAAATCTTCCTAGAGAACGCGTAATAATTTCAAGGCCATTTACGAACACCGGGGTAGACTACGCGGGCCCTATAGAAATAAAGATGTGGAAGGGCAGATGCAGTAAGACGACGAAAGGATACATAGCTGTCTTCATATGCTTATCAACAAAGGCGATACACATTGAAGTAGTGAGTGACCTTACTGCAGCAGCGTTCATAGCAGCTTTCAGGAGGTTTGTGGCACGTAGAGGAATCTGCTCCAACATGTACAGTGATTGTGGGACAAACTTCAAGGGAGCCATGAACGAACTGAACAAGGAGAGCAAACACATCTCCAGTGAATGGTCAGCAGAAGTTTCGGCAAGTCTGGCAGCACAAAACACCAAATGGCATTTTAATCCACCAGCTTCACCACACTTTGGAGGGCTTTGGGAGGCTGGTGTCAAGTCAATTAAACACCACCTTAAAAGAACAGTTGGAGCAGCCAGGCTTACATTTGAGGAGTATGCTACACTGCTCGCTCAAATCGAGGCATGTCTCAATTCAAGGCCATTATGCCCAATGACGTCCGACCCAAATGATCTGACGGTTCTCACTCCAGGACATTTTTTGATCGGAGCATCAATAATTACTCTGCCCGAAAGAAATTTAATGGAGAAAAACATAAACAATCTCGATAGGTGGAGATATATTCAAAGATTAACACAAGAGTTCTGGAAGCAGTGGAGCACAACTTACCTGCATTTGCTACAGCAACGACCAAAATGGCTTCAGCAACAGCCGAACATCAAACTCGGAGACATAGTTCTCGTCAAGGAGAATAACCTTCCGTCTTCGTCGTGGATTCTCGCGAGCGTAATTGAACTGCATCCCGGTGCAGATGGTCTAACGCGCGTGGTGACCATAATGACAAGAAAAGGAGTCCTAAAACGTCCGATCGCGAAACTATCCCCGTTGCCGGTAACTAATCCGTCGAACGAATCGAGTTAAGAACTTCAATAAAATGTAAACAAAACAAAAGCAATATGTACACAAAACCTTATTGAATTAATAAACATATCAAAAAATATATATAGACTTTAAGTGAAATAATTATCAAAAAATATATATAGACTTTAAGTGAATTAATAACCAACCCCACCACCCACCAACGTAATAAAATTTCTCACTAATTCGCAAGGTCAACCGATTTGCCATTAAGTTATGGATATCCAACTGTAGCAGCTAACTATAATTTATTTTATTTTATGCATATACATTCAAACCCAAACTAATACAATTTTGTATCTTTCTCGGCACTCGCAAACTATCACAATCCGACGTGAGGGAAGACACAGAGATCCGACCAACAACAAGAAGGCAAAACGGAGATGAAGCAACAAGAAAGGAAATTAAATCCACGTGACAAGAGACAGAGATCTGGAAGCCTGGTCTACACAGCACCACACAACATACCACCTTGGAATTTCTGAACTCAACGTTGCCGGGCCGAGAGCATGTTGCTTCCCAACAAAATCAACGGCGCGCTGGAAGAATAGGAGATTGTGTGTTTGCAGGAAGCTAATTAATCGCGTGAAATAAAAATTGAAAACATCACGAATAATTAGCTTTGATGCACACAACACAAATAACAAAATGTAAACAAACAACGAATTGACATGTTGCTTCCCAACAAAATCGACGGCGCGCTGGAAGAATAGGAGATTGTGCGTTTGCAGGAAGCTAATTAATCGCGTGAAATAAAAATTGAAAACATCGCGAATAATTAGCTTTAATGCACACAACACAAATAATAAAAATAAACACAAACCAACGAATTGAACACAAACTTAGCCGCACCACAAAACGATTTGACTCGGGACAAACTCACAAAAATCAAACTGTCAAACATATCTGTCAAGAACATATCGATCTCGCTTTGACGAATTTCAACGCCACTTGAAGAATATGGTCATAATCTCTGACCAAAGGCAACGAAATTCCAAGATGGCCGAATTGCATGTGAGTGAGATGCACTGCAAAACAATGCACTCTAACACCTACTCCGAAAATATGGGGGCATTGTTGGTGTGTTGTTCACATATTACACTAAGGTAAATAACCCAGGGTGATTGACCTTAGAAGAAACAGCTGAGTGGTATATAAGCCATCAGCAGCTTCGAGGGAAGAAGAAATGCATATGTTAAATCACTCTTCAGCCAACAGTCAACAAATAAAGTTAGAGTTAGAAATCAAAGGTCACGAGTTTTATTTAATTACATTTATTTTACTGGCTTCAGTTCATCTAACTGAAGAAGTTATCGGTTTTTTTTCTTTACAATTTTACTGGCTTCAGTTCATCTAACTGAAGAAGTTATCAGTTTTTTTTTCTTCTCTTCAGTTCATCTAACTGAAAGGGTAGCCAGCGCTTGTGAATCATCTATTCCAAGCCAACTTTTAAATCCCGCTCAACTCAGTTAGGGACATGATCCGGCTCGAAGGACCATGTCCCTAACTGAGTTGAGCGGGATCATAAAATGTAATGGTCGAAATGCTGTAATGATTACATTTTATTGCAATCATTACACAAAAATGTAATGAATACTGAAAAATAAGAATTACTTTTTTTTACTTTTTTCCTGACATTTATTCATAGTATTTTGTCAAATAGAGCGGCACTAAAACAACTAGGAAAATAAAAAAATATAAAAATTGGAAATGAACAAGGTTTGGAATTAATGGACCTTGACTGTAGAAGCCACTTGTTCAAATATTTTTGGTTTTGCTCTCAAAATGGGAGAGTACAGGGATGTGATTCCTTTGCATTTCTTTTAGTAATACCTACCGACATAAGCTAAAATTCAGTTTTTTAAATCAATTTGGAACATTTTTGTAACAGTCGCTCAAATATTTAAATACTCCTCTCTAAAGACACTTTTGATTAAGTGTCCGTCCTATTTGAAAAATTGGAAAGCTTAGTAAAAAAAACTATTGATGCAGTTTGAAAACCAAACATAAGGCCTTTTTAGCAAAGAAATGCTTTAAGAAATACGACTTTCTAAGTTGAAAAGCTTCAACTTTGAGCAAACGGCACAATAAAGTCGATTATGAAAAGTCAAAACAAATCGAACCGAAAAACGTATATCATTTGGCCGAGAAAAATATGTCAATTTTAAGCAAAACTGCTTGTATAGAACGGGATTGATTTGGTTTCGTACAATCATCGTTAATATACTAGTCCCACAGTTATAATACGTGTTGATAACAAGATACGTGATGGTGAGATGCTGGTGTGAGGAAAGTAAATGTAGTATATTTTATTATGTTTGTTGTTGCCCTAGCGTACTCGTAAGTCGCTCTTTTGTTTAATTGAGCTTATGTTGCATTCTACATCTATAATTTTTCGAGCTTATACACAGACTCACTTTGCTTCTGGACAAATAGCAAAGAAGTTTGTTATTCGTTTGCTTAATCAAAGAAGTGCAAAACTTTTTAAGAATAAGGATTTTTAAGCAATTGTGAAATATAGAGAAATAAATTAAAAATGAGTGAAAGTGAAGTTGAAACAGTAGAAGTGGGGTCACAACCTCTTCGGAAACGGAAGTCTAGTGAAGATTCTACAGCAGAGATCCCAGCCAAGAAATCCTCTTCAAACATTTTCTGAGAAACACCTAAGTTGAACTTAAGCATTTATTTCTTTTTTTCGATTGGCAAATGCACAACTGGAAATTATGTAGTTGTATTTAATACCCATTTTTATCGTATTCAATATATAGTACATACATAGAATGCTCCAAGCAGTGAGCCATCGTTTTCTGGTTCTAAATCTTTTTGTTCAAAATGTCTGTTGTGCAAAGACAAATTAAATCTGCCATGAAGGCATATCATCCAGTCTGGTAATTCATTTAAAACAGAAGCACTGTGTTGAATATGAGACCTATATTGAAACCAAGAACTCAGAATTTAATAAGAAAAAGAACTTAACAAAACAACAAGAATTTAATAACGATATTGTTGATTTTGTTATTCACAGTTGCTCTTCCATAGCCGTTGTCGAGGAGAAATATTTTAGAAAAATGTTTCTTAAACGAATACTCTTGAATGTTCCAAGTAGAACTATAGCTAGAAACATACTTTATAAGAGTTTTGGTGACATTAAAGAAACAATAAGAAAAAAAATTAAAAACACTAAATATTTTTGTACCACAGCCGATGGTCAAATAGGCATAAAAGCTTTCTTGGTTATAACTGCTATTGGCTAGATAACGGATTTAAGCGTAAGTCAGCTACCTTAGCCTGTAAAGGGTTTACTGGCTCGCATACCTACGACAGAATTGCTAAGATGATGAATTTCATTAACTCTGAATATGATATTACTCCATTAAATAATATAATGACGATATGAGACAATGCGTCAAATTTCATAAAGGCGTTTCAAGAATATGGTTTGGATAACGATGCGCTAACGAATGTAGCAATTGACAATGGAATTGACAACCAGGGTGATGATGGGCATAATAACACTAGCAACGATTCTTTATTTGATGAGGTAGTAGAAAAGAATTTGGACGAAATCCAGATCATTGAGCTCAATGAAAATACTCAGAGTACGGTGTTGGCAAAGTATTTTCGTTGCGCAAGTCATATCCTAAATTTAGTGACAACAAAAAATTTCTCCTTTGCTGTAAAAAATAAACTTGATATTTATAATATTCATTCAAAGGTAAATTTACAATATATATTTAATTTTCGATTGCATTTAAAACTGCATAATTGTTCATTTAGGCTTTTTCCAAATGTAATGTATTATGGAAGAAAGCCAACAGACCAAAGTCTTCAGAAATAATTCATAGTGTTCTAAACAAGTCACTTAGGAGTCCAGTGATTACTCGCTGTAACTCCTTATACGACTTAGTGACGCTAATTTTAAAATTTGAAGACAAGTTAAATGTCTTATGCAGTGAATTGGGACCAATTTTCAATCACAGAAATTGCTTATTTAAAAGAGTACTGCAAGATTATGAAACCTTTTGCAGAAATATTAGACTTCCTGCAAGGTCAACAAGGAATTTGCTTTGGTATGCTACTTTCGTCTTTAGCAACCCTGAAGGTAAAAAACAGAAAGAATCCTAAGAGTAGATTCGTTACTGTTTTTACATGAGGTCCGTCAAAAAATGCAAACAAGTCTACTTCTTCGGTTCAAGCCTTACTACAGCCTGGAGGAGGAAGCATATGATGCTATAGTGGCAGCTGTAAGTCACCCAGCAGTCAATCTAAGCTGGTTTAAAGTTTTATCGCCAATATCGGGAAAACCAAAAACCGACATATTAAAGATAAAGAGTAAATCTGTATCATAGCTCGTCTTTAGAAAGGAGATAGACACTGAAACGAAGATGGTCTGAGTTATAGTTCAAGTGCTGGTCCAAGTTTCAGTCCAAGTTATATTCCAATTCCTTCTCCGAGTTCCAGTCCAACCCCTGGTTAGAGTTTCAGTCCAAGTTCTGATCAAAGTCCTAGCTCAGTCGAAGATGTAATAAAATGTATTCAAATAATATAACGCATTACATTTTAAGTATTATATTACTTATAATGTAATGAACACTGCTTCTCCTCCATTACTTTGAAAGTCCATTATTTCTTTCAATTACTTGTAATGAGCAATGGAATTATTTCCGTTACAATTTCTAGTAATGGTAATGGAGAAATGTTCCATTACTACACTTTGTAATTGTAATGGTGATATGTCCCATTACTAATTACTTGCAATTGTAATTGGGCACATAATTAATTACTAAATGTAATCATACTTTCCGTCTCTGGGAAAGACTATATGAAATCATAGCTCTATATAGCAACTGCAACATTTGGTTTTTACAGTATTTCTAAAGCTTTTAAACAATTTTGAAAAATTAAATTGATTCTATAAAATTGTTATAATCACTTTGTTTAGGTATTGGTATAAACTAAAAACTGCACCTTAGAATTATATACATATGTATGTACATAAATGCTTTTACTGTTAAAATAGGATTGACTTTGTCAAATTTCTTGTCACCAACTCAAATAAATGCGGAACAAAGAAGTCTTTTTAGCCCTTGGTGTGCTTTTTCTATTCATATGTATCTACATGTTTAAGGGGCTGCAACAACTCTAATAAGGACACACAAATCCTTTTAGACTCAATTTTGTAAGGAAAGTTTTTCTCACGTTCACTTGAGGTATAAGTTTCGTTAGTTTCACTTGAAAACCAAATCACGTATGGTTGTTCATGAAATAAACGCCTTTCTCACCTTTTAGATTTATAAAGATGTGAAAAATTGTTATTAGAAATATCTATAGGAATACTCATATATGAAAACAGTTTCTTAAAAGTTTTTATCAAAAGTTATTCGTGTGTTTGGGTATTGCGATTTTTGGAGAAACGTGTTTAACATTCCTTGAAATGTGGTCTCAAGGTTTGCAGCATTGTAGTTGTTGTGGGGGCATTTCAATTAAGTCTTCATTTATAGTTTGTACGAGTAGAATAGGAAGACACAAGTTTTCTAAAATTTGACTGATAATGTTTCGAAAATACGTCATGCTTTGCATAATGAAATTTGGTTTAGTCTTGTTAGGTAACTTGTTTGTCCTTTGATTTGGCGAAAAGCAAAAACAACTTTTCGTATTCTAAAATTATTCTTCTGACAAATTGAACCATATTTTCTTTGAAATATTTTCCATTTATATCTATTACCTTTTTCCACTAAGCAAACTTGTCTCTTATAGAGAAGTTCTTATGCTTCAAAAAATATGTTAGTCAACAGCATATTTTGAAGGTAAGTCTGGTGGGCAGATTGGATGAGGCAAGAGTTGATATCACATCTCTGTCAGCTTCCGAAACGTTAACTGCCATGCATATGATTTTGAATTGGCATGTAGCAGGATAGGACCATGTTTATTTAGATTAAAGCCTGTTTTTGACACATTCCGCAGCAATTATGGCAATTTCTCTACAGTACGATTCTGCTGAGACTGTTATTCCTCTTTTGAGAAACAAATAATGCACAACTCGCTCACTTGTCCACTACACTGTCAATATTACCCTTTTGAGAGAGTAATTCTACCTCGGCATATCCTTGGGAGGATCACTCACATCTAACCATTCAGTGGTGTGTCACTGTCATCTGATCTCAGAAATAAGGAACCAGGTTATTCACCACTTCTTATAATATTGCTCGCTAAGGTTGACTCTTCTTGCCGAAAGGTTCCACAATAGTCTTGACTAATTTCTCATTGCTATTTCCTCTTCTTCTAAACTTGACTCTGCCTAAATAAAACTCCTTCGAAGATCATGTACGAACCCAACCTACTTGCTGCCAAATCAATCAACAATTTATTGGACTTATCAGACTCCCTTGAAGATATCCCTATTGCCGGCGAATTGGACTTGTCGGCTGAAGTGGACTCCATCGGATGATCAAATTTCTTTCATCGCTTCAAATGTCAATTCCACCAAGGACTAACAGATACATTATCTATCTAATGCGACCTTATTTAGATAAGAGATCTCATTGATTCCTTATTAGCGTTATGTCCTCTATCTCTATCAACAATTTATAATTTTCAAGCTTTTTAAGCAGTGATTTGTCGAACACTCCTCCATATCGAACCCCCTCATACTTCATTTACTCATTCTTTTTTGGGCCCTTTTTCTATTAAAACTTTGATCCTGTTCGTATTGAACAAAAGTCCTACAACTTTATGATGAATTCGTATCACACCCAAATGCTCCTCCGTATTCCTTAAAATGTGATCCTCCAAACTTGCTTTCCCCTTTTTTTACCTATGTCTGTCTATTCCTCTCATAAAGAGAATTTTCTCTGGCTTGGAAGACCTCCATCATAATCCCGAAAAACGAAAAAGGATTACAGAATTAAGAAACCAATTTTCTTCCCATCGCTAAATTTTCCCACATACCCAAGTTCTTTGAAAATGTTTTATACACAGCCTTTGGCTTTCAGTGCAAATGTCTTATTTCTTCCAATCACTATGGCTTACTAAAATGTATAACAACTACTACAATAAATTCATATTATTGCAAGATTTTACAAAACCTTTAACTAAGACATCAATATCTCATCCTTTTCAAGATGTCATCCCTCGGCTCTGAAACAATATGATTGTTCTTACCTCGAAAACTGTTATTATAGGCTTCTTATGGATGCAGCCTCTCAATAACTTCTTTGGCCACGACTGGTGTCTCATAACACAGTCTTCTAAGTCCATATTCAGATGTGGATTTCGCATATGCGGCAGACTTAGGCTAGAAGTCTTAAGCTTCCGAGACGTGAGCAACATAAGCCTAATACTCATATGCTCCTATGTCTGTACGAAAGATAAGGAGAACGGTTCCGACGAATGTTTCTACGAGCTACTCGTCAAAACATATGAGAAATGTTCTTAGAATGGATAGGAAAGAAGGACGTTTTTGGTAGGATAGTTGGCAAGTATAGGATACACTACATTACGTACACGGTTTCCATATCTCAATATACGAGTACATAAGGGGACATGGTGGTCTTCGGATCATCAAACTCTAAAATATTCTGGTCGTCCGAACGTGCTCCCAAGAAGATATAACTTAGAAAAGCTGCAATCG
This sequence comes from Volucella bombylans, assembly GCA_949129095.1. NCBI lineage: Eukaryota > Metazoa > Arthropoda > Insecta > Diptera > Syrphidae > Volucella > Volucella bombylans. The sequence goes on from OX422144.1 coordinate 87,846,484, forward strand.
CAAGAGACCGCCAAAAACTTCGCTGAACGAGTATCCCGAAATCTCTCAATAACTCCTATGACGACCAGCATCAAGTATCGAAGACCAGTGGCAACGCTACCAATGTGTAATCAGAGACGCCACAACTGATATGCTGGTTTCACCCAACCATCACTAAGAAATCTCTAGTTTTATGAAGAATTTCGGCAAGCACATGCTGCTAAACAAGAAGCTTACAAAGCGGTGCTGGAACGAAGGACGAGAGCTGCTTGTGAGCTCTACGAGAAGAAGAGGTAGGGAGAACATTGGCTTCTCCAGAAGAAGGAAAAAGCGCGCGATTGAAAATATTGAGAGGTTGTACTCTAGCAATAACGTACGGAGGTCTGACCAACAGTTAAAAAGGACGTGTCAAGGCGAAAACACCCGTACAGAAGCCTGTAGAGTTCTTCATCTCTTGTGTAGAGTCACAGTCGAAAAAACTTTTTCTGCAGACTGTATAACGGCGACAAGGCCCAACATCGCGGCGTCGGGCAGAATAAACCACTCAACTAAGACGAGGATTGCCAAAACTTCCGCCCAACTGGCTAGAACCAAGTAAGGATAGAAATTTTTCAGCTAAAATCCAACCAATCAGTTGGACCTCATGGGTTATCGGCTGAGGTATTAAAAGCAGCTGGAAATGACTTTGCGGAAAGCATATACCAACTCATTTCTCAGATCTGGTCAGAAGAGTGTATGCCTGATGAATGGAATCTCAGTATCGTTTGACCGATCCACCGAAAAGGAGTATCTGCGTCAACTATAGAGAAATAAGTCTTTTCAATATCGGATAAAAGATCTTATCTGCCATATTATCTGAAATCTTTCGTCAAGAACCTGATTGAAAGTCCACAATCGACCAAATATTCAAACTCCGGCAGATAATAGAAAAAACTCAACAGGACCAAATCGATACCCATCATCTTTTCATTGATTTTAAGGGCGCATATGATAGAATTTATAAAGATGAACTATAGAGGGCCATGTGTAGTTTTGACATGCCCGCCAAGCTCGTTGATTTGTGCAGAATGAGGATTGAGAACGCTCGCTACTCCGTCAAAGTCCATAACGACTTAATCGAAACTTTTGTTTTAGACAAGAGGACGTGCTGTCATGTGACTTCTTTAACACCATACGAGTACTTGAAAGAATTGTGCGGAATTCACAAACTTGAAACGGCAGCTGCCAAAATGGGTTTGGCGATAAATGCGGGCAAAACCAAGTATATGCTGTCAACAAGAAAGAACACAACAGACTTTGTCTGCGTTGACTCTGCTATAAACTTTGCCAATAACATCTAAGCGGAAATAGACCTTAGAATCACTCTTTCTAATTCTTGTAAAACTATATTCCGAAGCCAATGGTAACATGGAGTGAGGATTCTGCTAACTTTAAAACAACGCATGAGGCCAATTTTCTGATTGGAGGAAGGATTATAGCGGCCAGATTTGTGGTCAAAGTGCGATGTCCGAGAGCGAGTACAACGAGCCATCGCCATATATAATGTGTTTTCCAATAGGGACTTGAACATTTTCAATTTAATTTGTGAACGCACTCTTTCACTAATCATCAAACTGTCACTGTTAATTTATTCAGTAAACTCAACATTTTCATCATGGTAAAGTACACGAACGAGCAACGTCTGCAAATTATAAAAATTTTCTACCGAAATTCGTAGTTGGTGACTGCAACTTTAAGAGCGTTAACTCCAATTTTCGGTCGTAATTCTCGCCCTAGTAGACAGGCAATAATAAGTTTAGTGCAAAAATTCGAGTCTACATATTCGTTGTGTGATGTTGCCGTGTCAGTGAGACAACGGGTTGGTCGAAGTGTCGAAAATATCGCTGCCGTTCAGGCGTCCGTAGCAAACGATCCAAATCAGTCAATTCCACGGCGTTCTCAAGAATTGGGCATCGCTTAGACCACATTATTGCGTATTTTGCGTAAGGATCATGGTTTACACCCATACAAGATCAAGCTGACTCAAGAATTGAAGCCGATAGACCATTTGCAGCGACGTACGTTCTCCGATTGGGTTCTGGAGAAGATGCGCCAAGATGATGAATTTCATCGCAAAATCATCTTTAGTGACGAAGCTCATTTTTGGCTCAATGGGTTCGTCAATAAGCAAAATATGCCTTATTGGTCGGGGGAAAATCCACATGTACTTCATGAATCACCACTTCATCCACAAAAAATAACCGGCGGCGTTATTGGGCCATATTTTTTCGTCGACTATAACGATCGTCACGTTACTGTGAATGGTCAGCGTTATCGCGCCATAATCACAGATTATTTTTGGCCCGAGTTGGAAGATATGGACTTGGACGACATGTGGTTTCAACAGGATGATGCCACAAGCCACACAGCACACGCTACAATCGATTTATTGAAGAGTAAGTGTGGTGATCATGTTATCTCAAGAAATGGGCCAGTCGATTGGCCGCCTCTTTCGTGCTATTTAACGCCGCTTGACTATTTTCTGTGGGGCTACGTTAAGTCATTTGTTTATGCCAACACGCCGACGACGTTGGAAGAGCTCAGAGCCAACATTGAACGCGAAATAGCAGCCGTTTCGGTCGAAATGTGTGGCCCAGTCGTTGAAAATTGGGTCCAACGAATAGACCGCTGCAAACGTGCCCGCGGTGGCCATATGAACGAAGTCGAGTTCCATTCATAAATGTTTTGATTGTACTTCAAGCCGATAATAAAGTTTTTGAAATATCTCAAATGGATTGCGTTTTATTTAAAAAAAAAGTTCCTTATTGGAAAACCCTATACCTATATCGTATTTTAAAAGATCTGCCATAAAATCAGTTGGTTGTCAAATGAGAGGTAAACAACCTCTCATCGGTGATCATTTGTCATCAGCCACCGAAAGTGTGCCCATTATATCTGAAACAAATAAGAAACAGATATTAGCAAGATCACATCGTATTTGCTCAGGCTGTATTTTTGGAATAGAATAAAAAGTTTCTTTAAATGCTTATTTGGGCATTCATTCACTGTATTGACATTCGACACCATTTGTAAAATCGATGGCACTTTCCGATAGTACCAACGGAACGTTACTGCAGCTGTCTGTCGACAGAGATTTCCTTCCGACCAGTAGAAGGACAATCATTAAGCGATGGCAATTACTATTATGTGATTTTGTTGTACAGCATTTCTGCGGTTTACATCAACTTATATGCTTTCTCTTTCATAGAATTCTGGGCCTCCATCAAATAACAGATACTGTAGAGAGAGAAGCAGAAATTGTAAATTCGAAAAAGTAGCAAGGATAAACCAAGAGAGTGGTTAATTTCCAGGACAGCGCGAAGCTGAAGCATATTGCCATACACTATACATGAACGCGTAGGCATAGTGGGGGTCTTGGAACTCATAAGGGGAATGTCTCCTGGGGATACCGATTTCAAGAAATATTGGCTTATGTATTTGTTACGATACAAGGTTGTAATTTGTGTAGCTCCAACTGCAACTTGTAGCTGTTAAATAACCTGTAAATGCTTTCCCTAACTTATGCCCCGCGAATTCGAGAACTCACAAGCTCTTTGTTTTTGTTAATCAAAAATAACATAAGGCAAGGATATGGTAAAACCAGAATGCCTTTGCACGTACGAATGAACGTTTTAGTGCGTAATCGTAAAAAGACCTTAACTTTCAGTTATTTTATTTACTCGCAGTGTAAGTATAGTATTTTGAAAACTGCTATGGTTTAATTTCGGGTTTATTTATTCATAAAAAGCGAAATGCCTCTAAAAGTTTTACGGCTTATCCAACAAACTCTATTAGCAGGTACTGTACCGCTTAATTGATGAATGAATCTCTGACGGGCAATCATACAATCTTCTTATTCGTAAAACTGCCATAAACCGATCTTAACTCCGATTATAGAATTCTGAATTGACGGATACTTCCTAAACACATCTTTAAATCGTATTGCCTCTCTCCTTTTCCTGCTGATGATGAAAGGTGCTAAAGATGACATGTTGAAACAAAGTGGAAGCACGAGTATATGGGGCTACGCGGGCATAATAAATAATAGAATATAGCATTCATGTAATAGCTTTTGATGAAACACGCAATTTGAAACCACCAAAAACCAAAAGAATAAGGATACAGTTTTATGGTCATATTTCATGCAGTCACATGGTAAATGTATGGAAACTTTTACCAATGATCCCTATATTTGCAATTACCTCTGTATTTAGATTGTCGTTTAATTTCGCGGTTGTTTTGGTTCCTGTTTTGTGGATGATTATTTTTTATTATTTTCACAATGCGCAAAGCTAGAATGCATACAATGCATTTGCTTACATTGCTTTGTAAAAATAAATAGATTTTTTAAAAAAAGTTTTTGTGTTGGAATTCAAAGAGATTCTCCAGTTAGATGAACAGGATTTGAGATAGTGAAAGCAAAAAGAGTGAATCGTATAGAAAAGATGACAAAGCTCGTGAGAATAAATTTGCTTTGCGAATGGAAATTGTACCGTTTTTTCTTTGTCATAGCGAACTTATTTTTTTCCAGTTTTAGAGACGTATATCTAGATGTGGATTCCTGTTTACTGTTTTCCAAATACATCAATATAAACACCATAATCCCGAAGAATTCATAATAAAGCAACTCTGAAGTCAGTTTACTTTGAAAGTAAAAATCTGATGACTGAATTAATTTAGAGCCGTATTTGGAGAATAACTAAAAGATATCCAAAGATCCGGCTTTTGGGTTTAAAGCCAGCATGCTTAGATGCGCCGTAATTTGTTTTCGAAATAAAAAACGTGTCTGTTAAATTATGAAATCATTATGAATAAAATATGAAATCATTCAAATGTCCCACACAGAACCGAGTGTATGCGCAAGATCCAGTTTTCTATGACTTTTGTGCATAATTCGGATGATATCCCAGGAATTTCGCATGTTCGCTTCAAAGTCATCTAAAGTGTATTGACATAGACTAGAGACTTAATGTAGTTACAAATAAAAGGGTCCAAAGGCATTAAATCGGACGAGCGGTGCGGCCAAGTAGCTGGGCTATTTCTGGCGACAACTTCGTTTTTAATAAGTAGGTTGTTACACGTGCTATGTGACAAATGCCACCTTCCATTTGAAACCACATGTCCTCCAAGCCTTCCACTTACAGTTTATCTAAAAAAAAAGAAGGTTAACATGGAACGATAGCAATTTCTATTGATTGTAACCGACTGGACGGCATGATCTGGAACAAGTACGACCCGATGCAAAGTTTTGTCCCACCTTGACGTATCAAATTTACTCATTAACAAAGGCCAACCAAAAATTTGATTCGTCATAGTGGACGAATATCCGGATTGTTTCGTCTTCAATAGAGCCCATTCAGCGATAGTTCAACATGGTGATTTGGCTTTAGCTCTTGGGTCAATACTATCTTATACGGTCGTATAGCTAAGTCTTTCTGCAAAATATGTTGCAGGCATGTTCGAGAGTTGCCCAACTCTTGAAAGTGGCGCGGAATTGATTAATTATGACTTGACTTACTGACTCAGGTAGAGTCGCAATATTCTATTCACTTCTGGGTTCTTGCTGTGTTCGAAAATATATACTAAGCGTTTAATTATTCACTTATTGGAAAGATTTTAAAGGGCAGAAACTGACGTCAACCCACGCAACATTGTTAAGTCGCTTTAGCCATAGTGCGTCTTGTTATGCTGACACAACGGCCATCAACTCAGCATTGGTAGTCGATAGTGCAACGGTCCGTTGTTTCTTTGAGCACGACGAAATTGCGGCTCCAGCTAACGCAAATGTATATCCAGTTGCCGATTGTCGATCGTCGATGTCGCGTGCATAATCGGCATCACAAAGGCCAATCAAGTCGTCGTCGCCCTCCCGATAGACTAATTGTCGATTAATGGTACCCTTTAAGTATCTGAATACGCGTTTAACCGCATTCCAATGTACGTTTCCTGGATTTTGATTAAATATGCTAAGTATTGACAGCGCAAAACAAATGCCCGGCCGAGTCAATTGTGCCGCATACATCTGGCTGCCAATCGCTTCTTGATACGGAATTTTCTTCATTTGTTGAACTTCCGCTTCGGATTTCGGCCCCATGTCTGCAGTTATAATTTGGTTGGGGTCCAATGGTGTTGATATTGGATTACAATCTCCCATTCCGAACGCATCCAGGATCTTCGCAATGTAGTTTTGTTGATCAAGCGAAATTGTATTTTTATCGTCGTCTTTTGTAATGTTGACACCGAGAATCGATGATGCATTACCAAGATCTTTCATCTTGAGTGTTGCTTTAAATCGTTCGCAATTTTCACTTCTAAGTTCGTGTTGTTTGAAAATATCAATATGTCATCGACATAGACAGCCAAAATGAAAATAATGTCGCCGTTGATGTAAAAGAAGACGCATGGATCTGCATCACATTGCGTCAATCCGCTTAAACCCAAAACCTCATTCAATTTTGTATTCCAGGCACGGCTTGCTTGTTTCAGTCCATAGAGCGACTTTTTCAACTTACATACTCGCCCCGTTTCGTCGTTAAAATGCTGTGGTTGAAGCATGTAAATATGTTCTTCGAGATCGTCGTTCAAAAATGCCGTCATAGCATCCAATTGTCGTACTCGCAATGCCTTTTTCACAGCCATTGCAATCAGGAATCGAATGGATGCATATTTTACAAAAGGTGAATAACTTTCCTGATAATCAATCCCCTCCTGCTGTGAAAAACCTCGAACGACAAGTCTTGCCTTGTGTTTGACTGCTTTCGATATGGTATTCCGTTTGAGTTTGAATACCCATTTACAGTCAATGGCTCATTTGCCGGTTGGAAAATGGCATAATTCCCACGCTTGATTCTCGATGAGTGAATCATATTCGCTTTGCATGGCACCCTTCCACTGTGTCGAATCTGAGCGCCCTAATGCCTCATCGACAGTATCTGGATCCCTTGCATACGATGCTACAAAATTTCCTCGTGTTCGACACATAACCCGCTCAGCTACCATTGACGTTTCGATTTGTGGAATCTCCTCGTCGGAAATTTCCAATGTTGTGTCATCGATCACATCGGCCGTGGAAGTATTGATGTCATCAGCGTCAAAAAATTCACCACTCACGTCCATTTCTGAAGACGGATCGACAATTGAAAATTTTACATCAACAGTCGAATCATTCGAAGCCAGTCCAACCTCGATTGTGATCAATTCGATTTCCGCTTCGCTTTTGATGATAGTCGCATTCGATTCGTCAGCTCCATTTGCTATTTCCTCACTCTAGCCACCACCGCTTAATATATCGGCATCTTCTTTATCGCTCGCACCGCCAGCCAATTGTATCAGTGACACTTTCAATGACTGCAGGTAAATAAACATAATTAATACTAATCGATTGATGAGCAATTACGTACCTTGCGATTAGATTTTTCCTCGATGAAAATAACGTCTCGGCTAATGTGAATTTTATTCAACGCCGGTTCAAACAATCGATACGCCTTTAACTTAGGGCAATATCCAACGAAAATACGAGTACATTTCATTGAATTCACGCCCAACTTGCGTCGTTTCTCCTTCGGCACATGAACCATTGCTGTGCATCCGAAAATACGCATATGCGTCAAACTTGGCTTTTTATTTGATCACAGTTCATACAGTGTTTTGTTATTGTTACCAGAACAAGGCAATCGATTCACAGTATAGACAGCTATTGAAACCGCTTCTGCCCAAAAACCATTGAATAAACTCGCATCAACTAACATAAATCGCATTTTTTCCGTTATGGTTCGATTGAATCGTTCCGCAACACCATTTTGCTCAGGAGTGTACGGAGCCGTTGTTTGATGTAATATTCCGTTCACCTTCAAATATTCGTCAAATTTCCCGTTGCAATACTCAGTGCCCTTGTCTGTGCGCAAACACTTGATAGACAATCCCGTTTGCTTTTCAACAAAGTTTCGAAATTGAACAAATTTCCCAAATGCCTCCAAACACATGCGACTGTAGTCATCGATAAATTTGATGTAGAATTGCGCTCCGCGAACGATTCGCCAACATTTGCAAGCAACGATTGCATTTCTTTCGGTCCGCTAACGTCTGAATGCACGATTTCTAACTGCGCCGATGGTCTCGATTTACTGTTTGAAAATGGTTGCCGCGTTAGTTTTCCTTTTACGCATGTCACGCACACAGAATTTAATTTATTTTTCTGCAAATTTATTTCATCAGCGATAACCGCCAATTTTCTTAGTTTGTCGATGTCAGCGTGTCCCATTTGACGCTGACAAATATCCGTATTAATTTTCGGGAATTTTTAACGGCATGTGTAACTTGACCAGACAATACGGCGTAGATGAATCACTAGTTTTGTGAATAAAAGCAATGGTGGTGAATAGGACACTGATTGCGGATGCTGGTTTTGGCCAATATGTGATGGATGGGGTAAATAGATTTTGCTCGCAAGGCGGCGTTCTGTCTCCACTGCTATGGTGCACGTTGGTCAACTCACTGCTCAATAGTTCTGACTGCTATGCACAAGCATACGCGGATGATGGAGCTGTACTGTCTGTTGGATCATGTCGATCGTCTGCGACTGTTTGCTCTAAAGCGCAGACAGCCCTAGACGTGATCGATTGGTGCTCTAGTAATGGGATTTCAATCCCCTCGAAATTGAGGTTCATGAGGAGGAAGTTGACTAGTCTGGTTAATCTAGTGCTTAAATGCATCGAATTCTCAAACGAAACTAATTATTTGGATGTTATCGAGGATGACAAACTTCTTTGAACCCAACATGTTACGTCGAAAGCCTCTGTTGGCCTTCTGGGAGTGTAAAAGAGCAATTGGGCTGCACTTTCAAAGTCATCTTCCGTTTAAAAACGGTCTTTGGTACAACACGCAATGGAGTTTTAATGGCCTTGCATTGCGACTGTCTTTTGATTCTAGCTTTATGAATATGCCGTCTGATGGTATGACACCAGAACTCCTGTGTTGTTGACCAGAATCTGATCCAGGAAAGAAGTGTTGCCGGCTTTTCAAAGATAGACCCAAAACCGATTTAAGATGCGGTCACACCAGCGGAGGACGACAAGGTTAGATTTCACACCTTGTTAGGAAAACTTGCTTCTGTGGTCCAAGCGGAGATGTGCGCAATCCTGATGTCAACGAACTATATTGTGAAGAATCGGTGTAGGAAGAAAAGGATTTTGCAAGGCAAAGCAGTTGCGTTTAAGATGCTACTCAAATCGTTTACGATTCTCAAGCTAGTACGCTGAATTCGCATTCGGGAGCTTGAGTCTTACCTGGATTCCGGACAACAAAGGGATTACGGGAAATTAAATATCCGATGATCTTGCTAGGCAGTGCTCAGAAACGGATGGTATGACTCTCCAGGTTGCCGGCAGACCAATCGAATACTTGCCGATGTCTCTAAGAGGTCAGCGACTTTCCTGATACAACTCAGTGGGAAAGACTGCAGGGCGCTTATCGGTGTCGGGGAACTACGATTTTACTAAGCACTTAAGTGCGCTGTGCATAAATGATGCAACACCCTGCGACGCTTGCTGTAAATGTGATGACGACAACGTGGAGCACTACCTCTGTGAATGTCGGACCTACGCTCGCATCAAGTTGCAGGTACTCGGCATAGACATGGTGGGTGGAATTTGTAAGTAATACAATGGGCTAGTTCTCTGTCTACGTGCTCTGTACAACAAAACAAAAAAAATAAAAAATAAAAAACATTATTGAAGCGTATATCTTTCCATGATTAAATGGCAAACTGTCTGGAGTATGAAAGATCACATCTGTCGAAGGATGGTATGCACGAGTTCCGACAATCCCTATTAGAAAAAGGGCGCATCAAATAAAAAACCGTTTAAATTTTTATAAACTTCGGATGTTGCCTTCGCAGGACCCTTTGATTCTTCTTTATTTTTATATTATATCTTTTTTTCCACCAGCCTCTTGGCCCGTTGGTTTTTTGTACCTCCGAAAGTGCATACATTTAGCATGTGAAGATGTGTCCATTACCACTATCGATAACCCAGGTCGCTATATTGATTATTTTGTGGAGTGGTGTTACCACGGTAATACGCATAGCTTTCAATTCTGCAGAAATCGATTACAGTTTGTGCCGACTATGCATCCAAAGATTTATGATTTTGGCGATATGTTCACGATCAGCTCCGAAGTGCATGAATGCACTTCTTCAGCTTCATCGATTGGGATCTGCGTACTATTGACGAATTTGTCTTGCATTGCCCGCCATGCTAGCTTTATATTTAACGATTATCCGTGAAAGCAGTATTGCTTTCATGCTGAGAATTCCAGTAATAGACAGCTATTTCAGTATGATAACCTTTAACTATGACAAGTTAGAGGGGCCTTATAAAATACAAACAGTTCTATACGTACATATAATCTTACGCATGGCGGCGTACTGAGAATGCCAAAGCCGAATAAAGTAGACGAAATAAAGTATAATTGAGTCCTCGAGAGTGCTAGGGTTTGATATTGTCGAGAAGTTGTTCGATCTAGACAGTGAATAAGGAATCAACTGGCATCAGTTAGAAAATTGATCCATATACACATGGCGTCTACGGCGGATCGGAAAACGCACTCTCATATACGTTTTGATGATGAACTCGGTGCATGGGATTTGTTCTTTGAAAGAATGCTATGTCTTCAGAACGGTGTTCGGCAAAATGATTTACGTAATTTTTGGCCGAATACTCATTGACATAAAAATCGGAATCACCATCGATGCTTTACAAGTAAAATGCCAACAGAATATGGACATATACGTTGAGGACAAAGTGTAGAGTCCAGAACATGCTCTACCGGAATACCAAATGTACTCGGTGGCCAGGAATTTTCATGACGGTGAAATTACAATGAGAACACTAGTAATATTCATGCTCAGGACGAGCGAAGTATGGAGTATAGTTAGCAAAGTTATTACCAGGACGATGAAGTTACTACTCCGGAAGCAGCAAGCAGCGAGAAATAAGGAACCTATTAACTAGCTTAATGGCCAGAAATATCGAAAAAGAAACATGGATACGGAACATATAAATCGCTGATCCAAGTATTGGGTTGTACCACATGAAATATCCAACATAGTAAAAATTTAAAAGAAAATATTACTTTTTCGTAAATTTGTATTCAATCGAAATAGGATCCGTTGGCATTTATGACATTCCTCCAACGTGATACAAGGTCAAATATTCCTTTTTCGTAGAAGTGCTGACTTTTTGAGGCAATGAAATCTTCAAAGCTGTTATGACCTCTGCTCGGTTCCGGAAGATCTTCTGCTGGCAAAATGAATCCCGATTGCGGAAAAGATGGTAATCCGTTGGGGAAATATCAGGAGAGTACGGTCGATGTGGAAGAATTTCAAATCCCAACTGCAACAGTTTTTGCACCGTTATTTGCGAGGTATGGGGTCTAGCATTGTCATGCAAATTGACACACGTAGGTTACATTTCAGCCAATGTGGAATGAAATATGTCGATTTCCTCACAATATTTGACAGCGTTTATCGTTTCTCCTGGTTGAAAACGAAAAATGGATTGGTCCTTTCGATGTCCACCAACCTTTTTTGGGTGAAGATCGGGCTTGGGTGTGTGTTTTGGTTTTTCATCTGCATCCAACCAACCACTGTCCAGATATTTTACAATTATCATACAGTATCCGCTTTTCATCACAGGTGACTATACGGTGCAAAAACGGTTCAGTTTGGTTTCTTAATGTAAACGATGCGCAGATTTCCAGGCGCCGTAGTTTTGGGATTCCTTCAGTTCAAGGGGTACCTTCTTATCGAGTTTCTTTACCTTTCCTATGAGAGAAAGATGTCGACTTATTGTCATCGTCGTCAACTAACGTTTCCGGCTTCCCACGCGGTTCATTTTTGAGGCTGCAATCTCCCAACGTGCGTTCGTTTACCGCTACATCCGTCAAATAATGTTTATCATTGCCAATGACGCAATATGTCCCATTTTAAATTCGTAAAAGAAGAGGGTTCGAATTTGAACCGCCGACAGCATAGTAAATAATCCCTAGAAAACAAATGACAGTACTTGTAACGAACTCTAAAATTCTCACACGTCAAGCACATGTACCACATTATATTATAAAAAAAGAAAATTTAACGTTCTGGGCCAGATGTTCACTCGAGAACTTCTTATTTCCGACTGAGCGAAAATCGGATGGTACAACCTATGTACATCCAACTGCAAAAGAAACCATACATGATCCTACAAATTTACCTACACCCCCCACCGTGGGTTGGTCATAACCCCAGTAGGCAATCGTTGGGCTAACAATCCAACAACTTGAACAGTACAAGTACTTGACAAACAAAACATTGGTACTTACTTCCCTTCTTTAACTTATTTTCCCCTTGTTAATATATAATAGCTCCCTCGAGGGTATATCAACTTCTAATAATCTAGTTAAGTTCGAGTTCTTCGTTCTCTCAACTTCACAAAATGGGAACAAAATTGCTGTGACTGCAACTGATTTCGTTAAAGCTGTTGATAAGATATTTCATGAACTGTTCCTTTCGGAACTGTCTGCCCTCGGTTTTGATACAAATGGATATCCAAATTTATATCTTCTTTTTTAAAACTTTTATTGTAATATTTGGTTTTGTTGCGCTCGGCTACCCCCGATGTTCTAGGTGCTCTTCCTTTCAGTCTTACAATAAGCAATCCTAATAGGGTTATCAAACACTCCTACCACCTTCACAGTCCCATCTACAGTGATAATACCAAATTTTTTAAAATCTATTCTGTCTAGCTGCGACAGAAAACTCGTTGAAGATGACTTCGATAGGTTTTCTATAATACGTGCTTGATCAAATATCAATCCATTACATTAATGCATCTAATCTCATTCCCATTTTTCAACTTTGGGGTCAATCAGCACCCCTAGTTCAAAATCACTTCTTGACTTTTGCATTTTGTATGACAGGGAGCTAAATTTACGTTTGCATAACTAGAAGATAATCCTTAAAGCCAACCCATCCCCTGGCCTTCTCAAACGCTGATTCAACAAATTTCCCAACTCTTAGGTGATCAAATCCATCTACATTATCTTTGTTAGTCCACTTCTTGAGTACACCTGTCAACCGTGGTCTCTCTTTCAGCGAGTTCATGTGGCCAGATTTGAGGACATCAAACCTCATTTTCCTACTGTTGCTCTTTGGGGTTTTCCCAGAAACAATCTTAGTATCATATCTCACTCTTTAGGAACACCGTCTATTCATTCAACGACTGTTTTCTAATTCTGTCGATTAGGCATCTATTTACAAGTCTACTATCCTTAAAACTGACCCTCGTAGTTCACGATGCCTTGAAATCTTCTATTTTTATTTTTTTTTTTATTTTTAGTTAGTTAGTGACTTTTATTTACAAAAAGTGAATACAAAGTCGTTTATGGTTTGGTTTAAGGCCACCCACCAGATTGACAATTTATCCTAGTATATTAAAAAAAAAAAAATAATAAAAATGTGTGGGAAACCACTGCACGACCTAAATGGATTGACCATTTCTGGCAATCGACCGATCCCTAGAACGACAAACATAGCAACCTAGCGAATACGACAACCCATTATGGCTCACTTGGTTCCGAAACAGACTAAAACAAAAACAAACATTATAAAAAAAGAAAACAAAAGGAATTTTTCATCCTTGTTGTAGTTTTCATTTCCCTATTACTTAGCCACTCCACCATCCTATTCTGATGATGGTGGACCGGCTGTTTTATACCATAAAGACCATCAGGGTGAATGACCCTACAAGATTCCATATTACAGAGCGAAAAAACCAAAAATTATGGGTTCGCTACTTTTTCTGACTGATGATCGTCTTTCGGTTCGGATGAAGGTCAAGCCAGACGTTGTCCATGGGACATTCAGATTTCTGCGGTGGTCGACAGAGGTGAAAGAAAGAAAAAAAGAAAAAAAAATTAACAAGTTAAATGAAATAAAAAAAAAGTCTAAGAAAGAGACAAGTGCCCGTGAATAGTTTTTTTTTTTTTAATTGATCTAGTTCGGTACCAGTCATAAACATTACAAATCGTGAATGTGATTGTTTAAAATACAAATTGAATTTTACAAAAAAGCAATAAACTGAAAAAAACCTTAATTGTACCAAACGAGAATCACACTTTCGTTGTTTGTCAGCTTCGCGTTTTAATTCATCACCAACTTGACACAGGCGTGATTTCGGTTTGCGATCCGCGGCACTTTTTGAAATCTTATTCAAAGTGCGAAATTCTAAAAACGTTTCTGCTTCGGATGTATCGGAACTAAATGGTGTATTGCAAAGAAACTGAAAAAATTTATCACTGCAACGCAAATTGAGATCGCGCCTACGATTACGATATTCACGTTTTCTTTCTACCGCAGATTTGCGGAGCGATTTAAAATCTCAAATCTTCACTGTTTGATAGTATTTTATCTACTGGCAGTAAGTTAAAGGATGTCCAAGCGACAAATGCACTTAACCCTTTGACTTTCTACGCTATGCACTGACAACAAAACTACTACCTACATCCTTTCTTACAATTATTATTTTTTCTATCCACCCTTGTTCCGGCAACCCATTGTACACACAACACAAGGAATGTACGATCAATGGAATAAAAGAAGAAAAGCAAAACAACTACGAGTATGTATTGATTTTTGTGAGTCAACTACACACAACCCTTAAACCACCTGCACTACACATAAACAGCGCATCATACTACATCTTTTCCCACAATTGGATGCTTCCTTCCTATCAATCACTGTTTCCAACAATAAATCGGTGTAAAAGACAAACTTAACCGCACACAGAGTACGATCGCTGAACGGTAGAAGGAAAGCAAAATATGTATCTAGGAAAAATCTAATAAAATCCAGCACCATTCCTTCCCACCAACCAATAACGGTAGTAACGGTAGCGGTGTCGGTGGCAGTACCAGCATTGAGCAAAAGGCTAAAGGAGGAAAAAGAAAACAAATATGCACAAAGGATTAAACTTACATTTGTAACACACACAAAACGTCGAGAAACAGATCGACAACGATTCATGTGTCCATGTACACACTGTTCTCCAATATCCCATTGCTTTGCATAGTTTATTCGTTGTGAAGCTCACAAACCCAACAACAACACCAAAACACCAAATACGCACACAGAGTACGATCACTTAACGGTAGAAGGAAAGCAAAAAATGGGACACATTTTGTGACGGACACATTTTTCAGAAAGACAAGCGGTTAGACACATCCATGTCAAAAAAAAAAAAAAAAAAAATTAACTCGAACAATTTTAACGTAAAAAGGAAAACAGAAATAGAGGAGCGATCAGAAACCGGGGCAACTCCAGTTAAAGTTGCCACCTCAGCTACGCTTGCAAGCCACAGCCAACAGTGGTATCCACAGCATTCGCGGTAACACTCGTTACCATCTCCATACCAACTTAAGTGGTAGTGGCAACCACGGTAACAGTCCTATCCAAACTATTGCTAAGCGATAACAGCCACCGCAATAACAAGTGTGGCAACAACGCATATATCTTCTGTCACGGCCACAACCAAAATAAGAGTAGCAACGACAGACGGACCGGTGTTAGAAAAGGAAGCGCATCCAGCCGCAACAAGGTCAACAGATGTTGAAATACCAGCCATATTACCGCCCTTACTATCAAACCCATACGACAAACGGTGTGCCCGTATACCCTTACATCCCGTCCCTCTTCTAACTAAGTAAGGATTCAGGTAGTACAGTGCATAGAGACTTACTTACGAGTACATGTATCTACTTTTTTGTTATTATTTAATTTTATTTAAAGGAGTAAAATTGAAGTCTAAGTGTAAGCATCACTTTCGTAAAAGGAGAACGAAATTTTGAAGTTTTTTTTATTTTCATTTTGTTTTTAATGCTGAGTTTGTAATGTAAGTAATTTATGATTATATCCAATAAATAGATTTCATTACTATATATTCCGTGATATTCTTAAAGAGCGATGTTGCTCAAGCTAGCGGATACCCTCTGTATCTAGCTGATGTATCTAATGTATTTATAATGGTGTTTTTTATCGGCTCGGTTCAGTATTAATCTATTATTGTTATTATTAGGTTTTGATTTAATTCACAGATTCGAGAACCGACACTAGTTCTAAGGCAAACTAAAAGTTTTTTATATATCAGATCCCTCCCCCGGAGCTCACACAAGCATGCCTGCAGCTGCAAACGGGTCGGTCCCCCTACTACCCTTTGTCCGGTTTGGCCTCTAGAGTTGCCTGTGCTCGGGGTTCATAAGAGTGAAGTGAGGTAGCAGGTGAGGAGGGTAACTCCGAGGGTTCAGGAGAGTTTCCGGATGTCTTATACATTGCGTTAACTCGCGCTGCCCTACCCAAGGTTTTTCAGTTTTTTTTCAGTTTTGAATGCATTTTATTTACTTAATCACTAACTCTTACATACTAACAAAAAATGCTTATATGCTAGCTTACAATTACTTAACAATCTTATACTAACTTACTGGCCCCACACAGGCACTCTAAGCTAATCTAAATTCTTATATCCTGGCCTTCGACTTCGACTTCGACTTAATTCTTCTCGTAGATTAAATACTATATAGTGTTGTAATTCAGGTTGTAATTCAGCCTACTGTAGACCAGTCTGTGTTGTGAAGAATGAGCTTCAGCTACATATTCGTCGTATATGGCATTGCCTGCTTTCTTCAAAACATTGGTGAACGTAGATTTTATTGTTGAAAGTTCAATATCAACTGAGATATTTAAATTTATGCCATATTTTGCCGCCAACTAATCCCACTTTTGAACAAAGGGCTCTCTTGTCAATGCTAAATGTTTCAATACAATCCTCGGCAATCTGCTTTCTTCGTTTCCACTATTTTCATAATGTAGTCTACATGCAGCATTTGGGTATTTATAATAAGAGGTGGGACTCCAGTTTCTAAATGCAATATATAGTTTGGTGTACATGTTGGAAGACGAAAGATTCTCTTCAGAAAATATCTAAGGAATTTCTCAACTTCCTCAAAAAAATAATAACCCCAAATTTGGGCCCCGTACAGCAGTATAGAGGCCGAAGTTGCGCGAAGTAAATTGTTTTCCGATATACTTGTTGTCGATGCAACGTCTCCAGACTGATGAAATAACTCTTTTAGCTGACGCTAGTTAACATACAAAATGTTTTTTCATGCTGAGGTTAGATGTAATTAACACTCCTAAATATTTATACTCTTTCACTATTTCAACGCTTTCACCCCGATAGGACTACTTTTCGCTGCGAGAGTTTCTTCCCCCGCCATTTCTAAAAATCATCACCTTTGATTTAGATAAATTCACCGTCAAATTCCATTGGTTGCAGTAGTTTTCAAGATGGTTCCTCACAAGCTGCATCCCTTCAATTGTCTCAGAAAAAAACACTATATCGTCCGCAAACTTTAGCGCTGGTATCCTCACACCACCAAAGTTGATCCCACCTCCTACTTCCTCAACTATATCATTTATAAATAAAATGAATAGTAAGGCGCTTCTTTACCGACCCAAAGATGGCTTATGGCTCCAATGAATCGATCTCTTTTATGTACAATCATCCAAGATGGAGGTAGGGTTACATGCGTAAGAATCCAAATCCGGCATCTATACCATGAATGTTATATAATGTACATATACCTACATATAATGAAGAGCAACATTCCAACCATCCTAGCATATAGAACGACTACAGAGAAGGAAGATGACCTCACTTAATGTTGGCTTTGGTGAACGTTTCGAACGGCAAAGATAATTCGGGTCATTATCTTGTAGTCAGGATGGACATTAGGAACGTCGCCAATCCGAAGCGACACAGATTAGCCACTGAAAGACCAATTTGTCGATATTTAAAAATAATTCCCCATCACAAAAGTTCAACTTCCGAAATACATATTCTCGTATTTTCAAAGTTACCCAAGTTTTGAAATATTTACATCTTTATATGTTCGAATACAAAATGTTCTCACATGTATTCAGAATCAAATGTAAAGCAATCTTTTCCAATGAAAAGAGTTCTCCTTCAGTATACGAGTTTGTAATATACTCGTAGTAAAGTAACATACTCGTATCTCTGAAATTCCTTAAGGCTCTTCCGAAGGAAACGAAACCCCTTGATTAGTTTACCAACGAGATATAGTGTCTGTTGATGTGGGTGCAAGTCTCACATGTACCAGACTGGACTTTGTAACCCGACTAATGCTCGAATTGGGTTTCTGTTCATGTGACGATATGGCAAACCAGAATATCATTACTTAAATCTAACATTCAATTAGATTTTATTAATTCAATTTCCTCTTGGTGTTTAGATGTCATCCTTTTCCTTTAGATAAAAACGAATGTTTTCAATTTCAAAAACCCCCTAGAGGAAAGGTAGTTCTTGTATCTAAAGATATGTATTAAGATACCCTGACAAATTTTGGTGTTTGCTTCGATAAATGCCAATTAGTAGGAGAAGATGTCCTAGTGTCTATGCAAATTTATTTATTTATTTCTTGAAAACAAATTCATTCTGCTTCTAAGGATACAAACATTTTGAATAGTGAAAGACTGTGAAGATGAGGATTGTGCTGCTGTGATATTTTAATTTGAATGAAGCATTTAATCGAATTACTTAAAAGAGCATTGGAAAATTAGAATATTAGAAGTACATTTGTTTTGTCTCCGGCGAGTCCTTAAGATAAATTAAATTCAAACATATGTGAATATGAATGTGAAGTGAAGTTAACAAAAATATTATTCGTTAAAAAGTCAATCATTTGTTGGTATTTTGAAATACATATATTCTCGTCATTGGCACTAACAACAAAAGACCTAATCATGATATTATACATAGTGCCGTGTATTAACAAATTAACGAAAAGAGGAAGAAATTAAATTAAAACTAATTCTATTAAAAAAGAAAATAAATAAATTTCTTGTTATATTTTAATACTAACAATTTTGTTCCAGTTGATGTTAATAAAGGGGGTAAATTATGGGTTACGCAAGAAGTAATTTTAATAGAAAACACAGGTTATGAATTAAAAGTTGAACATTTTTTATTGATTCATAAAGTATACAGTATATCTAGGATTATGCATGGAATAGCATATACGCACTCTTTAGTCGAAATTTTCCACTGTAGAAGATTTGCATAAATTGGGCTGAATTTAGTTGATACAGCGCTCAATTTACTCCTTCACGGCGTGGGCAGTCATCGGATTATTGGCATACATCTTAGACTTCAAAAGAGAAGTAAAACATAAAGAAGTAAAAGTAAAAGGCATAATTTGGGCAGCCAATTTTGATCATTTTGAACGGAAAATTCCAAAAACCAGGATATGACTCAAGCAGAAATTGAATTGGTTCTTGGGCTGTATGGCATGTGGAACCGTCTTGTTCAAACCACTGATTGTCTACATCCATATCTTGCAATTTA
Organism: Volucella bombylans; assembly: GCA_949129095.1. Classification (NCBI taxonomy): domain Eukaryota; kingdom Metazoa; phylum Arthropoda; class Insecta; order Diptera; family Syrphidae; genus Volucella; species Volucella bombylans. The sequence goes on from OX422144.1 coordinate 87,865,956, forward strand.
GGCATAAAAGACTTGGTGATCATGTGGCGTTGACTGTTATTGCCTGACCAGCCGCATTTTCAAAGTACAGCAGGGCCACGATAATCCGAACATTCGCTAATCCGAATGCCTCAGTAATCCGAACGACCCCCCTGGATCCGGGAAGCGAAAATTCGAAGAATTGATTTAACTTGAGTCTATTGTCACTCGCAGTGCGATACACACCACGGAATACTAAGTCTGTTCCCTTAGGTCCGGTGCACATGAGATGCAACGTATTTCTTCCTATCTATTTTGCAGCTTATGTGCACCGGGCCTTACTTTTTCCAGTAACTTAAAGTTGGAGAATGGTATCGATGACTAAGACTGGTATCACTTCACATCAACAATCCCAATAATACGCAGATACAAACATTTGGATCATAAATCGTGGAAAATGCCATCTCAATCCAGGAACATTACAACCCTTTAGCTGTCAATCATCATCGTCAACAACAAAGGGGGGTCGTAAATTTTTGGTTGCGCAGTAGGCCAAAGGGATGACCACAGGCTAACTGCATAGGCGTAACTGCGTATCTTCAGGATGGACAGCTGCAACGAAGTGACTATACTCGTAAATAGGGAGGATCTTAAGTTATAAGTCATCAGTTAATTGTCCTTAAAAGTGAAGTCAGTAAAAACTGTTTTATTTATTGAATCGGGCTCACATTTTTTACAGTCAGTTTGTCGCGCAGTTTTGTTTTATTTAACACTCTTGCGTGGTGTTTCTTCGACCATTTCGTCTGCTTTTTAAATTATGGCTTCAACATCGAAGAAAAGGAAACATATCACAAAAGTACGAGATTTTGGACAAGATTAAGTAAGGTATCTCGTTCTCAGTTCTTGCAATGCAGTATAAAGTTGGAAAATCCACTATTTTTAACATGAAAAGCAAAGACGAAAAAATAAAATCATTTGTAATAAACATAGAAAAGGGTCCAGGCACCAGAAAAACCTTAAAAACTCCTGAAAACTCCCAGCTTGAATTCTGTATTTACGTGGTTTCTAGAGCAGCGAAGAAATAAGGTCCCTTTGTCAGGTGAAGTATTGATGGAAAAGGCAAAATTTTTCCAAGAAAGACTTGAAAAAGGAAAGTTTGTTGCCAGTAGAGGATGGTTAAATAATTTTAAGAAAAGGCATGGTATATACCAATTAAAACTAACCGCTAAGAAATTGTCGAATAATGAAGCAGCTGTGAAGCCATTCTAGTAAAAATTTATGAGCGTTTGTAGGTGTGGCGACCTGCTACATCACGCTCTGAGAAGAGCTATATCCAGCAACATCGCAACGATAGAGTTGAGTGAGAAAGCAGAACAAGAGCGAACCTAACGCCATCCACTGAGCTGAGTGTCAGTGTATCATTAGTAGCCGGCGAATAAAGATCTCTCTAAGTCCGAATCGGATTGTGTTTGGTTGAATAGGAGTCATAACAGTGGTTTTTCCACGAAAAATTCTGTCAGCAAAAGCCGACGCTGCCTTGCTAGTGTAACCTTAGCATTCTTTATTCGTTTTTCAGGTAATTCCAGCACAGGTGATAATCTTGCCTTAATAAATAGCGTATTTTGGACAGTAAGACCGTGTGATTTGTATGTGTTTAGTATATCTTCCCTCGCTAAGTTCCTTATTCTGAAACCGTTTCATCGGCTGCAGTTCCCGACATATCCCAATCTGCATCAATGAAAAGCATCCCTCCCTCTCATCGAAGTCATGCCAAAATATTTATTTTTCTGATTGCTCACTGCATACTTGCCGTTTATAGGCGCTATCAATTCCGCGATTATTTTGTTTAATTCCTTGATAATATATTTTGTTCGCTTTCCTTTGTATTTATATATATTTGAATTGACAGTTAACCAGCTGGTTTCTTGAACTCATATTATAGATATTCCATAATACATTTTCTAGGTCGAAACTTTTGCTAGTCCTTGTTCCAGCATTGCATATTTCTACACGATATCTATTTTCTGAAAACATTATATTGCCCGCATCTGGTAATTGCCGAGCACTGAGACACGAATGTATCTATACATATGTATGTACATCCATCTTCATGATACTGCACTATTGCATTATGGCCGGCTTACATAGTTTTAGGTAGGATTAAGTTAGTTTTAAGAAAACAAAATATATAAAATCCAAAAAAAAAAAATTCAAAATAAAATATATATATATATGCATGTATTTATATATTATGTATATACATATTATGTATATATATATATTTATGTATGTCTGTGTTTGTGTTAGATGTAAGTAGGTTAAGATTTATTTTTAGGTAGTTTGTAGGCTTTAGTTTTAAATTTTATACAAAATTAAAAAATGTCCATATACTAAGTTTTTGGTTAAAATTTATTTTCTTAGTTTTAGTATTAATTAATGTTAAAATAGAAATAAAAGTAGACTGTAAGATTCGTCGAAAGACATAATTTAAGTGTTAGGTTTAACTTAGAGTGCCCGCATGGGGCCATTAAGTTAGAATAAGATTATTTGTAAGTAATTTAAGCTAATTTTTAAGCGTTTTTTGTTTAGCATTTAAGAGTAATTTAAGTTGAAAAAATAAAAATGCATAAAAACTGAAACTGACTGCACTATTGCTCTATTCTCATTCATCCATTCATAGCGCTGGTACGCATGAATGTATGATTTGATGACTTTTTTTTGCTCCACTTATAGTCTTCAGACGTGAGAGCCCAGTTACGCATACAGACTTCGGGTAGCCTTATTAAATGCTAATGCACCTCAATTTTTCTCCATTTACTCGCCTACTACGACATGCTGGCAAAAGAAATACGGCAATATTCCGCCAAATGAGCACCATCCCTCTATCTCGGAGGGTCTTTGAATCTATACCAAAAGGGAAATGCGGTAAAGCAACATTAAGGGACCTCAGCTACTCGTATATAAGTGTGTGTAAGCGTTATGAATTTCCACCATTAAGTCAGTCCTCATCTTTCGCATCAGTTCTGAGTTGCTTCCATCAAATGCAGCGTGAAGTACACCTGTACGCTTGTACGAGAATGAAATATTTATGAAATCTATTTCCGAATTCAAAGCCCGCTAACACCTTTTCAATGTAAAGAGTATGATCTATCGAATACTGTTTCTACGAAACATTATCCAAGTGCCTTGATTTAATACAAAATGAGTTAGTTTTTAGTTATTTTGCGACGGACTTTGTCTTGAAAAGCGTCAGGTTGCGAAGGAATTTATCCAAAGACTAAATTGAGATACTCATTTAAAAGAATCAACAGGAACTCAACAGAAAATGGTTATGGACAATGTACATACTTCCTGCATGTTCTGCTAAATAAAAAGATAAAACAGAACTGACAAGCTTTTCCTAATCTGAAATCCTCTTTCATTTTAAATCTCTTGTTAATCTTGAAAGAAATTTTCTTTAATCAAGGAAGAAGGGCTATTTGAGAAATTTTGTTAATGAACAATTACCCCAAAATATCCATGTCTCTGTCCTTTACAGCAAACAGCAGATTATTCTCAAATTTAATTAGAACAAACCCGTTAAATGGAGACTTTGTACGCGTCCTTTAATTTAAAAGGTAGAAAATACGAGTAGTGTAAGGAAAGTGCAAACAATAGAGATAGTTCCTAACAATAATTTATCTATCATAGTGTACGAGAAATACTAATAAATTACCTCGCTTCTTGGAAGTCGGTCCTATCCGTATGCAATTAGTTTTTGAAAGCTAGGTAGAAAAAGAAGTTATAAAATGTTCTCACAAAACGAACATTAGAGTATTTCTTATTAATTATTTTAATTAGCCTGCATTTTGAGTAAAAAAATAATAAGTATACGCATCCTACGCCGTAGCTGGTATATCGGTTGTGGTGACATATGAGGCCATTAAGCCTGCTGTTGCCTCCTTTGATGGCTTCAAATCGCCTGGCACAGATGGTATTTACCCAGTTATGTTATAAAAAGGAATAGACCAGCCGCTGGCAACTCTGAAGAGAATTTTTCTGCTAGCCTAGTACTGGCATACATACCGAATAACTGGCGAACAGTGAGAGTGTACTTTATATCGAAAAATACCGAAGACTCGCTCGCCAAGAATTGCAGACATATAAATCTGATTTCTTTCATGCTGAAAAGCGTCGAGATCCATGTGCGCAAAACCGCGTTGCGAATACATCCTCTGTCGGCGATGCAACACGCCTACCAACGCGGAAGATCCTACGAGAGTTCGCTTCAGAATCTGGTAAGCAGAATAGAAGGCGCACTCGACAAGAAGAAATACACCGGGAATCATAAAAGCAATAGTGGTGCGTAGGACACTGATTACGTATCCTGGCTGCGGGTAATATGTTGTGGCGGATGTAAACAGAGGTTGCCCGTAAAGCGGCGTTCTGCCTCCACTGCTATGGAGCATGTTGGATCTGTCTGTTGGATCATGTCTAGCGACTGTCTGCTCTAAAGCGCAGGGCTTTCCGTCAATCCTCTCAAAACTGAGGTTGCTCTCTTTACGAGAAGGAGGAAGGTGCCTGGTCAGACTCATCTAGTGCTTAAAGGCATCACCATCCAATTCTCCATAGAAGCTAGGTATTTGGGTGTCATCGTGGATAATAAACTTCTCTGGACTAAACATGGCCTTTTGGCTGTGTAAAGGAGCTATCGGCAAGACATGGAGCCTGTCACAGAGAAGTGTCCTTTGGATCTACACGGCTGTTTAAATCTTAGTTTAATTAAAAAGTATTTTTCTTGTAAGCCTCACTATATTTTTTCCAATTTTCCATTCCTTCCTTTACATACATACTGTAAATACCTATGGCTCTTATCTGTTCCCACACTCTATTCTGCTAAATAATCAATTTTATCAGCCTAAGTTTCTGTTCCCACAGAATATTCTGCTGACGTATTGGTTTTGTTCGCACCTGCAATATCAAATACAGTATTAGGTCGCAATGCCCAGACGTAACAGAATACACATATAGTATTACATTTTTGTTTGTTAAGTAGTATTTAAGGAACTAAAATAATAAACCTCACTCGCAATCCAAACATGTTGTCTAACTTTAGATCAAAAGAGGTCTAACAACGGCTCTCGCGAAAAAATATGATTAGTGCTTTTACCAGACTTCAAAGAACGGGTTTGTCTTGGATGCATGCCTGCCATATTTATGTTTAAAAAGAAGTGGTCTTTGGTGCAACATGCACTGGAGCTTTGGTGAACTTGCTCTTCGGCTGTCTTATGACTCTGATCTTATGGACATGCCGTCCGATGCAATGACACCCCAGAACTCCTGTTGCGGAAATCGACTTTCCTTGTGCTCGGGACTGGTTTCGGCCAAAATCTGAGCCAGGCTAGAAAACTAATATAGGATGTGGCGCTGCTGTCTTTCTGGAGGACGACAACGTTAGATTTCAATTCATGTTAGGAAAGCTTAAATCTGTCTTCCAACTGGAGATTTACGCAATCCTGATGTCAGCGAACTATATTGCGAAGAACTGGTGGAGGGGGCGAAGCAATTGTATCTATAGTGATAGCCAAGCTACGCTAAGAGCCTTGATGCAGAAGCTAGTTCAAGAATGCAAGTGATCACTGAACGCAGTCGGAAGACGAAATTCAGTGACCCTTGTCTGTGGTCCAGGTCACAATGGGATCACGGGAAATTAAATCGCTGATGAACTTGCCAGGCAAGACTCAGAGGAGAGCCTATAAGGTCTGCCTGTGTCGTCGGTTAAGACCTTGACAATTGGGTCTCACATGAGCACACCTGCAGAGGGCATAGCTCCCCGGGATGTAGGCAGATCAAACGAATGCTTCCCGATGTCTCTAGGGAGTCGGCGGCCTTTCTGTCGTCGTGACAGGGCATTATACTTTTGCAACGCATTTAGATATGTTGGGCATAAGTGACACAACATCCTACGTTCCTTGCCGTGAAAGCGATGACGACATCGCGGAGTACTATCTCTGTGAATCTCCGGCTTACGCTCGCATCAAGTTGCAGGTATACGCCGCTGACGTGCCCGATGCTGGTACTGCAGGCACCTTATCACTGAAGCGCTTACTCATCTTTCTTCGTAAGACTGAATTTCATTAAAGGGAACTTACAAAGAGTACACAGGGTGCTCTGTTCCAACAAAAAAAAAAGCTTGCACAAAAGCCTTTGGGAACAAATGGGGACCTCAACCTCGCAATACCCACTTATCGGTTATAAAACCAATACTCAGTACGAGGTGGTTGTCTGGTGGACGGCCTTAGACAATACAGTCAAGTGCAGCAAACTAAACTAAATTCAAAGGATGGCATGTCTCCGTATAAGCGGAGCCTTACGCACTGGATATTCTGTTTCATCTGTTCATTTCAGTTATTCGTGGACAGTGGACAAATAAACTGTTTTGCCACGCTAATAGATAGATAGATATTTATTTCGTTTGTAAAATTTGTACAAGGTTTGCCACCATACAATTTACACACAGAGATATGATATTTAATATATCTTTCAACTGAGAAAAAACTTTACAATTGTTTACGAACTTTTTTGTATTTTTTACTATTTTTAAAGGGAAAATAACGATTAAAAACCGTCTTATGAAGAAAAAAAAATAAAAATAAATAAATAAATAAATAAATAAATAAAATAAATATATAAATAAAAAAATAGTAATAATAAATAGGTTATAAATAAATAAATATATGGGTATAAATAATTAAATAAATAAATTAATAAATAAATAAATAAATAAATAAATAACAAAATGTAATAAATAGATAAACAAATTAATAAAAAACAGGAAAATAAATAAATAGATACAGAGCTATATATTTACACATTAACTATTATATTTATATATTAACAACAAGATTGCAAATAGATAAGAAAATAATTTAACAAATAAATAAATAACGATTTACTAAGCGCGATTCTGTTTTGTATTTCAACTTAAGCTAAGTGGCATTTAACTCATTAATATGACACTTTTTAATATTTTTAATTTTTTAATATGACACTTAGCACATTTCCCCCACCATAAAGCAAGAGTGCTTGAAAAATGGCTTTATGTATAATTATTTTATTTTGGTCGGATAAGAGAGACTTTCTGTTTATAAATAGGTATAACATTTTTATAGCAATGCTAATTTTGTGCAAAGTTTTTCTTATATTATCCTGAAATGTCAATCTTTTATCAAGATGTATACCCAGATATCTAACTGTGTTTTCCCAGACTATCGGCTGCCTAATGACCATGATTCGTTCAGATGGGAGGAAACAATGTTTTCTTTTTCTAGAGAAAAAGATAGCTTGCATTTTTCCCGCATTCAATTTGAGTTTCCATTTTTTGCAATAATCACTAAATACTTCGACCGCATATTTAAGATTCGTCTCAATGTTTAGACTGAACATATGCGACGAAAGTATCGCTGTATCATCAGCATATGTTGCAAATTCACATCCTGTTAGATCTGGGAAGTCGGATGTATATAAATTATATAGGAGTGGTCCTAGGACAGAGCCTTGGGGAACACCAGCGGGCACACCTAGCAAACTAGACGAGCTATTATTCACAAGCACTTTAAAATTACGGTTTGACAAGAAACTTTGAATAACTTTGCACAAAAAGGGAGGAAAGTTAAAGTTAAGCATTTTGAATACAAGTCCATTTTGCCAGACGGAGTCAAATGCTTTCTCTATGTCGAGTAGCATGCCCGTCGACTTTCCTACACGTCGATTTTTCCTGATAAAATTGGTGATTCGAAGTACTTGATGGCTTGTACTGTGAAATCGTCTAAACCCAAATTGTTCATTTGGAGTTATTTTGTGTACATCAGTAATACTTAGCAGCTCGTCCTTGATAACTTTTTGGAAAATCTTGCTTAGGCTGCTAAGCAGGCTAATTGGCCTGTAGCTTTCCGGGCTGTCGGTTGGTTTTCCTGCTTTCGGAATTGGAACTACTTTAGTTATTTTCCAGACAGTCGGAAAGTATTGAATTTTGAGGCATACATTTATTATAAATGTCAAATATTCAATTCCAATTTTGGGTAGATGTTTCAGATAACAATTTTTGATATTATCCAGGCCAGGTGTTTTCCTAGTCACTAAGTTTTTTATGTAGTTCTTTGTTGTGTTCTCATTAATGAACGCATTTACTGGAGTTTCAACATCGATAAGATTAAATGCCTCCAAGGAATCGCTTACTACTTTAATTGTATCCACATCCCCTAAGCTATCCGAAACAGTGTGATTTCTGGCAAAAGTTTGGCTGAATAAGCTAGCTTTGTCATTATCCGTGTAGTATGTAGTCAAATTATCTTTAAGAATTGGAATTTGTTTATTTTTGCTTTTGACAATCCTGACAATATTCCAAAAAGTTTTGGAAACTTTGTCAAGGGAATTCAACTTAGTATTCCACACTTCATTTCGTTTATTTTGTATTAACTTTGCGATTAACTTATTGAAATATTTAACCATGGTGTGAGAGATTGTCTGCCTATATCTCTGCCAGTTTCTTCTATGTTTATTTCTTAATTTAATAAGTTCAATGACGTGATTTGGAAGTTTAATACAATTATGTTTTCTTTCTTTTTTTGGGATACTGCGGCACGTAGAGTTTAATATATGCTCAGAAAACGTACTGATAATGTTATCAACATCTTGTATTGTAGATATATGTACCTTCTAGCGTAGTTGGCAAATTTTGAAGTTTTGTTCTCAGTTCGGACCGAAAAATTTACCAATCTGCGTTTTTTATATCTAAAAAATATTGCACTTTTTTCTCTCCAGATGTAAGAATTCGACAAATAACTGGATTGTGATCTGACGACAGATCACGAATCGATATAGGTTGAAAAATTTGACTAGATATATTAGTTATAAACAGGTCAAGAACAGATGGACAACCACGAGAACCAGCTGGGAAATACGTAGGACTAGACGGAAATAAAACACAAATTGGCAACATTGCAGACAGACTAGATAAAATGTTGCCCCAAGAATTTGCTCTCGTGCAACCCCAATCTCTATGCCTACAATTCAGATCACCGCCAATTAGAAACTCACCACTCATAGTGAAAAGTTTTCTTAAATCTGACCTGAGTATTACTTGGTTTGCATTTGTGGATACCTTGGCTGGAAAGTATACACAAAAAATTTTAATTGCCTGGCCGTTTTGCAGCTTTACCTCTACACCTATATTCTCGATCTATACGATAACATTTAAAAGCAGAAGTTGAAATTTTAATTCCAGATGTTAACCAAGTTTCAGTTATTAGTGCAATATCTATTCTATTATTATTTAAAAAATTTATAAACTCAACATGTTTATTAGAAATACCTCTGGCATTCCATGTTACAATGTTTAAATATTACCTAAATTATTACCTAAAGGTTCCGCCATCTAACGTTTTTTTTTCAACTAGTGCTTATTTCGTGAATGATAACACTTAGCTCATGTCTGATTTGACAGATAATTAGTTTTATCCTTCCGCTGAACGAATATGGTTGTGTATACGCTTGAACTACGCTGGGAAATATTGCGACATTACTTTGAAAATCATGGTAATGTTGCAGAATGTGTGCGAAAATTGATTACGGATTTTGGAAGAAGAGAAGCACCGTCAGCTCCGTATGTTAGTTATCTTGTTAAAAAAGTGAAAGAAACTGGCATCCTCATCGATAAGCTAAAGCGTGAAAAGCCAAAAACAGTGCGTACACCCGAGAATAGAAAGTGTGCGTGAAGCGCCATCAACATCAATTCACCGTCGTTCTCAACAATTGAACATTTCGGAGACATCATTGAGACGAATTTTGCATAAAGACCTTGGTATGACGCCATACAAAGTCCAATTGGTTCAGGAGTTGAAGCCAACTGACTATCCAATGCGTTTTCGCTTCGCTAAGTGGGCCTGCGATCGACTTAGAGAAGATGCCGATTTTGCCAAAAAAATCATCTTTTCAGATGAAGCTCGTTTTGATCTTGGCGGGTATGTAAACAAGCAAAATTGTCGCATTTGGGGCACAGAAAACCCGCACGCATACATTGAAAAGCCGATACACCCAAAACGAGTCACTGTTTGGTGCGGATTTTGGTCCAGAGGCATAATTGGGCCATTTTTCTTCGAAAATGAACAAGGAGTGGCCGTTACAGTCAATGGCGATCGTTATCGGGCCATGTTGAACGAATTTTTGTTCACAAAAATTGAAGAGGAGGATATTGGCAACATTTGGTTTCAACAGGACGGCGCTACGTGCCACACAGCCGAAGCTACACTCGATGTTTTGCGCCCTGTTTTTGAAGATCGCATTATCAGCCGCAGAGCTGATGTCGTTTGGCCACCTCGGAGCTGCGATTTGACACCGTTGGACTATTATTTGTGGGGTGCCATAAAAGATAAGTGTTACGCCGACAAGCCAGAGACAATTGACGCTTTAAAGGACAATATTCGTGAAGCCATTGGTGAAATACAGCTGCACACAATCGATAATGTGCTTAAAAATTGGACCGATCGTGTAGGCTACTGCATGACCAGCCGAGGCAGCCATTTGAATGAAATTATTTTCCATTATTAACCGGAAGGATAAGACTAATTATCTGTCAAATCAGACAGTTTTACCATTCACGAAATAAGCACTAGTTGAAAAAAAAAAACGTTAGATGGCGGACCCTTTATTACATTACTTAACATTGGAGTAAAGGAATTTAGTAGCTAATTGCGTGATGGCATTAAATTGATCGACTTTTGTCTTACAAGAATCTAACTTGGTTATCATTTCCATAACTAATAAATTTAATTCCTCCATGGAAAAAAGATCGTTGTTGCATTTACCCAATGTTGATTGCTGTTGTTCATTTCCCCAAGTGGTTGTTGGCTGGACGCAGCTATTGAAGTCTGCATGATGGTTGTTTTTCTCGATCGTTTGTCTCCTGAGTGAAAGAGATGGGAAATCCGTCATTGATTGCAAATCAATATGTACATTATGCAGTGGGAGCTTTCAAGTATTTAGCTCTACTTAGGCAAGATGAATCACTTGCTTTATGATCACCGTTGCAGTTAGCACATTTAATAATTGCATTATTGTTGCAATCGGCAATCTTATGTGAACCCGCACAAATTCCACAATACGTTTTTATATGGCAGTGGCGCTCGCCGTGTCCGAACATCTGACAGTTGTGGCATTGTGTCAGTTTCCCTTTCAATTTTCTTTGAAAGTTCCAACTGACTTGTGTGTGAAAAATTCTTTTTTAGGTCGTTTAATTTCACCGAACCATTTTCTAGAGAAATAAGATAGAACGTATCTATGTACCTCTCGTATTTCTTTATAATTTTTTTGATTTCGATGCACTTTAGTCCGCGTTCAATCAATTCGCTTTTAAGCAAATCCACTTCCATATTGTCGAGTCCAAACAAAACAACTTTGAAGGCTTTTTCATTCTTTCCATCGTGTGTAACAAATTGACAGTGTTTTTTATTTAAGAGAACGAAGAACCGAGTTGTATGAATCCACAGTTTCGCAAAGAATTTTTATGCCGATAGAAATTTTTTTAACTGAATATGTGGACATTTTTAAAGATTTCAACAGATTATGCACAAATTCACTCGTTTTTTGTAATAATTTGATTGGAGGAACATACACTTTTTTATTAGCAGTCGGCGAGATTATTACGTCGTCCATTTCATCACTATCTAAACACTGCAAGGGACTCCAGTAATTATGCCTCGAGTCCCTTTTCCCCGAATTTTTCCCCATATTACGAGGTTTTTTAACCGAGGGATTAGAAATGCCCTCGGGTTTCGGTGATCTACCGCGTTTCGGAATTTTTTCTATTTATCTAAGGATGCGCAAAATTGGCCGGTTAATAAAGTCAAGCGTGGCAAAAGCTCGTCGACGACTGAGAAAGCCACGCTAATATTCTTAACACACTAGGAATACTTCCAGGGAACAACGACTACATTATGCCAAACATTGGTTTAACAAAGACTTTCATGTAGATTTTGGAAGGAAGAGGCTTTCATGGATGACAAGTCAATCCAATTCTATACAAATGGATCCAAGGCTGATAGCGGGGTTCGTGTCGATGTTTTCTCAGATAAGCTAAATCTAAGCCTCTCTTTCTGGCTTCCAAACCATTGTAGCGTGTTGCATGCGGAAATTTTGGCGATTAAAAAAGTCCTGTCCTGGCTGAAGAAAATCGTGATATCCGCATTATTTCGGATAGTCAGGCTCCTATCAAATCCCTAGCCTCAGTCTCGCAAAATTCTAAAACCAAAATTGGAACCACTTTACCTATCCTACCTAAAAAAAGGTATCATGTGTATACCAATCGCTACGTGCAAAGTAAAGCTCAAGCTGTGTGCTATTAGAAAGTCAAAGCTTAAGTGGACTGCTGAGTAAACATGTCTCGTGAACAAAAAAATCTGGCCAAAGCTGGATCTGAATCGCTCTAAGAGTTAGATCTTTCTAAATAGGAAGCATCTCAGCACTATAATAGGTATCATCACTGAGCACTGTCTTATAGACAAGCATTTACAATAAAAAGGCGTGGAGTATTTACAAACGACTTCTTCAGAATCTTGTGATATCCATCAAAACCACTAGAAGATATCCTTGGAACGTTCGTGATGCATATTTGGTTTGTGCGGTTGATTTTTCTTTGATTTTGGTTAGCGTTTAAATCGTATATACCGTCTAGGCTTAGCCTATTATTTTTGCAGATGCAGACTGAAGTTAGCAGGCTTTCTTCGTAGATCCAGGTTGATGGAAACCATTCATTTATTGGTACCTATACACATATTTTCTAAAAAAAGAAAAAAAAAAATGGAACAAAAGATGGTAAAAGTATCACGTGCTGGCTTTTGGGGTGGTAATTTCCAGACAAATTGCTCATACAGAAGTCAGCCATCGAAATGTAATATACCTGAGCAATACATTTGTGTATTCGCATACATATATTGCATTCTGGTATTTTACGTTTCAAAACACGTAAGCAATACTCGTACATTTGAAATTTATTTCGTAAACATTTTTGTTTTTATTTGTTGGAAATTTAATGTCGATTTGATTTGTTATTATTCTTTTATCAAAAATATGTTAGACACGCTCCAGAACGTTGCAGTTCGTGCGTGCTAAGTCGTCATTATAACAGAATTTTATTTTTTTAATTTGCACCGAATACAAGTACTCGTATATGTGCACATAATTCCAAATTACTCCATAATGGATTGGAGTCACATTCAAGGACGTGAACCGCTTGGATACGTTTAAAATAAATTGTAGACGGGAGGCAATTTTCAATTCTTTTATGTATAGCAAGATTATGACAATCCATGGCTCAGAAAATTGAGATTTAAACAAATGTGTATGGGATTTTCGGGGAGGGAACAAAAAAATCGATTTGACTTTTTAACAATTTATGTCCACTCAAATTGATTTGAATGTGGGAGTACGTCCTGAAGGTGCCTCAATGCCTCGTATTGGTTGATAATATAACAGACGAAATAAGTCACAGGTATGCCAGGACAACTGAGACTCATAATTAAATTTTTTTTATCACGGCGACGAAATGACGAAGAGAGTCTGTGATGAGGCAATACAAACATTTGGTTGAAACCACCAGAATTGGTCTGACGGGAGTCCGACTTTAATATCCCCAATGTATTAGTGAGAATTTTGCAGTTTTTATATAATAAGCGCGCACACAATGGATTATAAACAGCCTTAAAATATTTACACATAGCAGGTTGGTTTTAAATATTTTGATGTTGTAATGAGATGTAAGTAAAGATCTCGCCAGAAAATTCCATAAGCGAGTAAATAATTATGATTTTTCAGAGTAGTTATGTCCTAAGTTTAGTTTGAAGATAAACTGATAGGTGTTCATAACGAGACGAGTGCTACGGCTGAAGGTTTGAAAGGGCGGAAAGCTCTTAGCAGTTACGTTGTAGAACTTCTGTCGAAAATAGAGAAATAACGAGGTGAAACATGTCAGTGGCATTGTAATACAATATTATCGCCATTTTTTTTAAGAACTCAACACTTAAATGAATATGAATACACTTATAATGGCTCGATATGTGTGAGGTTGTTTTTTTTTTAAATGGGATATAAAGAGAAAGAAAGATGATTGTGCTTAGGGGTTATTTCGCTGCATGGGAGTCATCCAACAGTTGTTTTTCTTTTTTTGTGTGTAGCTAGGTGAAAATCGTTGAAAGACATCGCTTGCGAACTTTGCGATAGTGTGAGACTTGAACCACCCACTAAAAACACCCAGAGAAGGCATGATGTTACCATCCTTCCAGCAATCGCACATAGTCGTCAGACTAGTCAGTAATTTAATTCTAGTATGTACTTATGTACTTATGTACTGTGTTAAGGTTTGTTACCATTTGTTTTTTAATTCATTATCACTTTGTTAGTGTGATTATATATACCACCTTGATCAAAAAGGTGGAATACCCACCGTGTGGCGTTCCCATTGTTCGGATTTGAGTTCTATTTTTTTTTGTTAAGTTGGTAAATCTGTTGTTGACATTCCCTCTAAATCTTAGCATCATAACTTGACATTTGCAAAAGTTACGTAGCCAAGAGTACATCTACAATTGTGTGTGTTGGCGATTTTTTACAATTTTAGAAATGGATTTAAATTTGTATTAAATTTTGCGTAAAAGACTTAATGGTGCGCGGACGTTGGAAATGTTGGGAAAGTATTTCGGCAACGATCGTTTACCAGTGGCACGAGCGGTTCAAAATTGGTCGTGAATCAATCGAAGATGATGAACGCAGTGGCAGACCATCGGAGTAAAAGAAATGTTGGTCAATAACCGCAAATTAACCATTAGACAGATAGCGGAGGACTTGAACATTGCCTATGGATCCGTCCAAAGGTTTCCGTCGTGTAGCATCAAAGTTGGTGACAAAATACCTCAATTTCATGCAAAAAAGAGACCGTGTTGACGTCGCAAATGAGATGATTTGCGAGGCTGAATCCGATCCCACATTCATCAAAAGGATCATTACTGGAGACGATACGTGGGCTTATGAGTACGACACGCAATCCAGACATCAGACATCAAGTGAATGGCGTTCACCTAATGAGCCGAGATAAAAAAAACACGTCGTTTTCAGTCAAAAAAGAGGGCAATGCCCACGGTTTTCATGGATTACAACGGTGTAGTGCATCATGAATTTTTGCCAAAAGGTCAGACAGTAAACAAAGAATATTATTTGGGCGTTATGAGACGTTTGCGTGAAGCAATTTGTCGAAAGAGACCAGAATTGTGGGCAGAAAACTCGTGGAGTTTGCACCATGACAACACACCGTCTCACGGTGCTATCATTATTCGTAATTTTTTGACGAAAACTGCAACAAATACCATCCAACAGAAACCGAATTCACCTACGAGTAATTTGGCTCCCTGTGACTTGTTTCTGTTCAATCGAGTTAAAAAAAATCACTAGGGGGAACGCGTTTCAGCAGTCGAGAGGAAGTAATGAAAAAATCGCAGGAAGCACTAATGGATGTACCGAAAACCAAATATAAAAAATGTTTCGAGGATTGGATCAAGCGCTGGCATAAGTGTGTTGCAGTCGATGGGGATTAATGTGAAGGGGACAATATAGATTTAGATGAATAAACTTGTATTTTGAATTTTCTGAACAAATTCTGGGAACTTTTTGATATTTCTTTTCTTTTTACTTAGTTAACTAGTTCAAAAGGTTTTACTCTACGTAAGCTTCTAAATAAATTATAGTTGGACTACTTCTAAATTAGCATGGTTGCGAAGCCTAACTTCATGTCTTCTTGCGACCTTCCGAACCTCGTCCTCTACCATTTCAGTTTTTAGATACCTATGTAGATCAGTGTTACGTATGTACCATGGCGCATTAACAATATTGCGTATTACTTTGTTTTGAAAGCACTGTATGCTTTGAAGATTTGTCTTACTTGTACACCTCCATAATTTTAGGCCATATGTCCAAATTGGTTTTAATATTTGCTTGTAGAGAAGCAGTTATTTAAATTGTTGTGTAATTTGAGAGGCATGAATACCTCCGTGTGAGCCAATACATTTTATTATATCGTATATTTAGTTCATCACGTTTTTTCTTGACATGAGTTTTCCAGCGCATCTTTGCGTCCAACGTCAAGCCTAAGTATTTAGCTGAGTTCGAATGCAGAACAACTTTATTATTTATGTACACAGGTATATGTTGTACGTTTTTATTTGTAAAGTTAAAATGAACCGACTTCAGTTCATTTAATTTTATTTGCCATTTTTTGGTAATTAGACATATCATATACTGTCTCTTGCGGTTTTTCTGTAACTTCCTGTACGATTTTTCCTATTTCAAGTACAGCAGTATCGTTTGCAAAAGTTTCAACAGTAGTTTCGGCATTTTGTGGTAGGTCGTTCGTGTATAGGAGGAACAGTACGGGTCCCAACACACTACCTTGTTGTACTCCAGCTTTGATGTGTTTCAATGCAGAGTACTCATCTTCTTGCTTAATTCTAAATAATCGTTTCATTATATACGACTCTAGTATTTCATAGTACTGTTTTGGAAAATATGTTTGTATTTTACGGACTAATCTTTTGTGCCAGATTTTATCAAAAGCCTGTGTTACATCAAGGAAGATGGTAGAGCATATTTCTTTTTCTTCTAAAGCTTTTTCTACTATGTCAGTTATTCTGTGGATCTAATCTATAGTTGAGTATTTATTGTGTCTTTTCTTCTAGAATCGGATGGAGTCGTTTTAAAAGGATTTTTTCGAATAGCTTAGACAGGATTGGCAGCAATGATATCGGCCGATATGACGTTACTTCACTGGGCAATTTGCCCGGCTTAAGTACCATAATAACTTACACATACGTGGATCATACTATTTGCTATTTTTTCATACCTTTTTTAGGCAGTTTTTTCAGAATTTCACCCGTTATTAGATCAAATTCCGGGGTTTTTTTTTAGGTTGATCTTTTCTTTTATTTCTTTGGCTCATTCCCTAGAGGTTGCTGCTGGAATCTACTCGTATCTCCCGTTGGTCTTTTCATTTTTTTGTAGAAGGCTACATTTCTTTTTACTTGGCTATTTAATTCACTCGTTGCAGCCCATACAGCTTTTTGTATAGCTAGGGTGAAGGACTGTACTTCACTTTCTAATTGCTCTATTGTATTAATAGTTGTGGATAGTTCGATGCCTTCATCTATTAAATATCTGAAATATATCCAGTCAGTTAGTTTGTTTATTAAACGTGGGTTGTGTTTCTTCATTATAATTTTATTACCAAGTGTAAGCAGCACAGATGAGTGATTTGAATTAAGAAGAAGTCAACAACATTCGGGATTTTGTTCCTATCTGTGGGCCAGTAAGTAGGATTTTCCGTTGATAGGTAGTTAAATTGGTTTTTTTAAAAGATTCAAGGAGTTTTCTTCCTCTTGTTTTTGTTAAACTTGATCCCGAAGACTTATTCTTAGCGTTCTGGCCGCTATATCCATTTAGTTTATATCGAGAGTCGCTTGCAATTCGTCTTTGCGATTCTCGAGGCCATTGGCATTCCATAATAAGATTTGTATGATTTTAGCCATTATGTTCTTTTAGGTACAGTTCTTTTATTACTGATTTGTTTTTCAGGGAAAGATATTCTTTCCAGAATTTTCGTATTGTTCTTTTTCATATCTTCTATTCTGTTAAGAATTCTTTGCATGATATCCTCCATAACATTGCTGGGAGGCTTGGTGTTTCCTATTGCTTTTACAACGTTTTTTGAAGCAACTTGTGCATATGTTTTCTTTGGACCGGTTATGAGGCTTAAGTTTCATTTTCGCTTAAGGGTAGATTTCCTTTATCTCTATCCAATTTTTTATTCATTCGGGGCTTAGATTTCACTTTCAAGTCTTTTTTGTTTCGTTTTTCTCCGTTTTTGTTTGCGCCTTATTGAACAGGCTTTGGCATTTTGTTTTACTGTAGCTCTTTTGCTACTACACACCCTCTGTAGTTAGCTGGGTGTCTTTCGCTACAATTGGCGCATTTAGGGACTGCATTTTTGGGGAGACTAAATTGTTAGTAGCAGCTACCTTGTTGTTGTTTTCTGATCAACTACTCATCTTGCTTGATTTCAGTTAACTGAAAAAATGAATATCTTTCAGGCGCGATTGGGATTCGGACACCGAACCTTCTGAACGTAATTGGGCTCAGTGTTCCCGAAAAGTTTATTTGAAGGTGTAAAATTGATGATGCAAAAATGATATCGGTCAAATGACAGCTTCCTGAGTTGATGCACATTTGTGCCATTTTGAATTGTTGCTCGCAAAACATCTGGCTCAAAATTGGTGATTTCTTCTTCAATGTTGGCTTTCAAAACTTGCAAGATTTGTGGTTTATTGTGGTAAACGCGAGATTTCAAAGGAAGAAGTCTGACGCTGTTAGATCTTGCGATGGCGTGGAATTTGGTGAATTAAAATCTCCATCGTTGTCCGAGCTGCGTGGCCGGTTGCTCCGTCTTGCTGGAACCAACAATGCTCAAGACCCAATTCAGTAACTTACGGCAAAAAAAAAACTCATTTAGCATCTGTCTATAGCGCTCACATCTTACAGTTACAGTGGTGCCGACGGCGTGTTCAAAAAAATAAGGGCCAATCACTTTTTCACTACAAATGCCGCACAAAACAGTCACTTTGAGGGGATGCAATGGCTCTTCGTGCATTTTATGTGGATTCTCGTTCCGCAGAAACGCCAATTTTATTTATTCACATAACGACTTGAGTGGAAATGGACTTTGTCGCTTATTAGGATTTTGGTACTGTTTCAGATTCGACGAATTGTAGAGCGAACGATCAAAGAAAACGAGTCAAGAAAGCAAAGAATTTCGCTACCACAAATAAAAAGTAAAACTGCGATTCAAACTTACAGATTTACGTTACAAATTTATTTCACCTCACTTCTGCGAGTACAATTCACGAGTGTCGAGGCTAAAATGATTTTGCCACCATCTAACCCACACATGCACACGCAATATGCATTGTGCGTGGTAATTACAACAACAATATAATGATGAGGTGATGGATGGTGCGATCTGTGGTTCGATCTGCATTCTGTTGCTCTGTTGTTGTAGAACCGACTTAACAAAAAATTAATAATAACATACAGTTAGTGAGAGAAAGATAACATTAACAAATAATAACTTGATTGTGAAGAATTAATACATAATGAATAGAACAATATAAAAATATAACAACAAATGTATGGTTGATTAAGTCTTGAACAGGTACGAAATCATCCTCTTCTTGCACCATGGAATAAGGCAACCTCACTTGACGGCCAGCAGGCAGAAATTCGTGAACGGTTTACACTTTATAAGAAAACATCTTCTGGTCGTTGTTATCTTTGTCCCCGAGAGAGTCCGGACGTCTCGATCGAACGGCAATATGGAGCCGGCCACTTTTTGCAGTTTGCACGAGATGCTCAGAAACTATTAATTGTTCGCGCACATGGTGCAGGACGATGTCGAAAACGACGACGAAAATTCACACTGCGTTAAAACAATAGACCGTAAATTGGTCAAATAAGCAGTATCAATAATTCTGCGTTCTTCCGGCTTGTACTCGTATTGTTCCATTGCTTATGGTCAACTAATTCTCTATCTGTCTGCAAATAATTGTAAAAGCACAATGACACTTGAAGCCAATTGCAAAAATTAGGGCATATCCACATTATGATATTACTTTTGGTCTAAGTCGATGTTGGCTCCTCGGAACGTACGGACATCCCTAGTACTGGATGAGTGTCTTGCGTCGATTGCAATGTGATCAATCTGGTTGACTGTTGATTGATCAGGAGTTCTCCAAGTCCCCTTGTGTACATCGAGATGTGGGAACGGCGTGGTAGCTACGACAATGTTTCGCCCGGCCTCAAAGTCGATGAGCCTGAATCCGTTATCGGAGGTGGTGTCGTGCAGGCTATATTTTCCGATCGTTCCACCAAAGATACCCTATCTTCCTAGCTTTGCATTAAAATCACCGAGGACAATTTTAATGTTATAGCTAGGGCATTGCTCGTAGGTCTTGTTAAGGAGCTCATAGAAGGCATCCTTGGTGTCGTCATCGTTCTCCTCAGTGGGGGCATGTGAGCATATAAGGTTAATTTTGGCAAGTTTAGCCTTGATGCGGATTGCTACGAGGCGCTCGCTCACATGCCGGAAGCTCTAGACTTCTTGTCTTAGTCTGCCTCCGATAAAAAATCCGCATCCAAATAAGCGCTGCTTTTGCCGTCGATAGCTAGATGTCGCAGTTTTTCATCCTCTTTTTGTCCGGCCCATCCCATCGCATTTCTTGGATGGCGGTTATGTCTGCTTGGCAGCTGTCCAGCGCCTCCGCTACTTGTTCGGCTGCACGTAACATTCCACGTGCATATCCGAAGCTCATTGTCCTTTAGTCGTTTGCGTGGGTTATCCGTCCATATCCGAGGCTTTTTGATGCTTCGTAACTTAATTTTTTTTTAAATAGCCGGGCAACTACCCGGCGGCACAACCCCCAACCTAGAGGACCAGTTCCATTTTGTGCCCCTAGGACGAAGGGTCGGTTACACCGAAGACAGTAACCCGTTCCGGGATGTGAGTGCTGCCGTTGGCCCATATAGGGCTCGTCCGTCACCATCTTTTTTCCAAGACCCTGACTAAGTCTTGGAAATCCTTACCGACCTGAGTTCCAAATATATCGGATAAGGTCTTGTTTTGTTTTGCCGACACTAATCCTGATTTATGGCGCAGGAAACTCGCCATTTGTCCCCTTCACTTCGCAATATTCATATTCTCTCAAGTGAGCTTAGTGCGGCTGAACGTGTTTTTAAATCGCTCTGTGAATTAGTGGTCTTATTACCCATTTTAAAAGTTTAAATATCTCTAAACTGATAAGCAATCAACCAAAGACAGTGACTTTTTTATTAACTCAAGTTTCTTTTAAACATAAGATTTTATATTTTTTATTTTTTTTTTCTCATTTATATTTGATTTTGCATAATAATATTCCCCTGTAAAGATGTATATGTGCGGGCATTGCGGTGAACACCTCCCCGTCGAAGGCGATTTTTCAGTGTGTTCGTCGTGCAAGCGAAAGCTTCACTTCGAATGCGCTACGGTTACGGAAAAGTCGTGGAGAACCATGGGCACGAGAAGAGAGGCATGGAAGTGCCAAACATGCAGGAACGGTGGAGATGTCCAAATTACAGCTGCAGCCAGCAATGCTGTAGTACCTATTCCACAGACTATGCAAGAACAACCGTCAAAGAGAATGCGTGAACTCAGTAGCCCCCGTAAACAGACTAACAGCAGCTCAACTGACAATAACTCAGCTGTTATAGCAGAAATCCGTCTTCTAAGAGGGGAAGTTAAAGAAATTGTGGCAAGTTGCGATTTTCTAGCCGCTAAGTATGATGATCTCAACACTAACATGAGAAAACACAATGACCTTATGGACAACATAATAAAAGAACTAAATGAAATAAAAGAAACCAACAAATTAAAAGACGTCATAATAGAAAATTTGCAAACACAGATCAACACACTTGAACAACAAATGATCAAAAACAATATCGACATAAAAAACATTCCCCCTACCCCTCAAGAAAACCTATTAGAGGTAGTAAAGGGAATAGGAAAAACGGTCGACTGTGAGATCAACGACACCGACATCACAGACATATATCGCACAAAAACAAAAAACCCCGAACGATCGACTATAGTTGCTACATTTGCATCCAGTATGAAAAAAAATCAATTCATAAAACAAACACGCTCCACTCGCTCTATTAAACTAAAAGCGGTGGTACAAAACACCAACAACATCACAAGCGTGAACGCAGCTTTGCCCGATGCCACTGTTTACGTTAACAATCAGCTGACAAAACACAACAAACACGTAATGTGGATGGCAAAGGAAAGAGCGAGACAGGAGAACTGGAGATTTGTGTGGGAAAGTGCGGGAAGAATCCTGGCTAGACGAAATGAGAATACGCAGCCGATTCTGATAAGTACTGTTGCCGATGTCGGCAAAATTACTCGCACTTAATAACTGCATCGTGCGTAAACGAAACACAATAAATTTAATACCAAATGGACACAAATGAAGTAATGATAGATTTGAATTGTAATAAGTGGATTTAACGGCATCAATATAAATGAATTCAAAAAAAATAATTGTTGCTATTTAAGTTTTAATGTAAGATCTTTGAGAAAGAATTGGAATGATTTCTGCCTTAACATAAGTCACTTCATCAATATGTTAAAAATAATAGTTTTAGTTGAAACTAATATAGATGAAGAAGAAAAAGGACTTTACAGTTTAGATGGTTTCGAACCGGAGTTTCTGAATCGAGATAAACGTAGAGGAGGTGGAATTCTTATGTTAATAAATAATGAAGTAGAATATGAACGATTAACATCTGAAAGTGTGTCATACGAAAGTATCCAAATCAAAATTAGAGAGAATAATAAGCATACGCATGTAATAGGAATATATAGACCACCAGGTAACAGCCGAAAAGCATTTATCGAAGAATACAGACACAACGTTGGACAACTGAGAAAAAAGGACGAGATAATGGTAATGGGTGACATGAACATCAATGTGAATGATTTGGATGCGTATCGTGTGAAAGAATATCTGGATATGCTGGCGTCACTGGGATTGATTAATGTGATTACGGAGTATACCAGAGTAGACCCAAATATTGGGGCAAAATCAACGATTGACCACATTCTAACTAACGCTACACATAACCAAATCGATTGAGCTGTAATTGAAAGTTGTATCACTGATCATTACCCAATCATGTACTTCCCACAAACAAAACAATCTGCTGTTAAAGAAAACTCTGTCAGCCTGTCCTATATATCTGACGATAAGGTTAATGAGCTAATTGCTAATACAAACTGGGATGAAATCTTGACTGAAAGTGATGTCATCGTACTTTATCAGAAGATTCATGATAAAATGAAGTATATCTATGATTCAGCGACAACTATGAAAAAAATAAAAAAGAGAAGAAAGTTTAGCCCATGGATATCTTCTGAATTAAGAGGAAAATGTAAAAAAAGGGACGAACTTTACAGAAAGTGGAAAAACAATAGACTAAACAAATCGTATGAACAAGAATATAAGACTTTCAGAAACAGACTGAACAAGGAAATAACGGCTCAAAAATCTATTTTTTATAAATCTAAGTTTAACCAAATAAGATCTGACCCCAGAAAAACATGGAGCTTAGTAAATGAGATTTTGGGAAGGAAAAAGCCTAGTTTGGATGAAACAATAATAAAGAATTTCACGGGTAAAATGTGTCTGAACAATTTAACTAATGCGTGTGCAAACAACTTTAGCACACAAATAAAAGATATTGTGCATCATTGTGACTCGGTTACATCGACACACTCAAAATCAAGATTAGCCAACACAATCTATATTCAAGCAACAGATTTCTTGGAAACTCGAAGAATAATTAATTTATTGAGTGAAAACAAGTCGCCAGGTATTGATGGAATACGAGCTATTGATATAAAAAGGCACATGGACATATTTACCCCATTATTGTGTAAATTAATTAATTTAAGTATTGCACAAGCAAAAATCCCTACAGGCTTAAAAACCGCTGTAATCAGACCGATATACAAAGGAGGTACAAAAAGCGACCTTAAAAATTATCGGCCAATATCAATATTGCCAGTAATAGAAAAGTGCATGGAAGAGATAATAACAAACAGGCTGCAAGACTTTACAGCAAAGAATTCGCTGATACACGCAAGTCAGTATGGTTTCCAGAAAAATAAAAGCACTGGTAAGCTGATTGAATTTACAAATTGCGTTAACAAAAGTCGAAATAAAAGCCATCATGTTTTAGTGCTATTCGTGGACTTCAGTAAAGCTTTCGATACACTGAACCATGATAAACTAGTAGAAGTACTGGAAAATAATGGTATACGAGGACTGATGGCAGATTGGCTACGTGAATATTTGACGAACAGACAATTTTGCGTCAAAATAAACCATGCTTACAGCCAAAATGAAAACGTTCAATATGGAGTTCCTCAAGGATCAAAATTGGGTCCAATCTTGTTCATATTGTACACCAATGAGATGTTACGAGTTTTCAAGAAGGCCATACCATTTGCATATGCAGACGATACGGCGATAGTGGTGCGTCACAGATCCTTACATACGGCAACACAAATTATGCAGGAGGAGTTCGACAACGCTGTAAAGTGATGTCACGATCACGGCTTAACGATCAATGCTTCTAAAACAAAAATGATGCATATACGAAACCCGCAATTCAGGGCTACACAATTGCAAATCCACTTCAAAAATGAATCATGCAATAGTTCAGTTAACTGCCATATCGACACAGTGGAGAGACACAAATATCTGGGAGTTACGATCGACAGCAACTTTTTGTGGGATAAGCACATAGATGAGTTGCGAGTTAGCCTCAGAAGAGCTTTATATGCATTAACACATCTAAAATATCATGCCACAACGGCCGTATTAAAACAAGCTTACTTTGCCCTTGTGGAATCTAAACTCAGGTATGGCATACTTGCATGGGGCAATGCATCAGCAACACATATACAGAAAATTCAAAAACTCCAAAACTCGACACTGAAGAAAATAGGCGTATATAACCAGCTCCATATTCCGGAACAAAGGAGTTTTAAAGTTCTTCGAGTAGAAGATATTTTCAAGATGACAATTTTACTGGAGTACTACGATGACAACAGATTCATAACACCAATTCAACATGGAATCAACACAAGAATAGGAGCTCAAGGTATGCTTCACGAACCCCGATTCTACAATAACTACGGGAGAAGACAGCTGAAATGCAGTGTACCGAAAGTTCTAAACACAATTCCGCATGAACTAAAAAATATACAAAATATTAAAACTAGAAAGAAAATTATAAAACAATTTTTTCTTGAATTTCGAAGTTAAATATCATTAAAAAGATTGTATTATGTAATATCTAAGCTTGCTTACGAAAAACTAATCATAAAACTATGAAAAACTATCTTCTGCAGAAAAGCCTTCAAGGCTTCGCAGAAATATCTACCCATTGTTAAGTTTTTAATGAATTAATGAACAATAAAAAAAAAAAAATCTCCGGTGAGATTCCCAGATGGCGCCACGGGAGGCGTGAAGTAGGGCTTATTAGAAGAGCTGCAAGATGTTCGGTAGCAGAGGCTCATTCTCGTTATTTAAAGAACCAGCACTTGTCGGAAGATGCTACTCGTACTTCTACGAGGCCTAGTATTAATCGTTGCCATCCAATTTCTCTTAAATCTCCAAATACCTATCTGCTACAAAGTAGGTGTCTGCAACAGCTAAAATGAGTCTAAACAAAACTCTCATGACATTTATCACTGTCAACATCGACAGAAAGAAATTCTCTTAAGAAAATGATGCGTATTGATGCGCAGGTCGAAGTTTTGAAGATTCTAAAAGTGTCCACAAAAAAACTCTTTTAAACTCGGCAACTTGTTCAGTTGAAAACTTGCTTCACTATTAACCGGTAGGATACGTCTGCCAGCTGACTTTGGTAATTTATTCTCCGATCCGAAAGCCTACACGGGATGTTCTAAAGCCTTGCAGTGGAAATCATTCCTCTCTAGTTTATTCAGTGCAAAATACGAGTATCTTCGACTACAAATCGTTTGAACCTAATGAATGATATTAAGGAACCCCAGTGCGTAAAATAACTAAATATTAACATATTTATATAATAAGAACTTTGTTTCTCAAAAATAAATTTATTCGTACTTGTTAACATAATTTAATCAGTTGTTCTCACTAAAATATACTCGTACTACTGGTATCATTGTTCACTCAATTTTGTTTGGCAATTACAAAATTTAGATCTTTTTTTTATGGTTGATGCTTATATGATATTTAATATGATGATGAAGGACACATCTTGACTCAGTTCAATACATTGTTTGGTGATGTGAAGAGTGAATACAATTTGCATTGCAAATGATGTTTTTCACATTCTTAAATAATAGAGAAGATTAAATGTTAAAACTGAAGTTCTAATTATTACTTTTTCTTTTATATTTATTTTCATTTAAAAGATTCCAGTTTCGCTGCCCGCCCCGATTCGGGTTTAAACTTTTTTCCACCAGTTGAGATTTTAAATTTTACATTAAAATTTACATTACTTAGCGCTCAGAGTCCTCCGCGTGGCAGCCACCTTGACGCGAGCGTTACCTTCAATGCCCTGGTGCGGAGGCTTAAGTCGCAAAGTCTCAACTGTTATACTTACCAGGTATGGCGGCGCTGCCTGGACTGATCATTTTTTTTCGGACATACTCGTGGGAATCGAATAGAATTCTTAAAAAATGGAAAAAACAAACAATACACGAAACGCAACACAGGCAATCCCCGTCCAGGAAGAGTTAGAGGTGAGTGAAGACGAAATTTCGAGGGAGGGAGATCCTGGGAGGGGAAATGGAAGAAGTGGATCGGCTGACTAGCGATAGTGATAGTAACACTCACTAACGAGAGCGACTTCACCGGCGAGCAGGCTGGTAGTCACACCGGTGATACACAGGGCAGGAACTCGGACAAAGGGGTAGCCAAGGCAACTGGAACATCCGCTGCCAAAGCTACCTCCAAGAGGCAAAGAAAGAAGGGCAAGGCTGCGGTGGTGGAAAAGTGAAAACAGCTGGCTCAGCAGCTGTGCCTGCCGCCTCCATCGCCGCTGCTAAGAGTGCGAAGAACGCACACCAAAGGGCAAGGGTTTTGCTACGTAACGCTAGGCGTAAGCCAGGCCATCCTGCCCAACAAATCGCTTACTCAAGAGGTGACAAGCAAGGGCGATGTAGCAGCAAAGGTGGGAGGGGAAGCCGATGAGGCGCCCTCAACCTCCTACGCGGCTAGATTAAAATAGGAGACTAGCGTCCCTGGAAAGAAGGCAAATTTCAGAAGCAGATCCGACGATGTCGTGGAGCCGAACGATGCAAAAAAGGTGAAGGCTGGTACTTCATCCGCATTGCGTAGTAAGCAAAGCGACCCGAAAAACGAGCTTCGCGTTGGTGTGATTAAAGAGCTGGAACCCTGCGGTCGTTTAACAATCGACCATAGTGCCTGATTTTTAACGTAAGCCACCTGTCATGTAGACTTATGTTTACGGGCTGTCCATAGATCCATGGGAGCAAGGATACGCCTTGCCATCGCTCTCCGTCAATCCATTGGAAGGAAGTTAAGGTGGTTTTTATACATGAAGCTGGAAAACAGGTGCATATAACAGCAAACGATTTCAGACCAATAAGTCTGTCATCATTTATGCTTAAAACCCTAGAGCGATTATTGGAGATTAATTTTAGAAACAGACGCAGTAATGGCTTTTTGACTGAATCACAGTATGCATGCACGAGGTGGTGGGGTAAATAGAGAAGAGTCTACACTTCGGATAGTTTGCGATGGCGGCCTTCCTCGATATTGAAGGGACCTTCAATAACGTGGAGCACACCGCTATTAAAAATGCTCTAGGCGCTAACATTGAACACGGCATTACGAACTGGGTTAGCCCCTACCCAATTATCAAGGCTTCGCCTATCAATGACGTTGTCTAATAATGAACGGGGGCAGAGCAAAGTACTGGTCTTATCGTAAACATCTTCAGATGACGCTACCGAAGGTAGCTACGATGTGATCAGTCATAAGTTGCCGGTCATAGGTGTTGTTGGCGGCTGGACCACCGGTAGTCCCTACCAGGACTTAAATCACGGTACCATGGAAGTCATGGTGGCTGTGGTTTAAACCCAAAGTCGCGTGAAGGGTCTTCCTTTGGTTGACCCAATGTAGAGTTGCAATAAGTACTGCTGCGACCCTAAGAGCAGTAAGAAGTTTTAAGTCGGTCTCGACTCATATCAAGGGTGGAACTTGTGCCGGCAACGCAGTTCCGATTTGGTATCTCAGGAAGGCGGCAGAGCGATGGCAAGGCGTATCCTTGCCCCATGGATGTATGGGCATCCCGTAAACATAAGTCTACATAACAGGATGTTCACGCTAAAAATTAGACACTATTACGAACTGGGTGTGCAGTATGATTGCAAGCAGGAAAATAAACTGTTCCATTGGGCAAAGCTCGTTCAAAATGTCCGTAGACGGACAATGGGTATAACTGGGTAGAGCTTAGTACAATGGGTATAACTGCCACGCCATACGATGATGAATAGGTCAGGGAAAATACTTAAATATTTTAAGCGAAATTATGGAGGTGGCCCTGAAGACGATCCGCACTTGGACAAAAAGCTGTGTCCTCAATACCAACCCATCCAAAACGGAACTGTTTCCTTTCATCAGAAAGTACAAGATACCGCAATTCAAACTCCCAAAACTCAACGGGTGTGATTTTGGACAAAAAACTGTATTGGAATCTTAACGTAGCGGAAAGAATCAAAAAGGCATATAATGCTCTTTTTATCTGCGAAAGAATAGTAGGAAAAATTTGGGGCTTAAAACCTGCTATGGTGTATTGGCTGTATACCACGGTGCTAAGATCCATACTTACATACGGCGCACAAGTATGGTGGAAAGCAACAAACAAGAAAACGATTTACGGAAAAAGCGGCGATTCAAAGAACCATTACAGGTGCGCTCCGTACCACTCCTACGGCGGCATTAGCCACCACTTGATTTACAGATCAAAAAACTGGCTGGCAATACGACTCACTAATCTGGGTTACTTAAAGAGCAGTAGCTTCGGACATGGAACGGTACTAATGGAGCTACTGCCAGACAATCCAATTCTAATGGATGAAATTCCTTTCCTGATCGACTTCGACATCCCGTACGATATAATTTATCCGGAGAGGGGGGACTGAGAAAAGAATGCAATAATCAGATCAAATGAAATTGCAATTTTCACAGATGTCTCAAAAACAGAGGAAGGAACAGCCTCTGGTATCTTCTCAGAAGAGCCAGAACTAATACTGTCTATAAGACTACCGGACGTACGCAGTGTCTTCCAATCAGAGGTCCTGGTTTCCTCAGGGCCGCTGAGCTAATGCAGATGAGATCAGTATCCGAAAGAGATATCGATAGCCAGGCTGCACTCAAGGCAATGGAATCAACCAACGTCAACTCTGATACAGTCAGGGGCAGTCGCACAGTGCTCAAGGCACTATGCAGTCAGAAGCAGGTAAGACTGTGCTGGGTGCCTGGACACTGCGGTATTAAAGTAAATGAACGAGCTTGCAAGAAAAGGAAGACTAATCGACAATAGTGAGGTTGCCAATATCAAACCACCCCTTTGCATAGAGAGGGGCACTATCGAGGAAAAAATCACAAAGACTGCCAACCTAAGGTGGTCAAGCCTTGAAGCACACAGGATATCCAAGGCTCTTCGGCCGCTTTTTGACAGCAAAAGATCTAAGAAGTTAATAAAACTAAACAGGAATAAGCTTAGGACAGTAATAGGAATCATGACAGGATACTGTCTCCTGCGATAGCACGCAAAGAGACTCAAATTGTTAGATACGGATATCTGCAGATTCTATGGTGATCTGCAAGCTGTTGAGGACATAGCACACATACTGTGTGAATGCGAGTTAATATCGCGGAGTCAAAGAAAATGTTGAGGCAAATACTTTTTCGAAAACCTAGAGGAAATAGACGGCACGAACTTCAAAGGCCTTCTTGGCTTTTGCCTGAAAATTGGGTATTTCACCAGGGCGATTGTTTAGGTTTTTGACATTTGAAGACAAATTCAATTGGTTCCAGAGGGAACGGGAAGGGCCCGTTTTGGTGCCTAGTGTCTGTGTGATGGCATATTCATCACACCACTGGCTTATATTTATTTTCAAGATCATATCAAGATTCATTCGTAAGGTGTTTGTCTAAACGATTGTCGTGCTATTAATGGTGTTAATTAAGTTTTTTCTATACACCTTTAAAGAGTACATGAGAGTACTTTAAGGAAGGTACTAAAGACAGATCTCAGACACTGTTGAGTTCTAAGGCCATATTATCAGTCACATCTCTGGACTGCTAATTTTGGACAAAATATAATTGCTTTATATCCTCATTATCATATTAATTGAGCCTTAAAAGCCTTCTATAATAAGATCATTTTGCTTCTGCGCTAATGTCGTTGTTCAAAGTAGCGGTATACTTGACGTAGACAAAGGGGTAATAATATCTTGTAATTTTTTGTATCTTTATTTTTTATTGGATTCAATTCTTCCTTAACTATCCAAAAATGATACTCAGAAGTCTTAGGTTATGTTAAATAAGAGTGGGTGTTGGAGACGCTAACCCACTTAGGCTTATAGGTCCATTGTAATGCCACGTAGATCTTTGACCCTCCTACTCTTGGAACCAATTTGAGCTTATGGTGAAGCATAAGAGACTGTTAATGTCTATATTATTTAGATCATTTAAGAAATTATAGAAGAAAGCTCTTAAGTGGAGTTAAGTACTCTTAGAGCGTATATAGAATAGGTAGAATAGCTCTAATTTTGGCGAGTTTGTTCGCCGTACAATTCCTTGGAATGTCTCTGTGGCCGGATACCGAACATAAGTGAAAGTTGAATTGCTCTGCCATCTCCTTAAGAGATGGTCGGCAGTCAAGGCGATTCTAGAATTTTCTGAGGCTGGGTCTAGGAATTTGATAGTGGCTTGACTATGCGAAAAGATGCGGATATCCCTTTCAGGTATCACGTTTTTCTTCAGCCAGGACAGGACTTCTTTAATCGTCAAAATTTCCACCAGGAACGCGCTACAGTGATTTGGAAAACGAAAAGACAGGCTTAGATTAAGCTTATTTGAGGAAACACCGCCACCGACCCCGCTATCAGTCTCGGATCAATCTATATATATAGAAGTTAATTGACTTGTCATCTATGAAAGCATCTTCCTCCCAGAAGCATCTATAGGGTATGTTTCCATGAACATCTTTGAGTCATAGTGTAGTGAAAGTGAAACAGAATATCCAGTGCTGCGGAAGGTGTAGTACGTAAAGCTTGCTCTATGCACAGAATTTGGCATTTGGACTTTGCTTAGTTTGCTACAGTTGAATCCAGTGTATAAGGTCGTCCATCAGACAACCACACTGTAGGTGAGTATCGGTTTTATAGCCAATTCGCATAGCCAGTGGGTACGTTCAGACAGTGCAGTTGTGATTGTGATGCGGGTAACCAACGAATGTGGAGACGTTTTCACCGGCTTTCCTTTACAGTAGGTATGATGAGCCGTTGACAAAAGTCTTGGATCAATTTTAGCTCGTATATGGAAATCAATCAGTCGTTCTAGAGTTTTCAGAAGGAAAGATGACAGACTTATAGGTCTGATGTCTTTTGGGACAACATGAGATCATTTTCCGACTTTGGGAATGAAAATTACATTTCTTACATCTCCCCATGACAGGGGAGTGTGGATCATTTCTACGATCTCATGATATTTACTAGCGTTGGCAGGATACTGTCTGAGGATGTTTGTAGTTCGGCAGGTATTATATCGTCCGGCCCAGTAGATTTGTATGGTTTACGCTGTTCAGCGCCCAGAGTAACTTGTCTCTTGTAATCAGACCGTGAATTTTAGTCGCGGTGTCCAGTAGCACTTGAGCTCGTCCAAGGGCCATCGGTTTTTTTTCAAACAGCTGGTCATCATAGGATTTGTAGAGAGAATGTTTCTTAGCCACGAAGCTTCAGTGAAGATCCTACAGTCGCTTTGCCTTCCGTAGTTCTGTTTATATATTTTGAGCGATTCCTTTTAAGAGTTCCAGTCAGTCCCTTTTCTTCTGATTTTTGCTAGGTTGAAAAGATTCCTGCAAAAGTGTCTAAGTGGTTCCAGTGCTGATATCCACCAGTGCGGCTGTTTCTTAACTCTAAGTTGAATAAGAGGGCGGGAAACAACCATTGCGTGATAGAGAGCCAGGGTGAAATCCTGAAATCGTCCACCAAGCTCTCTGGTGTTACGCGGAGGACTTTATAGTTCTGTGTTTTAGCTAATTAGGTTCCTGGTAAATGAGTGCTCAGACGGTACCAACCAGTTCTTTAGCATTTGAGTGATGTTGTCGAAAGCAAGAGTAATATATAGCACTTCTTGTCGGTTTTTAGTTTTGAGAATGGGCTCAGTGTCAATGTTGCAAACAATAAAATTAGTATTTATAATGTAATCAAAAAGTGGCACACCTGTATCGTTGGTGTCAGTACGGCCTCATACCGTGTGATGTGCATTGTGATGTGCTTCCAGCTTCCAGCACCACCATTTCTAGGTTGTCATTAGGGAGATGACCCACATGGGACACGGCCAAGATATGCCGATGCCAGCCAGGAGGTGCCTTTGAAAGTCTTTAGTCTGGCAAGGGTTATGTCGGTGTCACTGAAATTAGGGAACAAGAATACATTAGGACTAAGTTTCACTAATATATTGTGCAAGTCCCAATCTAATCTTTGTTTCTTGTATGGAGTGGAATGTATTCAGGTGTCCCAAGTCCAAGCATTATACCCTCCTTTAGAAAGAGTGCGAAGGTGGCCTTTTTGGAGTGATGGAGTTTAATCTGAAAAAATAGGAGCATCATTACTACAATCCACCAGAGAAACCTCCACCACGGCGACATTCGAGTCCTCCGATTCAGAAAATGAAACTTTTTAATTCGTCGTAAGTTTCTATTTCCCACAAGGTGTCAGAGGTGGAGACCGTCGACCTAGTTATCGCTTCGGATAGATGGGAGTAGTCGCAATCCAATTTAGGAATTTGAGGCCGAATTTGCAATTTAAGTAACTGAAGGGAACCATACCTTTGGTCTGTACTAAAGGGTTAAAGGATTCCTTATTGATCATGATTAGCACACATCTTGAAAGGCCCCTTAGTGCCTCCAGTTTCGTGACCTTCCAGTCATGAGTCCGTAGGTTTGGGTTACTGAGTCTGACGATCTCCAGAATATTTTCTGTGGAGGAGAGTTCGGTTGGGATCCGGGATCGAGGTGGGAGTTCTAGGTCTGCTAGGTCTGCAATGACCTCGAGCTTTGCACTCAGCCAGATCTCTTCCAAACCACACATGGCTTTTATGCAAAGATCGAGAGATCTTTTATCAGCACGAGCGAAAAGTTTGATGTGAAAACCAGCTTCGCTTTTGATGGGAGGTGGTCTGGGGTTTTACCGCATGATGGCTATGAAGTTACCTGAAGGCTTTAGCTTGATCAACTGCCACCGATCAGGTGCTATTGATTCATCGGCGTCGTTTTAATCGATCACCGCGATTGTTATAGCATATCTTAAGACTTCGCTAAAAAACCTCAGACATGTGATATTTTTGAAGGCCCAAGGTTCTGACGTTCCTCGTTTTGTGCCTTTTCGTAACCAGATCTTTTTTTTTTATAATTTAAGCGCGCCTAAGGGGTTAGATACCCTCTTACTGGTGCTAGGGTGCGGGCGGAAAGGTAGAAGGAGGAGAAAGGAATTTTTTTTTTGTAGTGGTTTGAAACTCAGGTGTGTTTCGTTTCGATATTCGCTCTCCAGGGGGTGGGAGTCCGAATAGGACAGAGCGTTTTTTCTTCACTCAGAGTGATTCGAGGTAAAATTCACAGTTTTTTTTTCTGTGCTTGAAACACTACAAAAACCAAATCTACGTGTCAGTGTTATGCCTACCCACACAGAAACTTTCTGTCTGAGTTCCAATTACACAAATGAAAAACTGACTTGCCATGGGCAGGATTCGAACCTGGACCCTCCGAGTGAGAAGCGATTGCTAGTACCACTACACCACGGCCACCCCAGCTCTGTTTTCTTCAACGATCTATTGTGCTTGAAAGAGCCTTTTAGTATTTTGGGAGCACTGGGTAATCCGTCTTTAAGGATGTTATTGGCCCATTCTATTTTGCTCTTCATTTTCGCAGTTCTCTCAACCTCCAGAATGGGTCCAAAGGTTTTGATTATGCGCACAGCATTTCGGAGTCTGGAGTAGAGCGCCATGGAGGGGGCTTTCTGACGCGGTTGAGCCTTTGATTCCTCTTTTGAGGGAGGAGTTTTTGTAACAGCAGGAAGAGCGTGGCCTGCCACAAACTTGAAGTAAGTTCCACTGCAGCAACTAGTACTGTGTTGTAGTTTAGAATGAAATATTCTATACTAAATTGAAGTCAGTAGCTTTGTAGAACAAACTCTCCTCAAGTAAAAACAAAATACCTTAATGTACTGTGAGAATATATTCGCAAGATCTTGGTATAACTAGAAAAGGACAGCTTGGAATAAGGGATTCGACCAAAGTACTTGAATTCGTCGACTTACTCAATTTGGAAACAATTCCCATTGCAATTAAGCTACCTACAGGAAGTGGCAGGATTAAGAGCAAAGTTTACGGTCTTGAATTTTGGACAATCTGGTGGAGAGGAAAAAATATATACATTAAAATAATTTTGTTCAGATAGCTGAAAAACATAATTTTAGTTTTAGGACTTACTAGCAATTTGTGTTCAGCAAACTATATTCTCAATAATTCCAAATCGTAATTTAGTATATATGGTATACATGTATATATCTGCGACTAGATCCAGAAGATTATCCAACACAAGTCAAATCATAAGTAAAAGCTTCTATAACCCCTTTAAAATCGAGTATAAATAGTGAATTAATATAGATCGAAAAAAGTAGTGGTCCTTATACAGAACCTTGTGGCATACAAATTTTAATATAATTTTTCCCACTTCTAGTTTCTTTTATTCTTACGCTTTGTGATTTATTTTCTAGATATGATGTGAACCAATCAAGCATAAAGCTCCTAAAACCTGCTTTGCTTAGCTTTCTTAGTGAAATATTATGGTTAACCAAATCGAAGCATTTCGTTTTATAATATAAATGAATTGACGATAGAGGTTTCCAAACTACAGAAGAATAGTTTTCGCCACCATTTCAATGTTTTGCGAATGAAACAATATGAAATACTTCAGGGGCACTAAAATGCACAAGAATTGAAGCCTTACGACTAGAAACTGGATATCAATCGTTTCAGAACTTTGGGAAAAGAAGAGCCGTGAATCTGATCAGCAAGGCTTTAACAGTCTCAACACATCCCCTCCACAACACTGCCATTGAATCTATTTCTTCACAAAACAAAAGAAAGAACTCTATATCTGCACTAAATAGAATGGTAGCTCTAGTTTCCTCGCAGAGAACCTTTACGTCGGGTCAAGTCTCAACAGCATACAGTCCTCCTCCCTGGAAACGGAACTCCTTGCAGATTAACACAAGTCTGGCCAAATTTAAAAAGGAGAATACCTCGAATGCAATGTTTCAAATGTTACACAAGGAAATGATAAATGAAAGCAAAGCCGATTATTTACTTTACACTGATGGATCCCATAAAGATAACTGCTCATCATATGCAGTGATTAGACTGGACCAAAATGCAAATCCATCAACGATCTGGCAAGGACTTTTGCCGCTGGAGTCAGGCAGTTACATCGCAGAGTTAACAGCAATTAACAAGACTATATCTCTCGCTCAAAATTACAATGGGCGCAGCCTTATTCTAACAGATAATCTGGGAATCCTAATAGGTCTAAAGGAAGAAACAAATAAATGCCCTACACTTGAACTCATCAGAAGTAAGATCAATGAGAGCATCATGCTAGCATGGGTACCGGGACATACTGGTATCAAAGGGAACGAAGCAGCAGACCTTGCGGCGAAAGAGGCTAACAATTACCCCTTAATCATTGAAACACCTAACTTCTATCAGCTGACACGGAGAATTTTTCTCACCAATCAGGCACTCGAGCTTACTGATATGTGGAAAAATTGCCAAACCTTCCTACAGGCCCATAATCCCCAATACTCCCGGATTCCGTACAATGACTTGTTTACAAGAGAAGATTGTATAAAATTATTGAGGATCAGACTGGGAAAAACAATTTTTACTACTCGACACCTATACAATAACGAGCCCCCGGATATATGTGAACATTGCCACACTACTTTAACAGTAAGACACATCTTTGTGGAATGTCCTTTATCAACACAAATTGACGTACGCAGCGGTAGAACAGCCCCAACAAGCCAACTAGCAAGTATATTGAATCCAGCAGACATTAGATCAATTAATCGAATAAAAGATGCTACATCAATACATAATAAATTTAAGGAAATATGATTTTAACTTTTCTTACTCTTTAAATACCTCTTCTTAAATCAAATGTATTATTTCCACTAAACTCATCAATTATCTATAATAAGTCTTATTTATAATTATATATAACTTTTATAAGTTTTTCTTTCTCTAAAATACGGCATCCTTTATGGCCTTGATGCCCAGATGCCTTTCATAAATATTTTTGTAAATTTATTTTGCAAATTATTTGATTAAATAAATAAATAAATAAATAAATATGAAATACTCGTAGTATATTAATCTTGAATATCAACACTTCCCATATTATCATTGTAATCGGATAATAACTGCTGGTTTTGTGACAAATTGACTATTTGAATCTCACTCATAGTTCTTTTTTTCTTCGAATCAACATAGCTAATGTATGTTCAGTGCTTAGCATTGCAATGACGTTTTTATGCCTCCAAGCTAAAACGAGTGTTTTTCCCTTACGATATGCATCAGTTTACCCGATGATTTTGGTTTTTTTTGTTTTCTTGACGAAGTCCTTTCTTGTTTATCATTACTGTCCCAGTCAGAAAACAGTTCCAATTCAAGAGTTCATCGGCCAACCCCGTATTTGGTGTAAAACCGTAAATATATGATAACCGGAAGCTCCAAGGATTGAGTTTTGGAGATTGTTGTGTAAATGGAGAACTATCATACTTGTAAAAGTTAGATCCGGTCTGATAAGACTCAACGTTGTGATTTTTCCGTAGTAAGGAATAAAAGTGTAACAATAACTTTCAAATTTATCTGTCGAACTCATATTTCTATTACATATTATTATTTTCCATGGGTACAACTTGACTTAACTAGGAGGGCTGTATGATAAGTACCCGTGTTTATCGACTGATGGCACCACTAATGCAAAATTTCAGACAGATGTATCGAGTAGTTTTGTTTCGACAGCTGTTTGAAAGTCATCAAGTTCGTATTTATTTGCAATCATGGAGAAAGAGAAATATCGATTTCTTTTTATTATTATTCGATTATTCGATTTCTTTTTTTGGATGGGAAGACATGTGAGGTAATCAAAGTAAAGTTGCATGCCGTTTGTAAGGACCATTCACCTTCGATGACTACCATCAGATATTGGTATAATGAATTCAAGCGTGGCCGAACATCCGTTTTTGATGAAGAGCGCCCAGTCCGTCCGATTGAGGTGACTACGGAGGATATGGTTAATAAAATCCATGATATCGTGTTAGCAGATCGTCGGTTGAAGGTCAGAGAGACGCATACGAAATATCCTACATGAAAAATTGTGCATGAGAAAGCTATCGGCGAGATGGGTGCCGCGTTT
Organism: Volucella bombylans; assembly: GCA_949129095.1. Taxonomy (NCBI): domain Eukaryota; kingdom Metazoa; phylum Arthropoda; class Insecta; order Diptera; family Syrphidae; genus Volucella; species Volucella bombylans. The sequence continues at coordinate 87,903,369 of OX422144.1, forward strand.
GCTAACATGACAACTTCGGAGCACTGTTTGGACATGTTACATTACGCTACGAATTGCTGCCTCACCCACCCTATTCTCCATATTTGGCCCCATGTGATTTCTTTTTGTTTCCAAACATGAAAAAATGGCTTGGTGGAAAGCGATTCTCGTCAAACAAGGATATCATCGCCGAAACATAGGCCTATTTTGCCGAGGTCGACAAATCATACTTTTTGAATGCTTTGAAAAGTTAGAATATCGCTGGACTAAATGTGTCGAGCTGAAAGAAGACTATATTGAGAAATAAATAATTTTTTTTTTTTCAATGCGATTTCTTGCCTAACACAGATACATATCATACAGTCCTCGTAAATCAGAATTCTTAATAAATTTATCAGCCGTTACAGGACCGTTATCAATTTAGTACGTCTTCTAGTGCAGAACTTTTGCCGGTTCATTGTAGCGACGTTCCAGCTTACCACATGCAATCTGTTCTCGAAAGCATCATATTGATTGCCCAGAAAACTCTAGAGCTCTGACACGAACTAATATTTATATTTGCCCTGGTATCAATCGCCCGCAGTACTGAAGATGTTCCAAGCCTTTCCCGGAGTATTCAGATACATTAATTTCTATTGTGCGATTGCGTATAAAATACGCACTTGGAGCGCTGGTAGGATGTTCTCCAACGAAGGTGAATATGTCGAAGAAATAAAAACGTGTTTTATTTTGCGTTAAAAGCTTGCTTTATTTCTTTAGGAGGTCTTACCTCGTTGAAGGTTGATAACAGAAGAGGCGGATATTGAAATGATAATAAGTAAAAACTAAACAGAATACAATTGAGTATGGTGAATTAGGAGAATCTTAGAGCGACATCTTACTTTTCATGTTCAAAACTTAAAGTTACAGTATTGCAATAATGTAACAGAATAACTATAAGTACAGTTGCTAATTCTTGCGTGAACATCTATGATGTAGTACTTTTATACCATAATATTTTTTCATATGGCGCTAGTATATCCGACTATGTTTTGGCTTCATCTATAGTCTCAAAACTAGAGGTCTATCTATAGTCGTTCAAGAACAAAACAAGAAGCTCTAGTAGTGTACACTAGCTTATAGCGAATTTCAGACGGACATCTTAAAGTAAACTACACTGCCTCTGCTCCGCAAGTGCCATACTTTTTCTACTATTAGGAGAACAATTCACCTTTGCTCGACTTCTGAGCAAATCTGATTCAGGCAGAATTTCAGTCTCTCTATAAGGTGTGTGGTAGATACACAAACGAATGGAGCATGCAGAATACATTGGCTCAAAATTATAGAAGTAATGAACAAACTGATTTTCTGCTCATAGGTTTCAGGTTGAAGGTCATCAGAAAAATCGGTCTTTATCTTAGAATTAAATTACGGCTTGTTACTGCTTTCTACGACTACAAAACCCGTTGAAATTCAATGTTTGTTTAGACTAATAGCTTCTTCACCAAAGGAGTGCCAGCCAAATTTTCGTAATTGTAAAATTGTAAAACTACTCGGAATATCGAGAATATTCGTTTATCGGGCTGTAGCTCGCTTCGGCGAATTGTCTGTAGTAAAGGACAGGCCAAGAAGTGGTCGCCCGCGCGTTGTCCGTACAAATGCGGTAGTAAAGGCAGTGCGTGAACGAATTCAGAGAAATCCCCTTAGCAAGCAGAAGATCATGTCTAAGGAATTGAGTATATCAACCAGATCCATATCTAGGCGGATTCGGAATGATCTGCATATGAAAGCCTAACGTCGATCCACGGGTCATTTTCTAACTCCTCAACTAAAGAAAATTAGGCTGGAAATATGCAAGCGACTTTTGTAGTGGCACGCGGACAATTGCCATGAAAAAATTCTGTGTACGGATGAGAAAATTCTTACCGTCGAAGAAGTTTTCAACAAACAAAATGACAAAATGTATGCCACTTCATCTAAGGATGAAGTTCTCCCAAGGGTTCAACGTGGACATCATCTCGGAGGTCTCTCACCATGATGTCACATCCCTTCATTTCTGTCAAAAAGGCGTAAAAACTGATACGAAGGTTTACCAAGAAGATGTGCTAGAGGGTATTGTGAAGGGTTTGACCAATACCCTTTTCAATGGATACAGATGGATCTTCCAACAGGACTCTACATTAGCGCACAAAGCCAAAACCAGGCAGGAGTGGTTCAGAGTCAATATTCATGGCTTTATAGCAGTAAATGATTGGCCATCGGGGAGTCCAGATCTGAACCCACTGGATTATGGTTTGTGGTCAGAATTGGAGAACATGGCCAGCAAGACAGAAATTTGGAAAGTCTTAAAATAGCATTAACCAGATCAGCGTTCACGATCTCCATGGAAACCGTTTGTGTTAAAGCAAAAGGCAGTCATTTCGAGTGATTCCAGTCTTTTTTAATATGCAATATTGTGGTCTAATAAATGAAACAATTTTAAATACAATACGTTTACTGTTTTTTTTTTATAACGGTTTATATTTGTAACAGAATTTATGGCATGACTAGGTATTTATATGTCAGAATTTAAACTTTTTTGTGACAAAAAAAAAAATCTGCACTTGATATCGCATCGTATATTCGATTGTACAGGGTAAGCTACCATAAATTTTATCATTCATAGAACTTCACATTCGTACTTTGTCAACCATATTTTATTACATTCATCACAAAAAAAGTTTCATAGCTCTTAATTTATCAACTAATCTCCAGGACTTTCCATCTGCAAGGGGATGTACTCGTATATTTGAGTATGTATACCATACGAGTAAATATAATTCCCGGTTTTGCAAAATTTGTTATGCAGTAGCTGATACGACTGATAGTCAATTAGATACAGAAATAAAATTCTCTATAAACACGAAAACCGGGGATTTATTATCGAATGCACTCGGATACATTTTGTATATTAGTTTATCCATCAGCGTGACGGATGCAATCAGTTGATGCAAATGAGATAAACGACATGAAGCGCTGTTTTGGTAATGAAAACAAAAATCGATCCACTGGATGGAAATACAATTAAATAGAAAATATTAAAAAAAAATAAAATAAAAATGTGTTAGATTTTGAAGTGTTGCTGTATTCGATGTTATATCAGACATAGTTTTTATCGATTCATTAATTGAAACAGCCCGCAGCATGATTACCTGCCTCAGTGGCGGAATTTTATGTATAAGTTAACGACGAATATATTGGAACACCAGATCACCGACACACGACATGCGGTGGAACGAATAACTGACCTTTAAATGCTCAAAGTTTGAGAAATAAAATTGTCGACTTAAGTATGTGTTTAATGATGGGATGGTTGATGTTTTTTGTGTCTCGGAAACTTGGTTAGAAACGGAAATGTTTGATAATTTATCTAATAATTTAATTTATAAAAAGTGCTATAATTTCCAATTTCTAAAGAAATCAGCACCCACTGATCTTTTGGAATACGTTTTCATTGAGGTGAAGAATGGTACTGAACAATGTCTGTCTGTCTTATAGACTGATAAGTGACCTACTCGAAGTCTTTGCCACCAAATATTCGAAAATCGTCATATGCGGTGACCTCAATCTTAATATTTTAGGAAACAGAAATAGAGCTTTAAAGGAAATGGTTCATTCACTATACTTAAGTTTTGCTAATATTACCCAACCTATACACTTTGTGCCAGATCGCATACCAACACTACTTGATATTACCATAGTTTCCGACCCCGACCCCGACTTGATTATACATTATGACCAGATTTTCGCACCCGGGTTCCCTCATCATGATATGAACAGTCTGACAGTGGATATATTTCCATCACTTGAAACTGAGGCGAATTTCAGATTATATCAATATTCTCGAATTAATTTAGGAAACCTTTTTAATGACTGCCTGGCTTTGAATTGGTCTCCAATTTATAATTAAAATAACGTCAATTATCAAGTAGATTTCTTTAACAAAAATATTAAATTCCTTCTAAATAACGTGTCCACTCGTGCAATAAAAAACACCAAAATAAAATCACTATGCCTCACACAGGAAGTATGTGATTTAATCGCAGCTCGGAACTTACTCTATGCTAGATGGAGGCGTTACAAATGCTTGAAAATTTATAGGGAATAAAAATAACCCGTCTTTTTATAAAAATAAATTTGACTCATGTTCTTCTAGTTCTGACTTTTGGAAGAGTATTCGTCAGTTAGGACTGAATTCACAATAAATATCGGTTTCCAACAGTGTGGATGTAGAAGGACTAAATGTTAAATTTGTGTCTGTTTGCAAAGAGTCAAATAATCAAAGTTCCCCGGTTTTGAATAGCAGTGTCACCTATCCGAATCAACTTTTTCACTTACATGTGCAGACAAAATGACGGTATATTATATTAGGTGTCAAGTCAAATGCTGTAGGTTCGGATAACATTGCTTCAGGCGATGGACAACAGCCTTAACTCTTCCCCCATTACAATGTCTTCATCATCTAAAGCCGACTTTGTCGCAATAAAAATATCACTGCCTCTCAAGTCCCTTTACGTTATATGTTGCTATATCCTACCAGCTCAACCTATCGAATCTTACCAATTTGTTATTGATGCGATCGATCATTTAATTGACCTGTCAGACCCTATTGATGATATCCTTATTTTTGGCGACTTTAATCTTCCTCAACTACAATGGACTCCATCAGATGATCAATCGTTTTCCGTCGCTTCAAATGCCAACTCAGCTAAGGAATGTCTCTTCTTAGATCGCTTAACAGACTCAAGTCTATGCCAAGTCAGTGGTATATCCAATTTTATGGGCAGGCAATTAGACCTTATTTTCACAACAGATCCAATTAACTCCTCAGTCTCACTTTGTCCCCTATCTCTCTCAACAATCGATAACTACCATCCCCCCCTTCTACTTTCATTTTTTCATAACTCTTCATTCCAGTCCACTCCCCCCACAACTCTCTCATCCCACGACTTTCATAAAGCAAACTTTCACAAAATCAGTGAATATCTCAGCAGATCCCTCTTTAACTTTCACAACCTAAGTATAAATGATGCCTTATCCATTTTTTATAAAGAAATATTTAATTCTTTTTCCCTTTACGTTCCGTTTTCCCGCCTTAAAACATCATCTAGTAGTCCTCCCTGGTATAATCGCAAGCTTCGTTCGTTACGAAATCAGAGAAATAAGTTATGGGCTGTTTTCCTGCGTACCAGATCCTTTACCGACTATTCCAACTATCTTGGTGCTTATCTTCATTTCACCGAACTTTACGATTCCCTTTACCAGGACTACCTTAACAATGCGCAAGTCAACCTTATAAACCACCCTAAGTCCTTTTTCCAATTTGTTAACTACAAAAGAAAGTCCGATGGCTACCCTCCTTCATTCTCTTTCAACAACAGGTCATCAACCGACCCACTCACCATTGCCAACCTATTTGCCACCTTTTTTAAGCAATCCTTCACCAACGACTCCTTTGTACCAGATCCATCCTATTTTAGGTACCTACTGAACTTCTCCAATGGCCCACTTCTCTCTCATATTTTTGATCCGTCTTATATCGAACATAAATTACACCAACTCAATGACGAATTCACACCCGGCCCAGATGGCCTCCCTGCCATATTTCTTAAAAAATGTTCTTCCTCTCTTTCCCTTGCCCTTTCTAATCTCTTCCGTCTATCAATTTCACAAGGAGAATTTCCTGAGGCTTGGAGATCCTCCTTCATAACCCCGATCCACAAGAAAGGATCAAAGAATGAAATAACCAACTATCGTCCCATCGCTAAACTCTCTCATATACCCAAACTCTTCGAAAGTATTTTGTATGAAGCTCTAAGCTTCCAATGCAAATCACTTATTTCTCCTAGACAACATGGCTTCCTACAGGGTAGGTCAACCACCACAAATCTCGTTGAATTCGTATCCTTTGCCCTCTCTGCCCTAGAAAATGGCAATGAAGTCGATGTAGTTGCAACCGATTTTAGCAAAGTCTTCGATAAAATCTTTCATCGGTTAATCATCTTTAAATTGTCTGCCCTCGGCTTTGAACCCATATTGTTGAAATGGATATCCTCTTACCTCAAAAACCATTTTTACAGTGTTCGTTTTAGGTCAGCCCACTCCGCTCCATTTTTGGCCACCTCTGGAGTTCCACAAGGCAGCCATCTCGGTCCCCTTCTTTTTATATTAACCATAAATGATCTCGGTATGATCCTCAAACACTCGTCTGTCTCCCTTTACGCCGACGATACCAAATTTTTCAAAACCATTTCCTCTCACCATAACTCTTTCCTCCTTTAACAAGATCTTAATAGTTTTTCGATCTGGTGCCTCAAAAATTCTTTGGAACTTAACATCGCCAAATGCCAATCCATCACCTTCTCACATAAGCGGAACCAATCTCCTCCCCGACTCTATCTTCTCCATAACCAACCTATCTCCTCCGTACAATCTCTTCGTGACCTCGGCATTTTGTGTGATAGCGAGCTCAACTTCCGTTTACATATGGATGAGATAATCCTCAAAGCCAACTCTGCACTAGGTTTTGTAAAACGGTGGTCCAAAGAATTCAACAACCCATACGTGACCAGGTCCCTGTATATTACCTTTGTTCGCCCCCTCCTAGAGTACGCCAGTCAAGTATGGTCCCCATATCATCGTGTTCATATCTCGAGAATTGAAGGCATTCAGCGCCGTTTTCTTCGATTTGCTCTCCGAGGTATGCCCTGGGACGATCCTTTTAATCTGCCCCCCTATCAAAACCGTCTCAACCTTATCAACTTAAACACCCTTGAAGATCGCAGAGATGCTGCAGACTTTCTCTTCATTCATCGACTCCTTTCAGGTCACGTTGAATGCGCGTCCCTTCACAACTCCATTTTCCTCGTAATCTACGTACCTCTCGACTCTTCTATCTACCAACCCACCACACCTCCTATGGCGCGAACGAACCAATCTCCCGTATGCTACGTCAAATCAACTCAAACCCTACCGTCTTTGATTTCCACCGCACCACTCCCTACCTCAAATCCGTTCTCCTTCACCACTCCAACCAACCTTAGTTTTAAGTTTTAGTTTAAGTTTAATTTGTAAGTTATAGCTTGTATTAAGCCGAATAAATGAGGGCGTTCGCCCCCACCAAAATTAAAAATTAAATTCTAAATTTGTAAAAATTCTGCTTCCTGCTGTTTTGCACCAAATCACCCACATTTTAAATACAATTTTAACAACTTCAGTTTTTCCGTATAACTGGAAAACTGGAAAAAGCACCAAACGGAGCTTCTGTAGAATACCAGCCTATTGCGATTTTACCGTTTTTAAGTAAAGTCTTTGAAATTATAGTAAGTGGTCAAATAAAAAAATATCTAAGCTAAGTCAGCCCTCTTAAAAATCAGTGAAGATTTACGTGCCGGTTGTGACAATGGTATGCTGGGATTAATTGTTTTTTTTTTTTTAATTTTTCGAAGGTTTTTGATTGCGTTAATCATGTGCTCTTACTAAAAAAAACTGAAACATCAATTCCTATTTGATGACACTTTATGTAAGTTGTTGTCTTCATATCTTTTCAACAGGTCTCAGTGCGTCTGTTATAGGAATGAGCACTCATCTTGCCTGCCCGTCCCCGCAGATGTACCACAGGGATCTGTTTTATGACCCCTTCTATTCACTTGTTTCATAAAGGACATAACACAATGTTTTCACGTTTGCAATTACCATATATACGTAGACGATGTACAAATATACACGCTCTTTCCGTAAGCAAACAAACACCAAGCGCTTGACAGTCTAAACTAAGAATTAAATGAAATCCATAAGTGGTCATCAGATAACGGTCTAAAGCTTAATTCAAATAAAACAAAGGCACTGATTATAAATGCAGGACGAAGTGCAGATGTTTTCCCACCACTGAGTCTTAACGCCTCCCCTATGGAGCACGTGGTCAGCATAAATCTTGGAGTTTATTATAATTGTAACTTAAATTGGGATCTACATGTTAACAAAACTGTATCTAAAATTTATGGAGCTCTCCGAGGACTTTGTCTCACTACCTTCCAACCAAAACAAAATTAAAACTTGTGTAGCGGCCATCGCAAAAATTTATTGAGATTAAAAATTATTATTTTTCGTGCAAAAGACAAATCACCCTGTAAATGTTCCAAAATATGACAGAGATTAATAATGGCTAATTAGTGGCTGCTAGCTGTAAGCCGTATAAGTTTCTGTGCAACATCATGGCTCACATTAAAGATTTCTGGGATAAGAATGGTCACTTTGCTGCTCAGTCGTTAAAGTGGAAGGTTATGTCTATAAAAAAAAAAGAAGGAACATTAACACAATATATATGTTAAACAGATTTTCCTAAGTGAAAATATTAAGAATAATTTCGCCTTGTTTTTTTTTCAACAAAAATTTTATACACATGTATGTTATATCAAAAAATAAAATTGTGATCACGGTTATTAAAAAAAATAGACATTCGCTGAGAATTAACTTCTACTTTGAAAGTTAAAAGTTTTTGAAAGCTAATAGCGACTAATATTTCAAAAGCATAAAAATAATCAGCAAGGAACTACACAGCCTCAAGTTCATCACGACAACCAACAAGACGCAACAGAATTTCGGCCATATTGGAAAGGCTCCGATCCAGTAAAAATGTAAAAAAAAACTACATTCGCATATTGACATCTACCAAAAGCAGCAGCAAAAAAATAAAATTATGTATATATGCATAATTATACATATGTATATACGAAAATATAAGGAGGATGAAACAATTTCCTAGTCTTTTGTTCTATTTTTTTATACTTAATAGAATTGATATTGAACTCTGTCCTTTCTTTAGTTATAAATGAATTATTAAAATATGTATGTAATAAAATATGTATATATTCATATCATAGATAAATGTTCTACTACAGTTTTAAAACTCACATTTCGAAATATTTCAATTTATCACAATTTTGTAAATTTCCTATTAGAATAAATTTTTTTTTGATTTGATTTACTTATATGTATATGTTTATTTTACTACCATAGTATCACATTCCAAAATCTAAGTTCTTAAAAATGTTATTGTGCGCACAACAGCTGCAGAGAAGGCAAAGGTATGTTAAGTCTATTTTTTTTTAAATTACATTTTTTTTCTCACATTGCAAAGGGCTTTAATTAAACTTAATTGAATAAAAACAGATACTTTTAGTTATATTAAAAATGTAGTGCTATTTTCTAAAAATAAAAAAAAATAAATCTTTTGAAATATGATCACCTTAAATAATTATTTCTTTATGAATTTTTAAAAAGAAAATCCTGTGACAAAACGAGTAATGAGTGGTGTTTGTGGCAGATCTTAAAATAGCGTTGTCCAATTAAGCGGATTATTCGTCAAATTTGTAGGGAAGAGTAATCATGGTGAGGAGCATACTGTTAGTGGGAATACCTACAGGTAGCGACGTCATCTTATGCTACTTTTACCGAACATGTGTGACAACGCAGGCACGTTCATTTTTATTTCTTTGTGTGGTAGCTAGGGAGTGAAACATACCACCCATCCGACGAGTTCAAGCTGGGCTTCAATAACTTGCCGAAACTCACTCCAATCCATAGTACAATTCAAATCGAGTCCTAACCATCACACTTGTTAATGCATTTATCCCTCCAATCATACAATATGGTTGTGAGATATTTGCAAACATGGATCAGGAGTCCGCCAGAAAGTTAAGGGCTGCATACAATTCCTTCGCGAGATACATTTTTAATATCAAAAGACACGAACACATTTCCGCCTATACCAAACAAATTGCCGACTGTTCTCTGATTGCTCTTTTGAAATATCGAACCATGCTGTTTTTTCCACAAAATTTTAACCAAGAACGTACCAGAATACTTACTTGAGATAGTAAAATTTTCGACAAATCAAAGAACTTTACAATTGATACCACCTAAGTGCAAGTATTGAAACACGTCTCGACAATTTTTCGTACATGGGATTCAGCTATGGAATCGGTTGCGCTTAGCCGGTTTTTTCTCAGTTTTCCCAAATGGGAACAATATTTTTGATGTAACTTGTCTGTGCATCCAAACTGTTTAGTGAGAAAATTCATACTTTTTCTTGTTTATTTGTGAAACAGATGTTTCTAGGTATTCGGTGTCAGTCGCTGCAATGTCTTCGTGGTGTTAACTTCGTATTACGTTCATATGTAATTATTTTTACTCAACATTAGTTCAATGAAGTAACAATACCACCTTGATCCAAAATTCCAGGAATAACCACCGTGTGGCGCTTCCATTGCATTGTTCCGATTTGAGTTCTGCTTTTTTTGTTAAGTTGGTAAATCTATTGTTGACATTCCCTCTAAATCTTAGCATCATAGCTTGATATTTGCAAAAGTTACATAGCCAAGAGTACATCTATCCATGTGTGTGTTGGCGATTTTTTACAATTATAGAAATGGATTTGAATTTGCAACAACGAACTAGTATTAAATTTTGCGTACGACAGTCACCGTCTTACTTCGGAGCCGACAACATCGTTTTGATAGTTCTCTCTCTGTATAGCCATAAGGCAGTGTTACTTTTCGCGTCCGCGCAAATTCCTTCCTCTTGTTTTTTTCATTTTTCCTTTTTTTTACTGAGTTAAGTGCATCACAACAGTTCAAGTGTATAAGTGCAATATATAAAGATGGCCTTGAGGCCACCTGAGCTTTCGAGCAATCGGTTTGATGATTTTAATCATTATACCGATGCTCCAAAAAGAAAAAAAAAAGAAAAACACGTTTTCCCCATTAGATAGTACACTAAATCTCCCCTCTAAATTAAACTCAAATAATCCCAAATTTGTAATTATATCCCCTTCGAATCCAGAAAAACCTTTGACAGCTTTTAGCGTTTTTTTGCTAAAGAAAGCAATCGATGGAATAAGTACCTCGTACGATTCCATAACCCAGCTTCGAGATGGTAATCTGCTGATCCTCGCAAGATCGCAAAACATCGCTAATATTTTCTTATCAAAAACATCTCTCTCTAATTTATGCCCGATTAAGGTATCTCTTCATAATCAACTCAATGCCTCCAAAGGCACAGTCTTCGCACCTTGTCTTATCGATGTAAATGAAAAAGAGATAATAGAAGAGATGAGTGACCAGGGAGTTGTTGATGTTTACAAATTTAATAAAACTGAAAACGGAGTACATCGTGCAACAGGACTCATTCTCTTTACCTTCAACTTATTCCGTCCACCTACATCTGTAAATGTAGGGTGGTATAACCTTAAAGTCCAGGAATATTTTCCGAATCCAATGAGGTGCAAACGTTGCCAAATTTTGGGACATACCGCTAAACGATGTACAAAAGACCAAACATGCGTAACATGTAACCTCCCTCCTCATGAACCAGTAAAATGCACTCGCATACAGTGCGCAAATTGTAGGGAAGCGCACCCAGCTTCTTCCCCGCAATGTAGTCGATTTATTCAAGCAAAAGAGACTCTAAAAATAAAAACAATTAAAAAATGCAGCATGGGCGAGGCAAAGAAAATTTATAGCGAACAAAACCGGAACAATTCATCTCTTCTTTCTACCTTCTCATCAGTCTTGCAGAATTCTGTTAAGCCTCCTTCACCTCCGAACGATTTAAAAGTTCCCCCTCAAACCACAAGCATCACACCATATGTTAATCTCACATCATCTAATATTCACAACCCACAGCCTAATTCCACTGATAATTCCGAATCCCACGCTCGAAGCCATGAAAATAAAAAAAAAAACAACAAAGACCAAACTCCAATCAATACCATCCAATCCAATACTTACAACCAACAGCCCAATTCCACTGATAACACCGAGTCCCACGCTCGAAGTCATGAAAAGAAAAAAAACAAAGACCAAACTCCAATCACACACTCTACACCATTCCCCCCTACAGTAAAACCGCAATCATCCAGTTCCTCATCTTCACCAATACTAAACTCTCTACCTCAATGCTCTCACTTTACCTACTCTCATACAAATATTTCGAATATTCTTAAAAAGCCAACAAGTGACTCCCTCGGAGCATCTCTAAAGAAACCTACAACAACTAACAGAATCTCAATGGACTTCAATGTCTCTTCCGATAATGAAGATGACATCTAACCACAAAACAATAACTCCAAATAATAAATCTGTAACTCAGGGAACGAGACAATCAAGTCTTCAGATTGATTTGTGTGATTCGTCTCCGGAGCTACAGAGTCAAAATAATAAACCATCAGGTTTTCCACCTTCAGATTTTTCGCAGTATTGTACCTCCAATACCGCACAAAAGTCTTCAAAATATATAAGCTCACTCCTAAAGATTCTTCAATGGAATCTCAAAGGATACTATAATAACTACAATGAACTCGAAATTTTATTAAAAGAAAACAAGCCAAATATAATCTGCCTTCAAGAGACCCACATTCCATTTAATACAGGCGTTACAGCCCCAAAGAAATACAAACCTTACCTGCACAACTTTCCGTCGAACTCCACCTCGAAGCAAGGTACAGGTCTCCTCATTGAAAGTTCCATCCCTCATAAGCCAGTGAAAATAACCTCTAACATATCTTTAGTAGCAGTTGAAATTCAACTTGCCCTTAAACTCACTGTGGTATCAATATACATTCCCCCTGAGCAACACTTCACTGCGATCGATCTAGAAAATATTTTAAAATTTATCTCCACTCCAGTAATTCTGGCGGGTGACTTTAACTCATGGAGCCACCTATGGGGCTCTCCCAACGTTAATACAAGAGGTAAAGAAGTCGAGAAATTTATCATAAACTCAAATCTAGCTATTCTAAACGATGGTTGTCCAACCCATTTTTCGACACATAGCACTTTTACACATGTGGACTTAACTCTCATATCCCCTCTGTTGCTTCCAAGTTCAAACTGGGTTAGGAAAGACTCGTTGCACGGTAGTGACCATTTTCCAATCTGCACCACCGTTTTTCTCGGGCCTCAAAAAATTTACCCAACTCCCACTCTGAAGTTTCAAACTGACCGCGCTGATTGGACACTCTTCCAAAAAAATATTCTATACTTTTTAAACAATCATCTTCCATCCCCAAATATAAATAGGGAATCAACTATCATATCTAAAGCTTTTCGATACGCTGCTAACAGAGCAATCCCCCAATCAAAACGAATACCTATCAAAAGGATTGTACCATGGTGGAACGCCGAACTCGCTATGTTACGCAGGACCAAGCAAACATTATGGAGATTTTTTTGTAAACATCCTAATGATGCCAACTTAATCAACTACCGCAAAGCTAATGCTCTTTTTCGAAGAAAAGCCAAGGAATCCAAGAGAGAAAGTTTTCAAAAATTCACATCGAATCTGAATCCAAACACACCCATTAAAAAAATATGGACGGATATAAAAACACTAACGGGTAATAATGAGCCTTCTTCAATAAAAGTTATTATTTCTAACTCAATACCAATCACGGATTCATTAGAAATCGCAGAACATTTTGCCAAAAGCTGGTCTAACTTTTCTCAAGACAGTAACTTTTCTCGTGAATTTCTTGAATCAAAACGCCTGGCTCTTTCGATAAATCGTTTAGATTACAACCTACCTAAAACTGCAAAGCTTATTGAGTCGTCATTAAGCGATGTAGAGTTCGAAAGCTGTTTAAGTTGTGCTAAAGGCAAGACCCCAGGGTATGACAGGATTTCGTATCCAATGATAAAAAATGCTCCCGCTGTAGCCAAAAGACGAATTGTCAACCTTTTTAACTCAATCCTTGATAAGGGCATTATTCCCCAACTGTGGAAAATGGCTATAACGATTCCAATCTGTAAGCCTAAAAAAACAAAAACGGATATAGGGGGTTATAGGCCGATTTCACTTTTACCCTGCATTAGCAAAATCTTAGAGAAAGTTGTGGCCAAGAGATTACTTTGGTTTGCTGAAAGGCACAATCATTTAAAACCAAATCAGGTTGCTTTTAGACAAGGACGTGGCACCGTAGATTCTCTCCTCCACATCGACGAATTTATTTCGTCTGCGCTCTCATCAAAAAACCACGTGTCTATAATCTCACTCGATTTTGTGAAAGCCTTCGACCGCGTCGGAGCTCAAATTATTTTAAATACCTTACATAAATGGAAAATTGGTCCTAAGTTGTATAATTATGTGAAAGCTTTTCTTACAAATAGAAAATTTAAATGCAGAGTCAATAATACTCTCTCTAAAACACATGATCTGGTAAATGGTATCCCTCAAGGGTCGCCCCTTTCAGTAATGCTTTTCATTATTGCATTTAACGAACTAAGTGTTATAATTTGTAAATTTAAAAACATAGATCATACTCTTTATGCAGACGATTTGTACATAATGACAAAATGCAACAACAATACTAATAATGTCATTGTTTTAGATGAAGTACTCAAAAAAATAAACGAATGGTGTAACAGATCAGGAGCAATCATCTCTTCGGATAAAAGTAGGCACCTACACGTATGCCGAAGACATGATTGCTCCGGATCTGATATTAATTTAAACAATGAAACCATACCAAATGTTAATCATTTAAGTATTTTAGGTATTGTTTTTGACAAGAAATTTAATTTCAAACAACATTGTTCAATACTAAAAAAAGCTCTTGTAGCCAAACTCAATATTATAAGATATCTTTCCTCAAAAAATAGCTATATTCACATAAATACACTTATTCACGTAACAAAAACAATCATTTTATCAAAGATCGACTATGGGCTGGCTATATATGGCAAATCATCTCAATCTAACCTCAAACAACTTTACCCACCTTACCATGCTGCGATACGAACATCTCTTAAGGCATTCAGGACTACTCCAATAAGAAACTTATTAACAGAAGCTGGATTCTTAAGTATTGAAGATCGAATCAGAGTCTTAACTTGTCGCCTCATCCCGAAAATATATGAATCCCATTGTTCTCCCATTGTTCTTGATGCGACGAAAATCTTAAAACGTACAAAGACTCCCAGAACCCCCTCAACAATATATAAAGCTATTACAGAAGCCAGAAAACTTGAAATAGTTTTAAAAGTAAAAAGTACACCTGTCTCAAGATATCCCCCTTGGTCATTGCCAAAGGATGCAATCAACATTAGCCTGTCCCACTACAACAAAGATTCGACACCAAAAGAAGTTTATATCCAACTGTTCCACGAACTGAAAAATTCCTTCCCTTCTTCCACCTGGAACTCTTTGTACACAGATGGCTCAAAATATGATCAGAGTACAGGCATGGCTATCGCTTGGGAAAACGGTGAAACACTTCTTGCAGAGAAGCTTCCTACCTTCTTCTCCATCTTTTCAGTAGAAGCATTAGCAATTCTTCAGGCAACAAAGATTGCCCTGAAACAATCCAAAAATACAGTTATATATACAGACAGCCTTTCTGTTGCTCGGGCGTTAAAAAAGACCACAAATAATTCTATTATAATTACTGAAATTCGCGACAATCTTATATCTCACAACCAAAAAATAAAAATCGTTTGGATTCCAGCTCATATTGGTATAGAGGGAAATGAATCAGCTGATCTCGCGGCAAAAAATATTTCAACAAACCCAATAGCCACCACATCTTCGTATCGAGCTAACAGAAAAGATTTAGATAAACTAATAAGATCACAATGGAATCAGAGTAAACTTGAGCTTTGGAACGAATATCAGCACCATTACTCAGCGATTAATCCCAATGCAACTCCACAACTTTATCCGCTCAATCCAACAACAAAAATGTTAAAATGCTTTGTTCGTCTACGACTTGGCCACACACGCTTGACGCACCAACATCTTTTCACCAAAGAACCACCCCCAAACTGTCATTTTTGCTCTATTACCACTAGGTTAACGATAAAACACCTAACTTGCGATTGCAATAAAATCCAAAGCATATGTACCAAATATTTTAATGATAGTTTTATTAATTTGTTAAAAGTTCCTTCAGAACAGAACATTGTCAGTGTATTCAAGCTATTACAAATACTAGATTTAGACAACGTAATTTAAGCAACACCATTTAATTATTAATTAAAGCTCGTAGGGGGTACACATATAATAGGGCTTGGACCTGTCCATGTGTACTCCTGGAGCCCCAATCACTGTTGTAATGCAATAATAAGTATGTACCCAAATATGTTTAAAGCACAGCAGAAAGCCTACGATGCTACCGCTGTATTTGTAATTTATTAACTTTAACATTTATGTTACTTTAATAATAAATAATAATAATAATAATAATAAATTTTGCGTAAAAAACGGATTTAATGGTGCGCGAAGGTTGGAAATGTTGGAAAGTGTTTCGGCAACGATTCTCTAAAGAAAACGGTCGTTTACCAGTGGCGCGAGCGGTTCAAAAGTGGTCATGAGTCAATCGAAGATGATGAACACAGTGGCAGACCATCGACATCGAAAACCGACGAAAACATTGATGGAGTAAAAGAAATGTTGATCAATAACCGCAAAGTAACCATCAGAGAGATAGCGGAGGACTTGAACATTACCTATGGATCCGTCTAAGACATTTTGGTTAAAGATTTGGGTTTCCGTCGTGTGGCAGCAAAGTTGGTGCCAAAAGACCTCAATTTCATGCAAAAAAGAGACGTCAACACGGTCGCAAAAGAGATGATTTGCGAGTCCGAATCCGATCCCACTTTCATTAATGGAGACGAGATGTGGGTTTATGAGTACGACACGCAATCCAGACATCAGCCAAGTGGATGGCGTTCACCAAATGAGCCGAAACCACAAAAACCACGTCGTTTTCAGTCAAAAAAGAAGGCAATGCTCACGGTTTTCATGGATTACAACGGTGTAGTGCGTCATGAATTTTTGCCAGAAGGCCGGACAGTAAACAAAGAAAACTCCTGGATTTTGCACCATGATAACGCACCGTCGCACAGTGCCATCATTATTCGTAATTTTTTGACGAAAAATGCAACAAATACCAGCCACTGAATTCATCTGATTTGGCTCCCTGTGACTTCTTTCTGTTCAATCGAGTTAAAAAACTAATACGGGGAACGCGTTTCATAAGCCGGGAGGAAGTAATGGGAAAATCGCAGGAAGCAATGATGGACATACCGAAAACCGAATATAAAAAACGTTTATATTCGTTTATTTATATATCGACGTTGCAGTCGATGGGGATTACCTTGAAGATGATAATATAGCTTTAGATGAATAAACTTGCATTTTTAATTTTCTGAATCGATTCAGAACTTTTTGATCAAGGGGGTATTACGTCGATCGCAATGAGATCAATTTAACTTTTCATTTAATGTTCAAGTGGCCACCACCTCTTTGTAGATATAAAGGTGAGAAAACCGTGTGCTGGATATAGTGATGTTTCACCCCGCAACAATGTTAATTAGCCTTAGTCAGTTTCCGTCCTTTCATCTACGTTCCTTCTTTCTAAGGTCATGGACACTGATAAACCGTCAGCTCATGAAATATTTCGAAACACGAAAATATCTCAATGCCCGACAGTACAGATTTCATAGCAACAGGTCCACTGGTGTAACCAAAGTCTACAGCAATCTGGCGAAGGAAAGATAGTTGCACTTGATATTTCTAATGCATTTGACAGAGTTTCGGAACGTTCAATTCAAGTTGTCTTGGATGGTTTCAAGTCTGATGTTCACAAAATAAATGCTGCCGTGCTCCAGGGATCCGTTCTGTCTCCGATACTCTTTTTAGTCTTGTTTGCTATTCTTTCGGTGATGACAGTACTCTCTGCTTTTCATATTCGTTCCTGGACTCTCGTCCCTGTTCTTCAGCTATAGAACGCCAACCTGCATTGTACGTTAATCTCATTTAATTCTTTTATTTCCAAGTCATCATCATTTTCAACAGGTTGCCTACTCTAATCGGACACACCCAGCCACCTTGATTTTTCAATGGATGGTTCTTTAAAAAAAAATACTCCAAAGCACCCCTGAATAAAACTTGCCTTAGAACTTACCCCAACTCAGGCATAAAAAATTAATTTCAATATTGTTTTCATGTCAATTTCACTATACGAATGCGTGAAGTTTTTGCATATTCCTGGATAAGTCTGTCTTTGCCCTGAATACTTGGATACGTACGAAACAATGCTCTTATCTTTCGAATTGGATAAAAATGGAAAAAATAATTATCTGTCGTGTTGGTCTCCTGCTATCAATGTATTGCAAAATCATCTCAAAAATACCGGCCTACATCAGCTACTACACACTGCACGCTGAACTGTTCGAGGTTGACTCTGGTCCCGCCGGAAAATCGTTCATAAGACCGATAATAGCAGTGTTGTCCCTATACGTGAGTTCACTTGGGGAAAATTTTTTTAATTGAATTGTGATAAATTTCTGATGGCTGAACCAATTTCGGTTAGTGAAATGCAAATAGGATTTTCGGATATTTTGTTGTTTTTTGTTTTTATAAGTGCAACCTCAATCGACAACGGATGATTGAATAATTTCGGTGGAATAATAATTTTTTCACAATTCAAGGAAGTCAATCGGAATAATCGAATTGAAATACAGTATATCTGAAATGCATGTCCTGAATGATTGTGGAATTTACGCGAACAACATGTTTACCAACTTCTGGTGGAAAACAATAAAAAGTCACTCTCCCGAGTGAAATATCAGTGAGTTGATTGAATTAAATTTTAAAATTTAAAGTTTCAATAATTTTTGTTAAATTTAACACAGCGTTGAGTTGGTCTTGAACAAGTCTAGTGTGTTGTTTAACTTGCTTGCGCTTATGTACTCATCTGTAATGCAGACAATCAGACAATGGAAAAGTTTTCTCTAAATTTTGCACACAAAATTCGGTATGAGTAGGAAGATGTCCTTTTTTTTGTTGTTTTACTTTCACCGCACTACTTAGAATTTCGCTTTGTATTCGAATCTTGACTTTTGTTCAACGTATCTGATTGTCGCAATCTTCTGCAGAAGGCATTCAAAGATTTACATTCTTTGTTCCGACTGCACATTTGCCTCAGTTGCATTTATCTTGGGAAGAGGGTGGGCATTCGTATTTGTTGTTAAGAGCATTGTTTCACTTCAGAAATACAAAAATCGTTGCCTGTTAATTTTTAGCGGATCTCAAAAGAGCCTTTGTCACGATAAACTTCAGTGGAAGTATCAAAGGAGGACGACAAACAGACTTTACAAATGTTGCAATTCAATAGAAAGTGCAACTCTGCATTTTGACTTAATCTTACTTGTGAATGCATTTGAATAGAGAAAAACATGATGCATTTTTGTATGAATCGAGTGACGCCATTCGCTTGGAAATTAGATTACTGCCTGCTATTTTGTTTATAATAGCTTCCAAACGACATGTTGACATCATGCAGATTCTATTTCTTTTAGTGGTCATTTGGAATTTACAGTTTCTAAATAGGTTAGAAGGCCGAAATTAAATGCACTGCTTTTAAAACTACAAGTATATATGAGTACGATAACGTAACTGGCTCCATATATTTGGCATGAACTGATTCAGCGGTGGAAATTTTTGATTACCAAGCGAACGTTTGGACTATCAACTAGCTTCTCAACCCAAAGAACATCTCCACTGTTGACGACAATTACTTGTATGTCAGTTCTAGTAATGTAGTAATGTAGGTTCTTTATGTAGTTAGTCTTTTCGGAGCTCAATCAGATGAGACGGTTATGTCAACATTTGACTGTCTTACTCTACTTCGCCTTAATTGTAAGCCCCAGGGAAACGTCACACATTCGAAGTTGAAAGTACGAATCTCAGGTAAATTCCGAACTATAATACGAAACGCCAACATAATACAGTCTTATGCGCCAAAGAGTCTTACGTTCGAGGATCACATCAGGAGATGGATAGGAAAGAGCCACGTGAGTACAGATATTACCAACATGACAAGAGATCGGAATGCCCAGCTATCGAAAACCAAGTATTTGTACATGTGGTGGGCATTCGAGGTATTTTGCAACGGAATAACAATAGCAGACGATTAGTCATTTTTTATATTGTCGTAAGGTCTACCATGATTAAGAACAAGTATTCCCAAATTAGATAGTTATTATGTGTTCCGGAAAGTAGCGCTGAATCGCAGTTGAAGAAGTCGCCAAAACATTCAGAGAGGATGTGGGAAAGACATTGGGATTGCGCGACGGTAATTCTAAGTGGCGTAGCGGTTGGTAATACGCTGGAAGTTTGGGTTCACCTCCATTTCGGTAGCCAATGACAACTCTCCGAAAATGAAAAGTCTCTCATTCTCTCTTTGTACCGAATCGGGGAAAAAACCGTAGGTCGCTCTCTTAATCTATAAAATGAAACTAGCCTTTGTTTCATAACGGACTGTTGCGTCCTCAATTAATATTTTGTATTAATTACTTTCAAGGAAATAACTAATAGTTGTTCACGCAAATCTATTGGAAGTATTGAAGCTTCCTTAAAATTCCTGGAGCAATTAGAAGTAGAGGGCACTAAGGCCTTAAATAAAAGCAATGAAACGGGGTCGTGCCACTACATCGAGTAAAGGATGAAAGAAATTGTCATGTGTGATATTATTGATGTTTTGGCTTCGTAAATGGAAGAAGCTGTGAGCAATATTGATAGTTGTAACTCAAGCATTTCCTGATTTCCGAAAGGAATTAATGAAGACAATGCGAAGTCTTTCTCATTAAATTTATTTTTGTCTTCACAGAAGGCGTTATCGCGGATGTTTTCTGTGAGTACCTCTGCACACACAAATCATTTAGTCCACCCCCAAGTCTCAGATATTTGTCAAGTTTTTGGGTGGCTTAGTCTAAATACAATATCCCCAATATTGAATTCTGCAATATACACAGACAGTCAAGAAGTGGTTAGATCCCTAACTTCGAACGCCAATTTATTTTATATTTTTTATCTCGGACCAGAGCAGTCAGACAGAGAACTAGTTTATTGTACTTTTTTGTAAAAGGATTAGTAAGCCCTTCACTGGCAAAGTGCCTTTAGAAATAAAATCCACCACATAAGTACCGAATACTATCAAGCTGATGAAAGCTTGGATTTTTTCATACTCGTGTAGATCCAGATGGACGGAAATCTTGCTGAAAGCTTCTCTACAATACCAGAAAGCCGACAGCGGCTTGGATGTTTTCGACGTAACAAGTCTAGTCCAAAAAAGTTTTGTTTTATTCAGGATGACACCTAAATATTATACTTAGCTTCGTTGGAGAAACGGATGTTGATGCCTATAGGCGCAAGATGAGTCAAACCAGTCGACTTCCTCCTTCTCGTAAAGAGACCAACCTTAGTTTGAACACTATTAATTCGAAACTGCTGCTCATCCGTTAATGAAAAGGCTAAGCAGCACAAGATCACACTCTGTTGAGCTTCAGGATATTCGGACGTCCCAGGGTACTATGTCACTGATGCACTGCGTTGAATCCCCAAATTAAATAGAAAACATGACGTTGTAAAACCAACAATGTTCCGCACAACGCAATGGGCTTGCAATTGGTCTAAGTGAATCTCAAGCATTCTAACCTAATCTAACTTAAAACCAGTAGATGTGCCTAATATAACAATTCAAATAGCATTAATAATTTAATATTCCCATGAAATGTTGAAGTCTAAAAAAACTTAACCCATATTTACATACACTTACTTTCTGTGAGACTAAGCATGTGAAATTCCTATACGACCAAAAACTGAGGCAAAAAAAAAATACTGCAATGTCCCAAAGGCAGTAAAAATTTTTGGTCGTTCGTCAAAAACATTAGAAAACATTAGAAATTCCGCCTCATCCTCCATCCCAACGCTCATTTACAATGACATTCCAGCTGTCAGCTCTTTGGATAAGGCCAATCTGCTTGCTGCACACTTTGCGGCCAGCTCAACACTCCCAGATTGTGCTTTGTCTCCGCCTACACTTGAGTGCGTCGAATCTTCAATGGGACGAATCTACTTTCGCACTCGTGTGGTAGCAAGAGTACTTAAAGATCTCAACATACATAAATCCGCTGGTCCAGATGGTATATCTCCCCTTCTTCTGAAGAGGTGTTCTTCCTTGCTGGCAAAACCACTGCGTAAGCTTTTTCATCAATCCTACACTTTAGGACTCTTCCCGAGCAGATGGAAAACAGCATTTGTCCAGCCCGTCCCTAAAAAAGGCGAATCATCTTCTCTCTCCTCCTACAGACCCATTGCACTTACGTCCCTTCTTTCCAAGGTCATGGAAACACTGATAAATCGTCAGCTCATGAAATATCTCGAAACACGAAAACTTCTCAATGACCGACAGTACGGTTTTCGTAGCAACAGGTCCACTGGTGATTTGATGGCATGTCTCACCGAAAAGTGGAACCAAAGCGTACATCAATCTGGCGAAAGCAAGATAGTTGCACTTGATATTTCTAAGGCATTTGACAGAGTTTGGCATCAGGCTCTTTTGTCGAAAATGCGTGCATTTGGGATCGACGACTCTCTTCTTCAATGGATTAGAAATTACCTTTCGGAACGTTCAATTCAAGTTGTCTTGGACGGTTTCAAGTCTGATATTCACAAAATAAATGCTGGTGTGCCCCAGGGCTCTGTTCTGTCACCGACACTCTTTTTAATTTTCATTAACGATCTCTTGTCTACTACTTCTAATCCAATATATTCCTTTGCTGATGACAGTACTCTCTGCTTTTCATATTCGTTCCCGGACTCACGGCCCTGCTCTTCGGCTGTAGTACGAGAACGGCAGCGTATGCTAAGCTCATTAAATTCCGATATTAACAGCATAACCAATTGGGGAACTATCAATAGAGTGGAATTTAATGCTTCCAAAACACAATGCTGTCTGCTGTCTTTAAAGCGAAATTTAAACACCCAGCCATTATCTATGAATGGCACTTGCATCGTCGAAACCGAAAAACTTTCCATTCTCGGTATGTGTGTCAATGACAACTTACGTTGGAATGACCACATATTTGATGTCGCCAAAAATGCTGCGAAATGTCTAGGTTTCCTCAAGCGATGTAAGAAATATTTTACCCCCTCTGATCTGGCCTCAATATATAAGGCATTCATCCGCCCAAAATTGGAGTACAACTCCAACATCTGGTCAGGTGCTCCTAAAACATCTCTGCACCTGCTAGATAGGATTCAAAACCGTGCGATAAAACTTATTGACGATACTAATATCAGTCAATCAATGGACACCCTCGAACACCGACGAAATGTCTCGTGTCTCACTTTGTTTTATCGCTACTTCCACCACCAGTGCTCGACTGAAATCGCCAGTAGCATTCCGCCCATTCAAACTTTCAACCGTAACACCCGTCTCGCTATGAATGCTCATCAGTATACCCTCAAGCCCATTTTCGGACGTACTCTAAAATATCGTGATTCGTTCCTAAGCCGTACAACTCGCTTATGGAATGCCCTGCCGATCTCTGTATTTCCTGGTCGTTATAACATGCAAACATTTAAAAACAATGTACATCGGTACCTCTCTTTTCTTCCTCCCTAAATTTCCTTTGCCCGCGCTGTGTACAATCACCTTAAGGGTACTCAAACCCCTTGAGCGCGCGCTCATTATAAAAAAAAAAAAAAAAAAAAAAAAGAGTGTCGACAACATTTGCCGTGTGTTTGTACGGGATAAACTCCGGAATATCTGAATGGGTTCCGATGGATTTTTTATAATAGGCATTTCAGGTCACTAAATACTTAAAGTGCATTATCTCAATAACTAAAAGTGCTCAGAAATTGCGAACAGAGTATCTATCTGTTTGTCCGCGATGATCTCGGAAATAGATGAAAAACTTCAATGGAATGATCACTGAAATTTATCGAAAATGATTTTGGGTACTTCTCACCACGCGAATAATTCAATAAAAGAAAAAAAAATCAAAGAATTATTCGATATGAAAGCAACATCATATAAGATAGATAAGATAGATATAAGGGAAAAAAATGTATTTTGAATTGTATTGGCACTCCCAAGAATGCTGCCACATTTGGCGAGGTCTTGATTTGGAGAAATAAGAAAAGAATAAGAACACTAGATGGAGTATCATTAAAAAAGTGATAATAACAACAGAGAGTCTGTATTATTAAAAGTTAATCTATGCGATTAAGCTCATATTGCCATGAAAAAGTAGACCTGGAGCAAGGCATCTGTGACAGGGTCTTTATTCTCTTACAAAATCAGAACATACCAGTATACGTTCGTCATAGGAACCTACATCTATTTGGTGAGATACAGTATGTCAAGAACGAGTTTACACATCGAAAAAAAAAATCAAGTTTCCAACTTATTTAGTAAAAACATGTTTTTATTAGGCTAGAGTATTCGCAAAGAATAAATAAAAAAAAAACTAGTTCAACGCAAGAGCAGTGAAAAATAGAACAAAAAATAATTTAACTCAATTTTTTAAGTGTCAAACAACTCTTTACACAAGGAATATACACTATATCTGTATATCACTTTAATTTAAAATTTATAAACTTAAATTATTAAAAACTTAAAGTTTAATATTTGGTGTGCCCACCTTTTGCGTCTATAATGTATTGCAGACGTTTTTTCATTAAATAAATCAACTTTTTCTTATCATAAAACTTCGGTAAGTTCTGCCACTCTTCCTTTATGGCGGTTTTAAGTGCGGATCGATTTTTAGGCTGTCTTTTAGCGACTTTTTTCTTTAAAAGTGCCCACAAATTTTCGATGGAGTTTAAGTCCGGACTTTGGGCTGGAATATCTAACATTTTGCCGGAGTTATACAACAGCCACAAACGCACATTTAATGCCTTGTGCTTAGGATCATTATCCTGATAAAATTTAAAGTGCGGTTTGTTGCCCGTTTTTAACCCGAATTTGTCTGCACTGCTTCTTAAATGACTTTTCAATATATTTAAATATTGTTCAGCGTTCATCGTTGTTTCTATAAATGCTAAGTCTCCTACTGCTCTGCTAGTATCAAACCATTACAGACAGTTTTCCAAATTTGACGGTCGGAATGATGTTCCGATTTTAAAACGAAGTCAATGTATTGCGCCACACTCTAGTTGGTCCATCGTTGTAATATAGATAGCATAATTTTTGTTTCGTCACAGAATATGATATCGTCCCAATAACAAATTAACTTTGTAGCGAAGGAGAAACGTTTTTCGATATTTTCCTTAGAAAGTAGTGGCTTTAATCGTGCAACTCTTAGTATCTTTCGAACCGTTTCGAATGAAACAATAACACCACACTCTTCCTTGAGTTGCCCACCAATCACCCTTGTCGAAATTTGTGGGTTTACGTAGTTTCCTCATTATTAAGCGCTCTGTTCTTTCATTAATTTTAGGCTTAGGACCACCTCCATACTTTGGCTCCAATCTGCACTCTTTTTCAGCGCGATTTAAGATGTTGTAGATTGTCTTTCGTGATACCGAAAACATCTCTGCTAAATCCAGTAGACTTTTTCCCAATTGGCGATTGTAGTATCTTCAAACCGATTCGATTAAGGTTTTTATTTTTACGTCTAAAATATATATACAATATGACTAATAACTAGACTTACAATTAAAATTAGAATGTCGGCTCAACAACAGGGGCCCGACGTATTTCTTTTGTCTATTTTCGTAGTTTAAAGAACTACGTTCATGTCTACTTAATCTATTACATGACGGTTTATACATTTTTTTTTTTAATTTTTAAAAGTAGTAATTGGTATACAAAATACAAATTTAGAAGGAAATATAAGGAGCTTTAGCCCCTAAAATGGCTGCTGTTTCTATGGAGGTAGAAATCGTTGTTGTTTTGGGAAATTTCGAACCGCGGGTCAGTCATTGTAAGAGTACTTAGATATCGATGTAGTGGTTCAATTGGGTCTACTAAAATTTGTTGTACTTCCTCATTTGGGTGGTTGATTAATCTTTGTAATATGCGCTTAGAAAGATTAACCATATATTTATCCAGTGGTGTTACAGATGCACTCGAGTAGAGTATTTTGTTGCGGAAATATTTGAGATTCTCTGGACGTCTATGTAGACCCGTGCAAATCCTAAGGACTTTGCGCTCAAAGATGAGGACCATCTTGACCAAGCAAGATGAGGCAGGCTTGGTGACATTGTAAACCAAATGAGATGAGGCGCGTAGTTGGCCTTTTTGATAGTGGCTTCGACATGTCCGTTGAATTTGAATCTTTCGTGGAACTGTATTCCTAAATAAGCTGTACAGGGTTTGCAGGTGATAATGCTATTGTCCTGAAGCTTTTCTTTTCTGCATCTCGTTGCTAATAGTCGCCTAGACGGAGTCCGGAAGCATATGACTTCTGATTTGCGCGGGTTGATTTTTAATCCCCATTTGATGTAGTAGTCCCAAAGTTTCCTTATCCGGTGTTCAACTCTAGAGGCTGCTAGTTCAGGCAACACAGAGATGGCATATGTAATTGAGTCATCTGCGTATAAGGATGTTTTTGTTGACTCCGAATTTGTTGGCTGATCTGCGGTCATAATGTTGAACAGAATTGGTCCCAGCCTCGATCATTGGGGTACTCCGGCACTTATCCGTTTGGTTGACGACATCGTGTTGTGAATCTGCACGAAAAAGAATCTATTGTTAAGGAAATTTTCAATAAATCTTACCAAGTGATAGGGAAATCCAAATGTTATTAGTTTAAATACTAATCCTTTGATCCAAACGCTGTCAAAGGCTTTTTCCATATCCAATAGGCTAGCCACAGTGGTTTCCTTTTTATTAAGGCCATTGGTGACATCATGGTGTAGCTTCAGAAGTGGATGAATTGTGGAGTATAAGGCCCGGAAGCCATATTGGAATGAAGGTATAATCCTATTTTCTGTGCAGAAATAGTTTACCTTCCTCATTACGACTGATTCCAATATCTTGCTCACACAGCAAAGTAAGGCGATTGGTCTATATCCCTCGACACTGTTGCGGTTTTTTTTTTTGGGGATCGGTATGATTTTAGCTATTTTCCAGTTTCTAGCAAAATGAAAACGATAAACAAAATGTTCCAAGTGCAATTATTTTTTGTGGTGTTTTTTATTATTCTTTTTTTGAACTTGCTTACATTTGCAAAAGTTACATAGCCAAGAGTACATCTATCTCTGTGTGTGTTGGCGATTTCTTACAATTATAGAAATGGATTTAAATTTGCAACAACGAATATGTATTAAATTTTGGGGGAAAAAACGGATTTAAGGGTGCGCGAACGTTGGAAATGTTGGAAAAGTGTTTCGGCAACGATTCTCAAAAAAAAAACCGTGGTTTACCAGTGGCACGAGCGGTTCAAAAGTGGTCGTGAGTCAATCGAAGATGATGAACGCAGTGGCAGAGCATCGACATCGAAAACCGACGAAAATATTGATGGAGTAAAAGAAATGTAGGTCAATAGCCGCAAATTAACCATCAGAGAGATAGCGGAGGACTTGACATTTTGGTTAATGATTTGGGTTTCCGTCGTGTATCAGCAAAGTTTGTGACAAAAGACCTCAATTTCTTCTTTCAAAAGGATCATTACTGGCGACGAGACGTGGTTTTATGAGTACGACACGCATTCCAGACATCAGGCAAGTGAATGGCGTTCAAAGAAGAAGGCAATGCTCACGGTTTTCATGGATTACAACGGTGTAGTGCATCATGAATTTCTGCCAGAAGGCTAGACAGTAAACAAGGAGTATTATTCGGGCGTCATGAGACGTTTGCGTGAAGCAATTCACCGAAAGAGACCAGAATTGTGTAGAAAACTCGTGGATTTTGCACCATGATAACGCACCGTCGCACAGTGCGATCATTATTCGTAACTTATTGATGAAAAATGCAACAAATACCATCCAACAGCCACCGAATTCATCTGATTTGGCTCCCTGTGACTTCTTTCTGTTCAACCGAGTTAAAAAACCACTACGGAGAACGCGTTGAGAACGAGTGATGAATGGGGTGAGTTGACGTACATTGGAGCTACTGGGACGTCAGTTATTGACTACTTTTTGGCAAGGGGAGACTGGAACTACCATGTTACTGATTTCGAAGTCAAACAAGTCATATACGCTGACCATTTATCTATCATTGTTATGGTTACTCAGTCCACGCCAAAACGAGCAAAGGGATATGAGGGTGCTCCCAAAAATTGTATGGAACGAGAACAAAGCCGCCCAAATTGATGAGAAGTTGCACGGAAGAAATATTACAACCGTAGCGGATATGGAGCAAATTATTAAGGAGTCCTATCCTACCGTAAACCCAAACTCCCGCAAACAGAATAAAGAGCAGTGGTTCGATAAAAATTGTCGGAAAGCAAGACGAGTGTCGTTTGGGTGGCTTAAATTATTTCGTGCTTTCAACACTGATATTCTTAAAAAGGCTCACCTAAGAACGAATCAGGAGTATAAAGATGTTTGCAGACAAAGTTGGCGAGAAAGAGAGGCGCGCAGACTAGGGTGTTGTAATAACGCATCCGAGTTTTGGAAACTAGCAAAGTTACTTAATGGAGGAAGATATGTGATCAACAGGGGTCTTAGCCCTTACATCCTCCTAGATCATTTCAAGAGGTTACTGAACTCATCGGTGGGTGGTCCTAGCTTTTAATATGCTGTGCCAGATATATGAAACAACATTTTAGATGACCTTATATCTCATCAGGAGCTCACGGATGCGCTGCTTGGTCTGAAAGATAGAAAGACTGCACTATCATGGGATAGTGCCATAACGGTTTAAAGAAGCTCTGATTTTTCCCATCCACAAAAAAGACGATACATCGGATCCTGCTAACCATCGGGGAATATCGTTCTTAAATGCGTCCTACAAAAGCTTTGCAGCAATATTGCAGAGTCGGCTAGCCACATGAATAGAGGCCAATAATCTGCTAAAGGAATTCCAGGCGGGTTTTAGGTCTGGCTGCTCAACTGTCGACCACATTTTCATATTGAAAAGCTTACGAGATACCTTTATAAGCCGAATTAAAAAAACTTCTTTGTGGATTTCAAAGCGGCCTTCGAATCTGTGAACCGAAACGCCTTATTTTATAAGTTATATAGTATGGGAATGTCATCGAAATTCGGAAGGGTTTTACAAAACCTTTATGAAGATACCAAGGCAGCTGGAATGGTTTCAGACGGAGTCAGGAGTAAAACAGGGATGTTCGCTGAGCCGTAATCTATTCGCCCTCTTTATAGACGATATAGTGGACTTTCTGCCAGGAGGAATAAAAATTGCAGGAATTCTCATTAAAGCCCTCCTGTTCGCAGACGACATTGTACTATTGGCAAGCTCACCGGAATCCTTGCAATTGATGATAAATAAATTCTAAGAGTACTGCAGCCTATGGAGCCTGGTCGTGAATTTGGATAAATCCAAGATAATGATATTTAAAAAGAGAGGTGGTAGACTGGCTTACAACGAAAAATTGTACTTTAACGGAGAAAGTATAGAAGTTGTAAATGAATACAGGTATCTTGGAATCCTTTTAACAAGTAACCTTAGCATGAAAAGACATCTGAAGGAGCAACTCACGAAATCTAAAATCGTCATCAACGTAGATTACGCACAGCAGTAAATTCAAAGTATTTGAAGCTGCATCGGAGGCAGTAATGCTCTACGCGGTGCAAGTATGGAAGGAAAGTTGAAAAACTACAACGTTTTTTTCATTAAGAAACACTTCCACCTCTCTGCAAAAACTCCGAAACTGCTGGAAACAGTCCTATCTCTGCTATTCCTTAAAACACTGAAATTGCAGGTAAACTATATTCTAAGGGTTATAAACGTGTCAGATAACTGACTTCCAAAGATAGTGGCCTTACACGCGATTCGGGTGCCATGAACTGGGAGAACTCACTATACCACCTCATAACGAGAGTTGATGAACAGGCCGGAATGAAGTTTGTAGAAGAAGCGACGGGATCACTACATCGTAGTCCGTATAGCCGACTAAATTACAATCTCGAAGATAAAAACTACTTCAAATACATCCATACTATTCCCGAAATATCAACAATGTTTAAAATTCGCGGAGAACTCCTAAAGCTCAATTATATCCCCCATAGCGAAGATCTTCCTATGTTCGGTAGTAACATATGTGCAATTTGGAAGAAAGAGAAGATACCATGCATTTTCTTAGCAAGTGCCCAATTCTAAGGGAAACAAGGAGAAGTTTCTTTGGAAAAGACTTCTTATCGGAACAAGAAATGATATCCCTTTTCAACGAAGTAAACGTGTCTAAACTATATGGATACTGCCAAATTGCTTTAAAATATAGAGAGAATATACTAGCAGGGACCTTCTAAAATGTTTGCAAATGTATCTAAGTAAATATAAATAAATGCAAAACTTATTAATAGTTCTATTGTCAATCTGGCAGACGGCAATGCCATGCTAACTGATTTTATATTATTATTTTTTATTTTTAAATAAATCAAACTATCTATCTATCTATCTTCTCCGTCAGAACCTATAAGTTTTTCCAAATAGATAAAGGGTTCTTTCCATCATTATTTGTGAGATTAGTAGGCTGTTGACGGTGGACAATATTATGTGCTTGAATTCGCACAGCTCGATTTGAAACTATTTTGGACCATTTATATCTATTTTTTTCATAGCAATACCCTATCCGAGACAATGGCATTTCATCGCCAGATTCCCACTCATCGTTTCCAGGCTCATCTGCTAGTTGAATATCCTAATAAACTTGTTCACCTACTCGTAAATTAGAGTGATTTGTTTCACTATTAGTGTCATGGTCACTTTGCTGTGACACATAGTCTTCACCAACGTCATCGACCTCTGACCTACTATTATCCTCAAAAGACTTCAAAACTTCAGCTAGACGTGAATCTGACACAGCTAACCTCTTACTAGTTTCCATAGATTGTGAAGAAGATTCTTATTTTCATTTCGTAGGTCGTGATGGCACAGGATTTAACATTTTTACGTAAAATCAGTCTTCAAACAAAAAGTTTATAATTTATAATCACAGTTCAAAAAAAGTTACTCCGTTACTCAGACCGCCATTGAATTTAACATCTAAATTACTCACCAAAATTGCTCCCGACGATGCCACCACTACTCGCCACGTCACGAGCGCAACTGACCTCGAAGATACTGAGACGTTCGTGCCACGAGAGATTATAAAAACCTCAGCGATCTGAGAGATCGCACGTCGGTGATTAAAAGTTAAGATCTTATACTATATAGTACTTACGAGGGGCGTTCAATATATTCTCGGTATCGATATGAAGGAAAATGCGAATTCAACTTAAATTGTTTTTATTTTTCAATATAATCTCCCCTGACATCAATGCATTTATTACATCTTGAGATAAGCTTTTTTAAACCCTCAAAAAAATAAATTTCCTCTTTCTCTGCAAAATACCCATTTATTGCCGACTTGAGTTCTTCATCATCCGAAAATCTTTTTCCACGAAGACATTTTTTCAAATCCGGAAACAGGAAATAATCACTAGGGGCAAGGTCTGAACTATAGGGTGGGTGTTGGATTTCTTCGAAACCACAATCTCGCGCAGCAGCCTTGGAAACTCGCGCCGTGTGAACAGGAGCGTTGTCATGAAGAAGCAACACACCCGCTGCGAGTTTACCCCGTCTTTTCTTTTTAATTTCCTCCCGCAAATTATGCAAAGTGGAAGCGTAGGATGTGGCGTTGATGGTTTCACCTTTTTTTTTGTACACAATGAGCAAGATTCCCTTTGAGTCCCAAAAAACTGTGGCCATGAGCTTCCCGGCAGACGGAGTGACTTTGAACTTCTTCGGGGGGTCTGTTCCTTTTTTATGCCACTGCATGGACTCTTGTTTGCTTTCAGGGTCATAGTGGTGGACCCATGTTTCGTCCCCAGTAACAATTCGATCCATAACACCGTCCGCGTTTTCACTACACATCTCCAAAAGCTCTCTACAGCATGCGATTCTCACTTTTTTCTGAGGCGCTGTGAGCATTCGTGGCACCCACCTTGCACTGACCTTTGAAAGGTTAAGATGGTCATGAAGAATGGTGTGAATGGTACCAATTGAAAGCTTGGTGATCTCTGCCATCATTTTCACCTTTATTCGGGCATCCTCAAGAACAAGTTTTTCGACTTCTTTGATGCTTTCTCCCGTACAAGCAGTAGCCGGGGCGCCGGAGCGGGGGTCGTCTGCAATGCTCTCTCTGCCTCTCTTGAACTCACTTGACCACTTTTGCACAGTTGATAATGAAGGTGCGGAACCCTGGTAAACAGCCACCATCTCTTCATGAATAGTTTTTTGACTTTTTCCTTGCTTAGTGAGAAATTTAATTACAGCGCGATGCTCAATTTTCACCATCATCGTCTCAGTTGCCATTATGATTCTGTTTAACTAGAGATAAAACGCGAATTAATAATCACATTTATATGAAATTTTACATGAATGCACTAAAATAATACGAGTAGTATTACTTGATAAATAAGTCAATTTAAATATACAACCACAGCTTCACCCCGATACCGAGAATATGTTGAACGCCCCTCGTACTGATCTTTAATAGACAATCCGGCAATCAAACCATAAACAAAACATGTGGAATACGCATGGATCCAAAATGGACACCAGGGTAGATGTATGCATCTATGGCCAAAAAATAAAGGTTGCAAGGCCAATAGGAAAGGGTCTCATCGGATTTCAAGCTAAGCTTCATGCAGTCCAAGAATGTGTTAGTACCATTTTGAGAACAAGAGTGGAAAGCAGCTCCATCCATACACTGACGGACAGTCAAGTACCACTGAGAGCGTTAAGCTCAAACTTCTTTGACTCCTAATCGGCGGTTCACTGTTTCAATACTTATCAGGACTTATCTAAAAGACACAATGTCAAACTCTGGTGAGTTCTAGGGCACAGTGGTATTGATAGAAATGAAAACGCAGATCTGATCCGTTCAATGACTCACACCCTTTCTGCAGCATCCCATATTCAGCAATTAATTCCACGACCAAGAGTTGGGAGAGCAATGCATGTCTATCGACCTTCGACAGGCTAAAAGAGCTGAAAAGATTCTTTTCCTAATCAAATAGAACACTACTTTTCTACGTTATAAAAATTATATGTTTTTAGGTACTTTATTCAAGACGAATGCTCCGTACGCTTTGAATCAATTCTGGATTGTAAATTCATTTAAAGGAAAGATTGCTTTTGGGTGTGGTGAGTTTGGGGAAGGTCAACAAATGAGTGGGACAGTCGGACACCTTTATTATTTGGGACATCCAAATTTTGGCGCCGACATTCCGGCCACGTTGATACGTTGCAAACTGTCAATTATCTTCATTTGGCAATGGTGCTATCTTTGTGATGGGACATCGGTCGCTTCCGGAACTAGTCTACTAGTTGGACTACACGAACCCTTCCGTCATCACCCTTGATGGTTTTGGTCACCCTTGCTAGTATCCATTTGTAGGGCTGAACGTTTCCTTCATGTACGATTACCGGACTTCCTTCCTTGATGTTGGGTTGGGTCGTATGCCACTTAGATCCATTGACAATTCGACCACCTACTCTTAGGATGCTCCAACCTGAACTCTCCTCGATGAATGGACACACATTGCGAAGCTTTGCATTTGAAGTAGTTCCCCGCGCCTTTAATTCTGAAATCTCCACTGAAAAGGATGCTTTTTGTATGCAACGTACAATCGCAATTAACGCCTGGTTGAGATTTTCGGCTGAAAGGTCCATGTTTGGCTTCCGATTTTTGAAAATGAGCAGACACTTTAAGACATACGCGACTATTTGAATAGCTTATGTAAACGAGCTATGCCTGTAGAATATTTGTAAGAGGTTCTCTTCTACCACTTCGCATATGAATACACTTTTTCTTTTCTTTCGTTCCAATAACGGATCCCCTGAGTCGATTTCTTACACTTGTACGTTAGTTGTCCAGTAGATGAACCTCTTCCCTAGGAAATCAGGCCCCGCAAGCTAAGATGTGTGTTGTAAATCATCGACGTTGCATCCTCTTGAAATATGATCTGCAGGATTGTTCTCGGACCTTTCGTGTCTCCAACAGACACCTGCAGTGATTGAATTTTGGCAGGTGCGACCTTTGATTTTGCAGCAAGTAGATTCACCGAGACAACGCCGAATTCATCTACTCACCTTGTGTACAGGCAGCATCCGTAGGCCTTGGGCGACGCGTCGGAAAACCCATGGATTTGGACACTCCTACAATTAGCCTGAAATATAAATCTGGGAGCCGATATACAGTTGAGCCTTTGCAAGTTCATAGTATACTCCTTCCAACAGGATTCGAATTTATTTGGTAAAGGATCGTCCCAATCTATCTTTTCTATCCACAACGATTTCAAAAATATTTTTGCCCTCACAGTAACTGGACAAATTATGTAGTCTGACACGATGCGTCGAATACTACTTTAAGTTTGGTAGACGAACTTTCGGGTCGGAGGACGCACTGATGTGCCATGAAATAGTGGGGCTTTCTGAAATCGATGTTGTTTAACCTTGACATGTGCAAATACTCTCGAAGAATTTGGAATATTCAATTTTTAGCTCCTCGTTCTTACTTAATCTTCTTCCTAGGGAGAGAAATCTTTTTCTGGCTATTTCCAGAGAGCTCCCAAGTTGAGCCGGCTATCTTTGAATGGAAGTTTTTCTCTAAACTTTCCGCTTCCAAGCAACCTTGTGTTTTCTATAAAATGCGGTTCGCAAATGGTTTGCTCGGGAGTGCGAATGAATTTGTTTTCGATCTTTTCTATTTGCCAAAACATTTCTATCAATCTTTCCAACCCCGCAGATGAGGAATTTGACGTCGTCTCCAAAAAATTGCACTTTGGCCTACGGGCACTAGTTGTGCAGTAAGCTCCCGATACAATCCATTCAAATACTGTGTTTTGAAGAATTGACAGATGTTGACCCAGCTTGATGTGGCGCTTTTGCATGAGATTGAAGAATACATCTGCTCCCAGCAATGGATTATGGAATAATGGATCTGCTAAATTAATATCGAGGGGAATTTTCCAATACTTTATCGGTAGTCGATGTTGCGGTTGAAATTTCGTAATTGACAGCGCAATCCCAAACTCGATACTTCTGGTGAAGTCTTCAAACCTTGACTCTACTGTCGTTCTAGTTTTGGCATGAACCTTTGCGTTGATGTCCCCTACCCCACTTATATCGATCGGACTGTTAATCGAATGGAGATAAAGACTCCACGACAGTGACTTAGTCATTACATTTATTTGAGAACCTGAATCAAGTAAAGCTCTAGCCGAAACGAAGCCTCCTGCCTGATTCCTAACATTCAACACTACTGTCGCTAAGTTGATGTGTGGATCAGCAAAATTACTGACAGCGCTATGTAGAGCCGTTCTAGGATGCCTTGCTTGCTGCGATGTAGTTGGTTCATCTGGCTCCTTGGGCAATAATAAATGATGAGGATAAATGTAGACGTCATACCTCTTTGAAGAGCAGTTGCTTACTTCATGTCCCTTTTTCAAACAATTGATGCACAATGACAAACGTTTAGCATTCTTAAACCGATCATACAAATTTAAGTGCTTAAATTTGTTGCAATCTGCAATCGCGTGATGTTGTGATCTGCAGAAATAACATGCAGAGTTCGTAATAGGCAAGGAAGTATGCGATGGTCTTCGATGATTTTGCCTTCACTTCTGCTCAAATTTCCTATTTTCAGTAAATAAACATTTGGACTCCCTGCTCTCTAAGAATTGGCAGCACCTACTCAATACTACTGCACATTCCGACCACTTCGGTAAGTTCACATAATCTAACGTCCCATTAATTTGGGTCTCACTATCAACCTTCGACATCACTAAATATATTATAATTGCATTAGAAATGTCTTCGTGATTGCCTAAGGACGTTAAGGAATCAAAAAGTGCTGGCACATTATCGACGAGTCCCCATTAATTGAACCGGCGACGCACTCTTCATCTTCGGAAGGTCAAAAAGTTACGAAATATACTCTAAGAATATTAGGTATTTATTGTCATAACGCTCTTCGAGTCTCTTAAGTGCTTTCGGATAATTTCCTTCGGAAATTTGAAGCGGTTTTACCGTCCCAAGCGCCTGCTCACTCAAGCACGAAACCAAATGATTCAATTTTTCAATGGCTGTGAGCGACAAATCATTATGAACTAGCGTTGTAAATGTTCCAATGAAATTTTTATAATCGCTATATTTGCCCGAAAATCTGGGAAAACTAAGTTGAGGAAGCCGCGAAATTGGCTGCTGAGGAATAGCACATGAAGTTTCTGCAATACTAACTTTCCTCTGCTTTCCCATCAACGATACTATTTTAGTTTTTATTGCTCAATATAGCTCTTCTATCTCACCACAGCAATTACGAGTATCTGCTGATGTTAACTCTTCCATTCGAGCTGAGCTATCAACAGCGCTTGCTTGATATAAGATTCTACGATCCCTAGCCGACATTGTAAATCTGCATACTCCGTATGTAGAAGCTCCCTTCGAATCTATTGTGTTTTTAATCCGAGATATATTACCCTTTGAAGAAGCCCTACTGGTTTACAACGCATTCAATGCGTCCAACGATCTTTCTGCTTCCACCGACATAGTGGCTGCGTTGGTTACGCTTATAACGAACAGCTGATTGTCGATACAATAAAAGCTTTCCTTTCCTCAACATTCAGCAGCCTGTTCCAAAATAAATCCAAATTACCTCTTTACTTCAAAAGAGATTATATCAGAAATTGGTAACTTCCTAACGTAGAATTAGTCAGGAAACTAAATTTCGTTTTTGTTTGGAAGGCGACGTTAATGAATTTGATAATCTGTATGCTCAATCGCAGGTACACTTTAAAGATACTACTTGTACTTCCAGAGGCACCCTTCAATAGGGAGTGATCGCATGCTATCTAGGGAGGATATTCGTATCAAAATTCTTCTAAAACTAAGGCTGGATGAGATTGGAGCCACTGTGTGTGTGGATGATGTAGTGCTCATGTCAACTAATAATTCTTGCCTTACCCTAGTATCCCACAACGACATGGGATAATATAAACCATAAACCATATAAGCCATCTAAATAGAATCCAAACATGTGAAGCGTTATAGTGAGAAATTTAAGACACCATGCCATCAGCACAATGTCTAGTGCCATTGGCTTTCTGATCACTGATTTGTAGAAAGTAAACGAATCAGTTAACTTACGATAAACCCACTGACTTAAAACTGTCGTACAAAAGTATTAATTCTCCAATCTACAGTCTCAGACCTCAAATTGAGCTGAAAGCACTATGCAAAGCCAACAGGTATTTGGTAGAAAATCCGTCTATTTTTTAAGTATACTGCGAATAACAGCCGGAGTTTATTAAATCTCAATCTACTAAGCTTCTCTTAAAGGATAAAATACTAAATCCAATTTTAATCGGAAGACTTAAATTTTATAATTTACTAAGAACGCATGCAATGAAGCTGTCTCTAAGTGATAAAGACTTTTGGAAAAGTTGTGGAGACGAGGACACACTTTGAGCCACATTGTGCCAAGATTATAAGTCTGACGCAGACATTTAACGACCGACATCAGGACTAAATGTCACCTACCACTAGATGGCAAGCAAAATCAAATAACGGGTGGCCAGATAGCAATGATAGTTTTTCCAATTGTTATGTTTCAGCAGCTGCCAAACTTACCAATGACATCCAGCTTTCAAAATATTCAGTAAGGTTTGCCATTTCATCATGCATCGTTTACGCTTACAGAACGTGCGGAAATTATTTAAAAAATCTTATCGAAATTCCAGCTCAGTTGTAAATACGCAACGTGAATTTCGTCGTGAGGTCGGTCGTCATCACGGTTTCAGTGTGCAGGCAATTCGTCGCGCCGTAGCGGCCAGTATTGAAGAAGACCTAGAAATGTCGATTTATCACCGATCAGCTGAATTGGGCATCGTCAGAAAGTCAACCCGGCTTATTTTGCGATAGGGTTTGGGCCTACATGCGTATAAGATTGGACGACCATAGACAATTTCGTGAGTTTGCTAATTGGGCGCTGAAAATATTGGCCGGAGATCCGTATTTTGGCCAAAAGAGTCGTCTCGGACGAGGCCCATTTTTGGCTCAGCACCTATGTCAATAAGTAAAATTGCCGTTATTGAAGCGAACACAGTCCAAAAGTGTTTGGTCAAGCATCAACGCATCGACAAATATTGACTGTTTGGTGCGGTAGATAGCATGGCGGCATTATTGGACCTCATTTCTTTCAAAGTGGGGAAGGAGACACGGTTACCGTCAATGGTCTCAAGTATAGAGCGATGTTAACCGACTTTCTGTAGTCAAAGCTCGACAACGTCGATATATCCGAGCTGTGGTTCCAACAAGACGGCGCTATATGCCATACAAGCGACGCAACACTCGAAGTTGTGAAGGAGAAAGTTTTCATATCAAGGCGAGCGTTCATCAATTGACCGCCGCGATCATACAATTTGACACCACTCGATTATTTTCTTTGCGACTACGTCAAATCCTTAGTTTACGCTAACAAGCCAATTACTTTGGATAAGCTGGAGGCAAACATTCGACGTGCTATTGCCGGAATAACGGCGCACATATTGGACCGAGTCATCAAAAATTGGATCGCGTACTACACATGACGCTTAATGTAATATATTACATACATATACTCGTATATGTATATACATGGGCAAAATATTACAGGAAATAAGAAAAGATACAGCAAAAAACAGGCTGTGCCTGACGGTGACGGACCTTAGATACAGTACAGTCCGCGGTGAACTTCAGCCTCAACCAATAAGCCTGTTAGCCGATCATTGGTTAGCTATCTCAAGTTCCGCACTCCAAGTTGGTTGAGGTCCCTTTTCACTTGTGTGCCCCACCTAAAATGCGGTCGTGTGGGGCTAGAATCTAAGACTCTTTCTGCTAGAGCTACGGTGCCCTTTCTCTCAACATGGCCACGTTTATTCAGACGTTGTATCTTTTTCTCGAAACGACCTTGTGCTCTTCACCCGTGAAAAGGTATAATTGCTTCGCTGGTGTTGTTGCTGTTTTGCAACTGCGAAGTAGACGAAGTCATTAACTATAGTCCGTTTCAAATTACCGTGCAATTTCTTGCGTATGTGCTCTCTTTTCCAGTAGTCCTGGAAGTGATCCAGATGAAATTCGAGCGTAACCATATTTTGATGTTGATTGCACTGATCCAAACGTGTGCTGATTATCTGCTTGAATGGATATGGATAATGTATTGTGGAAAAGAGAAGAAGCCGATATTGACAGATGCGAAACCAGAGTGTAGAGAGAATGTATGGACGTGGAATGCGTGTACATTGTATATTTTTTCAGTGGAGTTGGCATTAACGATTATATGGAAAGCATTCTCTTCACAATTATTGTGTTGAAAAGAAGAAATAATGAAAAGAAGATATATGCGCCTATGATGCAAATGGGTTAAAATATGAAAGGAAGTGGAGAAAGTTTAGCCGTTTCGTAAATATCATTTTCTAGTGAGCGGATGAGTAGCATGCGCTTCCAAGCTCTATTTGCGAAGCTTTCTAATTGCACGGTGATTTGAAAAGGACTATGCTTCGAATTTATAACTGCAAAAAATGAAATTCTGGCCAAGCGGCCGATGGCCGCTTCTGCCTGGGTACGAAAGTCTCATACATTGCTCTCGGTGTTCCCGATAATATCACTGTAATCCGCGTACTACACTAAATAATACTGCAGACTTACAAAGATCTTGCCTTTGTTGTTGAGTTTTGCACAATTCCTCCTACGTCGATGTTAAAAAGTCACATGACAGGGCGTCGCCTTGTCTAAAATCCTTTTTTGACATTGATGGTCTTGGTAATTTCTGTAGTAGCATCCCTCCATTTCGCCGAGAAACCTGTGCTCTTTTCTTATTTTTTGCTCATGGAGCTCACGAGCAATACTGGTCCTCTGATGCAGCCCACCTCTATATGTATGGTTTGGCTGCACGTACTTACTTACATTCATCGTCAAACCAGAGGTTGCTTTGTGATGGCACTTTGAAACTTATCACATCAGAAGCAGCTTTTCTGATGGATCGTTGACAATATTGCTATTGGTGTTCTATGATTTGTGTATTCCTAACCCAGCTTTGCGCAACTTTAGTTCCGCAGCTGGATCACTGATCATATGTACATATCAGAGGGTAAGGACAACAACATCAATATCATGATGATATCATCTGAGAGATACCGTCTGTTTTGCTATTATATTAGAGGATATTTTGGACAGAAAAAAACACAAAATTTTCCCAAATTTCTATAACGGGCAGCCAAATATATTAGGAAGAGTGGCGAAAATTTGCGAGTGAAAAAACTACAAGCCGCACACAATGAAGCTAAAAAACAAAATCTTAAAGGCACGTCAGTGTACTAAATAACCATACAAACAAACCAAACCCCTATTTAAATATTTAACCCGTTATAAGAATTTAAAAAACGAAGAATACTGTATTTCTCCGCAGCAGTAATGCACATGTCACTGCTCGTACATATCTCGGTATCTCGTTCCACTACGTAAATTTCATATTTTCTAGAATCTCACGTAAGTGCACATGGTACTCGTATTCATAGGTTGTGGTTCGTTGGCGAATTTTTCGTCCTTAAAAGGAAATGGTAATATATTACCCATCATCCATGCGAAGGTGCATTCTGCACATACGGCTGGCAGTGCAGAAATTCAAAAATCAATAGATAAGAGTGTTTGGAGCCTGCAAAATATATGCAGCTATTGGATTTTCATCATGTCCTCTAGAGAAAGTAATCAAAATTGGATTTCCAAGGTATCCGTCCACGTTGGCATAATTTCTCGTAGACTTGTATTTATAGAATTTCTTAGAAAGATTTTGGAAGCTTGGATGGTGGAATTATAAGGATTTCATGAATGTTATCTATGTGGAAGATGAAGTGTAAGCCAATTCAGAATGCGGTCATCAATGGTATTTGTACCGGATGATCCACATTTCGCACGTGAAGATATTGATGGCATCTGTGGAATTTTCATGGTTTTGGGGGATTTTTTAATTTTTATTATACTCAGTAATATACTTCGTAATACCATAACTTATGTATTAAACATAAAAATGTAAAAATACAAATTTAGCTTACAACCAACGAAAGAAATACCAGATAAGTAATTTTATGAGCTGTTAAGACTGATCTAATTGTCATTTCCCATTAAGACGTATGCGAGTGTAGTCCCCAAATTGTAGTCCTTACAAAAAGTCCTCCCATAACCACAGTCGTTTTTAACTTAATGAAATCGTTGGTTCAACAATAACTGTACCCAAGATGCCTGAATGTTGTACGAGTACAAAATTTCCTCATTTATCGTAGGAATCGGAATTGCAATACATTTGGGTTTGGTTAGAAAGTAATTCCTTCTCCTTTTGGAAATGGATTGCTTCATTGCGAGTCGGAACTACATATATAGTCCTTTTCACAAGTTAAAATGAGCATACAAAGCTTACGAATAAGAATGCTATGTAATTAGAATGTGGTTGAATATGAACCATATATCATGTGTACAAGAGAAACGTTATTAAGCTTCATTAGTTGGTAATGGGTAAATTTCTTGTGATAAGAGCTCAAAGGCTATTCGTTGACTTTTTGCTTTCTAATACAAAGGAAACTTCCTTTTGAAAGGCACTAATTCAATGGATTTATTGAAGATATTTGTTAAAATTGCCATGCCCCTCTTCATATGTCGGCATAAAGTAAGGCATTGCAATATTGTTGTCGTATAAGCTCAGTTATTTAACATTTATGAAAAGCGCACTCAAACCGTTGTGGCTCAGTTTGGTTAGTCCTTGAATCTTGGAGTATTTAATATTTAATTTAAAATTTCTCATTGAAAAAACCTTTTCCATGCAGTTCAAGGACCATAACTAATGAGCTCTAACTAATACCCCAAGTTCAGCCAGAATTCTAAGAGCCATGTTTACAACAAACA
Organism: Volucella bombylans; assembly: GCA_949129095.1. NCBI lineage: Eukaryota > Metazoa > Arthropoda > Insecta > Diptera > Syrphidae > Volucella > Volucella bombylans. Next base: position 87,945,259 of record OX422144.1, read on the forward strand.
ACAAGAGAGTGCTAAGCGAAGTGGAAATTTTCAATCACCAAGACCTAATTGTAGTCGATGAAGGCGTTTCAGGTTCCCTGTGTTTAACCAGTTTCGCGATCAGGACTCATAGAGCCAATGGTCCGGCTTAGAGGTGCAACCGACCGATCTTAGCATTTTTCTTTGATCACTCCTTCCTATTGAAAGGCACATGGTGACACTTCTTAATTTAAAGAACTTTTTTTTTTAATTCATTTATGCTAAACAAAAAAAAAACGCTTGAAAAGAAGCTTAATTAACTTAAATTTGTCTAAGCTAAACCTAAATCTTAAAACCATGCCTTTCGACATAACCTAACTGATTTAATTTTGTTTGTTCATTATTTTATGTGTGTGTATACTTAGAACTAAGAAAATATAAATTATTTTAATAAAAACTTAGTAAAAGGACATTTTAGTTATATTTTATAAAACTTAAAACTACTTGAAAAATAATTCTTAATCTACTTAAATTATTTTAAACTCTGTCGTCTCTGTCGTAGCTGAGTCGTCTGCCTGCAAGTGTTCGTGCAACGCGTAAAATAAGCGGCACCGCTAATTTGTTCCGGATCAGCCCTTTATTATAAAAATAAGGCGACGCCTCTAGTGCGTTTAAGTGCATTAAAGTGCGCATTCTCATGATATAGATAATTAGGGTAATAAGCCCGGGAGATCAGGTTGTCCGTCGAGGCCATTGCTCTAGCACTGTGCTTTCGAGTCAGCTTAATGGCGAAATTGTCCACTCGTATTAAGTTCGCTCTGTTGTACGAAACCTCGCTAGGATAAATTTTTATGTACTCCGACTCTGGTGTTCTGCACAAGCAAAGACAAGTCCTAAGACTGACCCTCTCAAACACCCGAATCTTTTCCATTAAACTTGTATTTTGAGCCACACGGGACATACAAATACAAGAATGGGCCGGCTAAGGGCCATGTTAAATTCAACCTCTCATCGAGCTTGGCTGTTAAAAAGCAGTCTTTTGTAACCAGAGCAACATCTACGAGTATATGTTTACTAAAGTACTCGTATCAATCTAACCAGATCCCAAGTTTTCGAAAAGCTAGTGGCTGCCCGTGTTGTCTCACGATCGAAAACTTTATCCAGTTCTTTCTGGTATCCGTAGAGGTCCCAGATAAAGGCGTCCTCAAAAGAATGGTTTCCGACTTTTGAGTCGCAACTTCCAGTCGTTGCAATATTGCTTAATCATATCGAAGTCACGTTGCAAGAGCGTATTAATAACCTCGATCTTTACACATGATCTGTACGCGCTCAAGTCGTCTGCGTACGCTATGGCATGGTGAAATAAGCTCACAAGATTTCTTGTTGCAGACCAATGTTAAATAACATATTCTAGCAGACGTCACATCGTCATTCTTCACGATGAACTATCTACTGGAGAGTCTATCAAAAAGAATGTATAGCAGTGGTTTACTTAGTCTGCATGCTCAGCTGGAAGAACAGTCCCTCTAAACATATGGTGTCGACCGCCTTCTCCAAATCAATAAGGTGCATTATTTCTTGCTTTCGTTCAACTAGATACCAGATACCAGTTTACACGTAGCAGGTTAGATATCATGGTCAGCCCCGAAACTGGATTGATTATCTGGAACTATATTTTTGTCCTCAACCCACTTAGTCAGCATTCTATTGATCATCTTTTCGAACACGTTGCTGATATTCGGAAGGAAACTTATCGACCGAAGATTCGTCGGAGTGAGCGTGTCTTTATTCCTTTTGGGAATTAGATGGACCACTGCTGTCGTTCTATGCTTTGGATAATATGCATTATTCAAAGGATTATTAAACAGGGTGTTTTAAATGTCCACCGCTTCTAGTGTAAGACGTCTTAGCACGATGTTAGTTACGCCATCAGTTCCCATTGATTTCTTACTTCTCAGTGATTCGAAGGTAGTTTGGAGCTTCGAAATGAACGGAAGTATAATGTTCCCTCTCATCGGCGATGACATTATTTCCCATATTTTCGTCAGTCCTGAGTTCTTGAATCGCCACTGCTCTATATTATTTCGAAGATAGGAATTGCGCAAAAGGTTCCGGTTTTCTAGATCGTTGTTTGGGCCAATGACAACATTTGCCTTGTATACTTCCTGTACCTCCTCCTGCGGATCTTCGATCACAGAAAAAATTTCATCATCTACAGCTTCTCTTGGAACTATACATACTGCTATCAGTATTTGTTCATTGTTCAGCGTTCGGGCGATCTTTAGACACGGAACTTCGTTTTGATTTTTCCTCCGAAATATTTTATTTAATTTATATTCGGGTTGCTGGCGTGTTGTTGACCGAATTTTATTGTTCCAATACAGACTTACAGATTCTCTGTAATTTTCTCTGATTAATATTTGAAGATTTTTGATCGACCACTCCAGTGTCACGACCTCCGGGTTATGTCTATCAGTAAACTGTAAACAGTAAACAGCGTTGTAGAATGTGTCGTCTTTGTGTATGAGTTTATATTGAGATATCGTACTGTCCATAGTTCGATTTATAGCCTCGTCCATTTGTTTAAGGTACCCGTCAATCTCTTTGATAGATTGCTATTGGACGGTGGACAAATCGAGTTCGAGCAGAGTGCTCTCGTCAATGTTCTGGACAACTGTGTCTAACGTACCTAACTATAATTGTATGAATACCGTTGAACAAACTCTTCCAATTCTGCAACTTCTTTGGGAACGATTATTTATGTACTGAGAACGAAATGTTCACTATCTTACACGAACGTGCGTATGCTATAGTATGTTGGTTTGAACCTGTCAGTTGTATCCGTGTGTCGAACAGCAGGAGATCCAGATAGGAGCCATGTCTTGGAAACGACGGAAACGGGTCAGCACAGTGTTGCTAGTATGTATCGACTGGGTTTCGCTTGTTGTACCGTACTACCTCTGCCTGCCACCATTTGGGCGTAGGTAATTTGAGGAGTGACGGCTGGTGTTTGAATGTTTGATGTTTAATCTCCACTGCATATCAGTGCATCGCATGCCTGTCTAAATTTAGACGTTTAATAAAAAAATTGTTACCTATGGCCGACTCACAGAGTTTGATTGAATCTGTTAACTCCATTTTATACGTGTTGATTGGTGGCACTCTTATTTTGGTTGTTTTTTGCTGTAGCTATAGTTGTTGTCGATATTGTTTTTTCTGCTGCTGTTTTTGCTGAGTACTTGTTGCTTTTTTTTGCTGCTTTTGCACTTGAGACTATTGCTGTTTTTGTTGTTTTTGTTGTTTTTGTTGTTGTTGTTGTTGGAGGGAGAGAGATCTTTCTTCTCCTTTTCTATCCTCGCACTCTCCTTAGCCTTGTTAGTCAGCACTTCTACTTCTTCCTCTTCGTCTTCAGACTCGCAGGTTGTGAGATATGCAAATCTATTCGTCGGAGACGTATGGGTAATCGTTGCAATCTTATTCGTCACAACGTGTTTTAACTGCTTCCGCTGCTGATGTAGACGCTTCTTCTCTAACTTTACCTTGCAGCTTTTCAGTTGAAGCCGATAGATAGCAAGCACTACACCACTAGGCCGACTTGACTGTATTCACAATGAGTATAATAATTGTACTTTTACTGTGCACAGAAAAAAATCACGTAAGAAACACGTTTGCTTACCACGAAAGTCTGTGATCGACTGAACATCAAGGAACTCCTTACCCTTGACGTCTTCTGTGTGGCTTTTTTAAAAAGAAGATGCGTTGGTCTTTAAGATGTCTTCGCTGTACCATTAGAGTATTTGCATACGTCCTATGCGTAGGTATGATATCGCAGATAGTTTGTTTTTTGTAGTGTTTCACTTGTTGGGAATACAAAAACTTTATCTTATTACTTGCAGCTGCTGCTACGGGTAACTGATTTCTCTTCAGGGCACCCAGAGCCTTAGACGAAGGCCAGTGGCTCGCAGCCTAAGAACACTGGAATCCCTTTCAATATACTGCTTATTGAAACTGACTGCGCTTCCCGAAACTCTCAGAGCAACACCACTATTCCCAGAGTAATGTGCTTAATATGTGTGCTTTCCGTTCTGAGCCCTTGAGATCGTATCCCTCTGGTGCCTGTCCAGAACACCCATTGTTTAGCTGCTGCTAAAATTATTTATGCCATTCACTACGTTATTAGGACGTTGTGCAGCGATAATTTTGTTTGTGGCAAAATGGAAAGTTTTTCCATCTGCAGTTTTGCTCACATCAAACTTAACTATTAACGAAAGCCTTAACTGAGGACGCAAGCAGTTCTAATGCGGGTTCGGGTTCTTAGGAGATCTCCTGTGGGCCATGCCTAGTAATTTCATTGAAGATTGCGTTTTCCGCGAACTGGAACCCTAACAAGGCTATGAATTCAGAGAAGATTTGCATTCTCGATCTAACTGGGAAACGGTGCAGTGGTGATCGGAGGTAAGGACTTAAGCGTAGCTTGGCTGTCGCTATAGGCGCAGATATTTCCCCAATTCTTCATAATACACTTCATTACCCTCAGGATTACTTTGTAGAATAGAATTTCAGCACTGTTAGTCCGATCCTGCATATCCCGTGAACAGGGGAATAAGTCTCCACAAGATCAAATCAAAATCATGTCTGTTGTTTTACGTGGAAACCTAAGACCCTTCGTCAACAGCTTGGCTGGCTTCTATCAATTAGGCCAGAAAAGTCCACCAAAGATCAAATTTTCACATTACGGCCGATCTTAGAAAAAACCCAGAGCCCCAAATCGTTACAAACCACACTATCATCGATTTCGAAGATGCGTCATCTAAAGGGATGAACTATATATAGACAGTTCTACTTGTAGCATCTTTATCAAGGTCTTTCGACTATATTTGCTTTGACAAGATTTTTAATGGCAAAACCGAAACCTTCAATGTCAGAAAAATACTTAAACAATGCGATGCGTTGTCAAGTTATTTCTTCAACATCGTTCTTGGAAGAATTGTACGAAGATCGCAAGTTAACTGTTCAATACGCCTTAATACCTCCTTCCGACAAGCATCCATTTTTTACTAAGAACAATATATGGTTGGCAAGAAAGTAATTTCGGTTTTTTAGTGTGAAATGAAACTATTTTTTTAAATCTTTAAACCTTTAAAATCCCACCAAATTGACAACATAAGCTTCTTTTGATGCAGTTCAGCTTTCGATGTGGTTTGTGCTGGTTCATCACGCTTAGACCATGATCTTTTTCGATTGATATTGTTGTAAACTATCCATTTTTTATCACTAGTGATGATTCGTTTCAAAAAAGGATCCATTTCATTGCGTTTCAGATGCATATCGCAAATATTGATTCGTTGTGAAGTGAATCTCTTTCAATTCATGTGGAATCCAAATATCGAGCTTTTTTACGAGTCCAAGACGTTTTAAGTGATTTTCAATTGTTGTGTGTGATGCATTTAACCTCTCTGCAATCTCTCGCACAGTCGTATGACGATCTGATTCAATTATGACTTTGATTTGGTCATCATCAACTTCAATTGGTCTACCAGAACGTTGGTCATCTTTGAGTGAAAAATCTCCAGAACGGAATTTCTTAAACCAATTCTGACAACTGCGTTCTGTTAAGCAGCCAACACCGTAAACTTCACATATCTCTTTGTGAACCTCAGCAGCTTTTTTGCCTTTACGGAAATAAAAAAGCAAAATATGTCGAAAATGTTCGTTTTTGCACTCCATGGTAAAATTGACACTGTACTAACAGGCGTGAACAAAATTAAACTTGATTTGCTCCTAAAGTAAGCTTAGAGTGACAGCTATCAAATGTCAAAAGAAAAAGAAACATAACATTGACAATACCGACATAACAACCCAAGGTTGGCAAGAAAGTAATTTCGGTTTTTTAGTGTGAAATGAAACTATTTTTTTTTATACAAACAATAAACTTTAATCAATTATATATTTTCCATTTTGTTGGATGACCTTCTTCCATCTTTCTGGCAACTTCATGATTCCGTGCTCATAGAACTTCTGGCCCTTATTAGCACAAAACTGGACCAAATGCGATTGCAGGTCATCATCATTGGCGAAAGTTTTACCATTCAAAGAGTTTTGCAAACTTCGAAATAAATGAAAATCTGATGGTGCAAGATCGGGGCTGTAGGGTGGATGTGACATCACTTCCCAACCAAGGTTCAATAATTTTTCACGCGTTACCAAAGATGTGTGTGGTCTAGCGTTGTCGTGGTGGAACACGATTCCCTTACGATTTGCCAATTCTGGCCGTTTTTCTTTGATTGCTTCCTCCAGTTTCATTAGTTGTTGACAGTAAACATCTGAATTGATGGTTTGGTTCCTTGGAAGCAGCTCAAAATACACAACACCTTTAAAATCCCACCAAATTGACAACATAAGCTTCTTTTGATGCAGTTCAGCTTTCGATGTGGTTTGTGCTGGTTCATCACGCTTAGACCATGATCTTTTTCGATTGATATTGTTGTAAACTATCCATTTTTCATCACTAGTGATGATTCGTTTCAAAAAAGGATCCATTTCATTGCGTTTCAGATGCATATCGCAAATATTGATTCGTTGTGTTAAGTGAATCTCTTTCAATTCATATGGAATCCAAATATCGAGCCTTTTTACGAGTCCAAGACGTTTTAAGTGATTTTCAATTGTTGTGTGTGATGCATTTAACCTCTCTGCAATCTCTCGCACAGTCGTATGACGATCTGATTCAATTATGACTTTGATTTGGTCATCATCAACTTCAATTGGTCTACCAGAACGTTGGTCATCTTTGAGTGAAAAATCTCCAGAACGGAATTTCTTAAACCAATTCTGACAACTGCGTTCTGTTAAGCAGCCAACACCGTAAACTTCACATATCTCTTTGTGAACCTCAGCAGCTTTTTTGCCTTTACGGAAATAAAAAAGCAAAATATGTCGAAAATGTTCGTTTTTGCACTCCATGGTAAAATTGACACTGTACTAACAGGCGTGAACAAAATTAAACTTGATTTGCTCCTAAAGTAAGCTTAGAGTGACAGCTATCAAATGTCAAAAGAAAAAGAAACATAACATTGACAATACCGACATAACAACCCAAGGTTGGCAAGAAAGTAATTTCGGTTTTTTAGTGTGAAATGAAACTATTTTTTTTTATACAAACAATAAACTTTAATCAATTATATATTTTCCATTTTGTTCGATGACCTTCTTCCATCTTTCTGGCAACTTCATGATTCCGTGCTCATAGAACTTCTGGCCCTTATTAGCACAAAACTCTACCAAATGCGATTGCAGGTCATCATCATTGGCGAAAGTTTTACCATTCAAAGAGTTTTGCAAACTTCGAAATAAATGAAAATCTGATGGTGCAAGATCGGGGCTGTAGGGTGGATGTGACATCACTTCCCAACCAAGGTTCAATAATTTTTCACGCGTTACCAAAGATGTGTGTGGTCTAGCGTTGTCGTGGTGGAACACGATTCCCTTACGATTTGCCAATTCTGGCCGTTTTTCTTTGATTGCTTCCTCCAGTTTCATTAGTTGTTGACAGTAAACATCTGAATTGATGGTTTGGTTCCTTGGAAGCAGCTCAAAATACACAACACCTTTAAAATCCCACCAAATTGACAACATAAGCTTCTTTTGATGCAGTTCAGCTTTCGATGTGGTTTGTGCTGGTTCATCACGCTTAGACCATGATCTTTTTCGATTGATATTGTTGTAAACTATTCATTTTTCATCACCAGTGATGATTCCTTTCAAAAAAGGATCCATTTCATTGCGTTTCAGATGCATATCGCAAATATTGATTCGTTGTGTTAAGTGAATCTCTTTCAATTCATGTGGAATCCAAATATCGAGCTTTTTTACGAGTCCAAGACGTTTTAAGTGATTTTCAATTGTTGTGTGTGATGCATTTAACCTCTCTGCAATCTCTCGCACAGTCGTATGACGATCTGATTCAATTATGACTTTGATTTGGTCATCATCAACTTCAATTGGTCTACCAGAACGTTGGTCATCTTTGAGTGAAAAATCTCCAGAACGGAATTTCTTAAACCAATTCTGACAACTGCGTTCTGTTAAGCAGCCAACACCGTAAACTTCACATATCTCTTTGTGAACCTCAGCAGCTTTTTTGCCTTTACGGAAATAAAAAAGCAAAATATGTCGAAAATGTTCGTTTTTGCACTCCATGGTAAAATTGACACTGTACTAACAGGCGTGAACAAAATTAAACTTGATTTGCTCATAAAGTAAGCTTAGAGTGACAGCTATCAAATGTCAAAAGAAAAAGAAACATAACATTGACAATACCGACATAACATTGACATAACGCCATCTTCTTGTAAAAACCGAAATTACTTTCTTGCCAACCCAATAATTTTACTAACAACATCTTTCGAGCTTGCTAGTAAACTAATTTTTTTTTTTTTTATAATTTACGCGCGCCTAAGGGGTTAGATACCCTTTTACTGTTGCCATGGCGCGGGCGGAAAGGTAGGAAGGAGGAGAAAGGAAAATTGTTTTGTAGTGGTTTGAAACTCAGGTGTGTTTGGTTTCGGTATTTGCTCTCCAGAGGGGTGGGAGTCCGAATAGGACGGAGAGTTTTTTCTTCACTCAGAGTGGAAGGTTATAATTCGCAGTAATTATTTGTGTTTGAAACTCTACAACAGCCAAATCTACGTGTCAGTGTTATGCCTTCACACGCAGAATTTTTCTGTCTGAGTTCCAATTACACAACTGAAAAACTTGAAAGACTTGTTCATGGGCAGGATTCGAACCTAGACCCCTCCGAGTGAGAAGCGATTGCTAGTACCACTACACCACGACCACCCCATAAAGTTGTCCGGTGTAGACCCGGGCCAATAATAATAATAATAACTTCAGAGGCGTCATCTTACAAAAGTCTGTTCAGTTACTCGCAGACGACATAGACATAATGGAGAACAAAGCCAGCTGTCAATGGAGCTACTTTTGAACCAGAAGCGGCAAAAATGGGTTTAGCGGTCAAAGTACGTATGCTCCGTAAACGAATAGGAACACCCGACGTCGACGCTTAGGACGAAATGTTAAATGTTATATCAACTGCGAAAACGACACCTGCTCAAAAATCATGCAAAGGATCACTCTTGCTAATCGCTGCTTCTTTCGGTTTGGACGGCAATTGATTAGTAAAGCCATCTCTCGTGCAAATAAAAGTTTTTATACAAGACGTTGATCATTCTACGAGTAAAACAATGCTTTACGGGGCAGAAGCGTAGACATTGACAAAAACGCATGAAAATGCTCTTGGGATCTTCGAGAGAAAAGTTATTCGGGTAATTTTCGGTCCCTTTTGTATGAATGGAGAATGGAGGAAACATTTCAACAGCGAATAGTACGGATTGTACAGCGATGCCGATCCCATCGGAAAAGCTCGGAAATTTGGCTTAGATAACTAAGTTTCCTCGAACCTATTAACACCAGCGCTCCGACCCGGAAAGTTTTCGATTCTAACCTAGAGGGACAACGCAGTAGCGGACGACCTCATCTTAGGTGCATGGGAACCTCAGCCGACTGCGTGAGCGCAGAGGGAGGCAGCTGAGAAGAGACCGTTGGAGAGACATGATAACTGAGCCCCTAACCGACTTCAGACTGCAGCCCAAGTAAGTAGTCATGGGCGCTTGATGTTAGCAGCATGCTACTGCGAAACTCCTTACAGTTATTCCATTGAGTCCATGAAATCCGTTTCAACAATTTAGTAGTGCAGGTCAATATTAACCCCTCACAACGTATTGGGATACTGGAGTTGCAAAATGGACTAGACTGAGACTCCTTTTATAGATTCTGCGGTTAAGGAAATGCATTCTAAATGTGCTGCAAAAAATAAGCCCTTTTCCCAATTTGCCTTTTGAATTGCTTTGTTTCGATTGCTGAGATCGCGGAAAGAATAATCATTGATGTCCAACTTTGTTTGCTCTTTCGTATCATTCAAAATGAAAGCATGAAAGTGGATGTCAAGGCCTTTGGCTCAGATGGTAATGCCATGCATCAAGAAGGCCATTGCAAAATCGAATTCGGACAGTGAAAAACTTAATTTTCATTCGATTTTCGAACAAAAGGAAAAATAAACATACACATACAGCATACAGACCGGGATGCTCCTGGGCCTCACCCAATATATCTCATTAACTATTTCGATCTCTACCTAGCATGTTGAGTTGGTTGAGGTCCCGTTCTAATTCCGCTCTACTTTAGGTAAAGTCTTCCTTTACTACCTTGTTCCACTGAAATAGTTGCGAAGATTCTCTTGGCTGTGGCACTGGTCATCATAGTCCCTGTAATCACAGCCTTCTGATCAGATCCATGCCAAGTTGTACATTTTCCTTTTTTCAACACAAACAGAGCCGAAGATGAAAAAAATTTTCAATTTGCTGTTCATCCTCTCTGGAGATTGTCCACTTATCTATGCTCCCTATAACAGGATATCGGTGATAGGAGATTTGTATAGCTTCTTTTTTGTTCCTCGAAAGAGGGCTTTGCTACTATATTTCCTTCTTAGCTCAGCCTAAGTAGATAGATTTCGCTACCACCTCAAATTTATTTGTGAGAATTGATTTGCTTAGCCCGTGGCGTCATATGCCGGAACATATGTTTTTGAATATATTATTTTGCCTTTTTTTTATAATTTACGCGCGCCTAAGGGGTTAGATACCCTTTTACTGTTACCAGGGCGCGGGCGGAAAGGTAGAAGGAGGAGAAAGGAAAAGTTGTTTTTGTAGTGATTTGAAACTCAGGTGTATTTGGTTTCGATATTCGCTCTCCAGGGGTGGGAGTCCGAATAGGACGCAGAGTTTTTTCTTTACTCAGAGTGATTCGAAGTTATAATTCGCACCAGTTTTTTGTGGTTGAAACTCTACAACAGCCAAATCTACGTGTCTGTATTATGCCTTCACACGCAGAATTTTTTTCTCTGAGCTCCAATTACACAAATGAAAAACTGACCGTGGTGTAGTGGTACTAGCAATCGCTTCTCACTCGGAGGGTCCAGGTTCGAATCCTGCCCATGGCAAGTCAGTTTTTCATTTGTGTAATTGGAACTCAGACAGAAAAATTCTGCGTGTGAAGGCATAACACTGACACGTAGATTTGGCTGTTGTAGAGTTTCGAGTACAGAAAAAATACTGTGAATTATACCTCAAATCACTCTGAGTGAAGAAAAACCCTCCGTCCTATTCGGACTCCTGGAGAGCGAATATCGAAACCAAACACACCTGAATTTCAAACCACTACAAAACAATTTTCCTTTCTCCTCCTTTCCGCCCGCGCCCGGGCAATAGTAAAAGGGTATCTAACCCCTTAGGCGAGTGTAAATTATACAAAAAAAAAAAGTAGCTGAGGCTCGAATAATCTCTGCATAATCTTCAACAGGAAGAAAGTCAGACTCTTCGCTATTGGCCCGGGATATATACGAGTATATGTCAGTGTCATGCTAGCAGTAAAGACTATTTTCAGAGCTGATAACAGCCAGCCTATGCTATTTTGTAACACAACTGGATGAACACATATGACATCGGTGTCAAGGGACTTAAAGCCATCAAGGCAATAAAAGCGTATTTGCTGGCATCATGGGTCAACACAACCGATGACAAGTACCAGCTACGGTGTGTTGTGTTACCCAGCCCACTTGCAGCTTCAGTGATAGAGGATGGTTGTGAGTTGAGGTTATGAGTAAGCCGTCAGATTTTCAGAGTTTGGCTTACTTTTCAATTTTGAGGACTCTAATCAGACTACTGGTTTCACCGAGTGTTTATGAGTGGTACTTTTCGCAGTCTAAATTAGCTTTCTACATTCTTTTTGCTTCTATCTGAAAAAAATCCAGTATTCTTCTGAATTTTTCTTAAGGGACTTGTTAACAAGCTTTCGGGTTGTCTTATGTTGTCGCCCCAAATCTGCATTTTTCTATGTAATGAGCGAGCAGGATACATGGTAAGAGCACCGTTCAGGTTTTGAATAGCTTTCTCAACCTTATGTTTTGCAGTTGAAACGCAGTTTAAAAAGTATTCTTGGCATTGGCATTGCAACATACGATATATCCGATAGCGTCCACCACTGATTTGGTGGTGGCGGTAGTACGGAATAATAGAATAGAATAAAAATAAGCTGCCGCGACGATGAATTTTAACTGTAAACTTTAGTAACTAAGTACAACTGCACAAAATCAAATCGTCGGTCTTTCCGATCGATCGTTATATGTATAGTGGTGGGAAACATCACCAAATGTCCCAAACCATAGATGCGTTTATGCCACACCCATACTTCCTAAACGGATATTATATGATGTTTTGTATTCAATGCGGAGTGTCTCCCACATGCAGTAGTAGATGTGGAATGTAGTTCATAGGTCAGTCTGTGTTAATGTAGTAGGATTACTGAGAATGCCATTGCGTAGGTTAAATGGTCTTGGCAGATGCTTTGTCCAAGCCTATAACAAGGGAAGAACTGTCCTTATTTTCCCGAGTTCCTCTGGAAGAAAAGATTTTGCAATTTTCAGAGTCGAGTCCAGGGTTCTGGGTATAAACGCGGACTAGGGTTACACCGCGATCCAGGGTCCACTTCAGCCTTGATACCCTGAAAACCTAGACAGTTAATGGCCCCATGCGGGCACTCTAAGTTAAACCTAACACTTAAACTATGTCTTTCGACGAATCTAACAGTCTACTTTTATTTCTATTTTAACATTAATTAATACTAAAACTAAGAAAATAAATTTTTATCAAAAACTTAGTATATGGACATTTTTTAATTTTGTATAAAACTTAAAACTAAAGCCTACAAACTACCTAAAAATAAATCTTAATCTACTTAGCCTACTTACATCTAACACAAACATAGACATACTTAAATATATATATACATAATATGTATATACATAATATATAAATACATGTTTATATATATATATATATTTTTTTTTTTTTTTTTTTGGTTTTTATATATTTTTTTTTCTTAAAACTAACTTAATCGTACCTAAAACTATGTAAGCCGGCCATAGCAAAAAAAAAAAATTAGGCTGGCCCACTTTGCTTCACATGAAGCTACATATCACTGAAGGAGTTTAACGACGAAGCATCCTCCCCTTCAACAAGCCACCAAAAGTTTTGGCGCTGCTGAGCAACATCCCTCATGTCGCGACTCCCACCGCCTCCCGACTGAACCGGAGACGCTCCGCACTGCCATATGCGACGTCTCTGTCGTAGTTGAGTCGCCTGTCCGCAGCTGTTCGAGCAACGTGGAAGATTAGCGGCACTGCCAATTTGTCCTGGATCAGACCTTTGCTATCTAAATAGAGGAACGCTTCAGGAGGAATAAAGCCGTCAAAGCGAATTCTCTCGTGATACATACTCGTATAATTGGGGTAGTAAGGCCCGGAGATCTGGTTGTTCGATGAGGCCATTGCTCTTGCAACGTGCCTTCGAGTCAACTTAATGACGAAATTGTCCAGTCTTATTAGGTTCGCCCTATTATATAAGACCTCATTAGGATAGAATTTTATGTACTCAGACTCTGGTGTTCTGTATAAGCGAAGACAAGTCCTAAGAAAAGCCCTCTTAAACACCCGAATCTTTTCCAATAAACTTGCTCTCACGTTGAACCACACGGGACATCCAAATACAAGCATGGACCTGATAAGGGCCATGTAGCAGATTACCTTCACCCTCGCATCGAGTTGGCTGTTATAAAACAGTCTCTTTGTAAGGGCAAAGACACCTCTGGCTCTGGCCAGAGCAACATCTATATGTTTGTTAAAATACAGAAATTGATCTAGCCAGATCCCAAGGTATCTGACTACATTTCGACAAGCAAGTGGCTGCCCGTGCTGCCCCACGATCGAGAACTTTCGCCAATTCTTTCTGGTATCCCTAGAGGCCCCAGACAAAGGCGTCCTAAACAGAATGGTTTCCGACTTCTGAAAGTTGATTTTCAACTTCCTGTCATCGCAATATCGCTTAATTTTGTCGAAGTCATGCTGCAAAAGTGTATAAATGACCTCAATCTTTGGACCCGATCTGTACGCGATTATGTCGTCTGCGTACGCTATGGCATGGTGAAGTGAACCTATAAGATCACTCGTGTAAATGTTGAATAGGATCGGCGAATTTACCGCACCTTGTGGCAGGCCGTTTTTAATGTTAAATGTTCCAGCAGAAGTCACATCGCCATTCTTCACGATGAACTGTCTACTGGAGAGCATATCAAAAAGAATATACAGCAGTGGTTTACTAATGCCCAACCTGTCCAGCTTGAAAAAGAGTCCCTCTAACCATACGGTATCGAAGGCCTTCTCCAAGTCAATCAGGCAGGCACCAGTGCACTGGTTAGTCAGGACTGTATTGATCACCTTCTCGAAAACCTTACTGATGTTTGGAAGAAGACCAATCGAGCGGAGATTCGCCGGATTGGAAGTGTCTTTATCCCTTTTGGGGATGGGATGTACCACCGCAATTTTCTAATGCGCTAGATAATGTGCATTATTCATTGCATTATTAAACAGGGTGGTATAAATGTTCACCGCTTCTAGAGGGAGATGTCGAAGCACAATGTTCGGTATTTCATCGGTTCCCATTGATTTCTTATTTCTAAGTGATTCGAAGATCGTTTGGAGCTCTTTCTTTGAAATGAACGGGGGTAGTACCCTATCGTTGGTGATGACATTATTTGCCATATTCTCGTCACTGACGTGGGTGAAACCCGAGCTCTCGAATTGCCAATTCACTATTTCATTTCGAAGGCAGAAATTGTGCACAAGGACTCGACTTTCCAGGTCGTGGTTCGGGCCAATGATGTCATTCGCCTTATATACTTCCTGGAAAGTCGCTCCTATAGCCTCTACCTGCTCCTGCGGATCCTCGATCACAAAGAAGTTGTCATCATCAACAGCCTCATTTGGATCTATGCCTGCTGCTATAAGTATTTGTTCGTTGTTCGTCGTTCGGGCGATATTTAGACACGAAAGGTCATTTTGATCTTTTCTCCGAAATATTTTATTTATTTGCGGGAACATATTCGGGTTGCTGGTGTTTACAGCTCGAATTTTGTTGTTCCAATACAAACTTACAGATGCTCTGTAATTTTCTTTTATTAATACTTGGAGGTTTTTGATCGACGACTTTAGCGTCATAATCTCCGGGTTATGTCTGTCAGTAAACTGTCTGTACAAGGTTTTTAGTCTTGACAGCAGTCTACTTTTATGTCGGTGCAGTGCGTCAATAGTTGCGTTGCGGAATAAGTCTTCGTCGTCAGTGTGTTGGTACCGAGGTATCGTTCTGTCCATTGTTCGTTTGATTGTCTCGTCCATTAGTTTTAGATACCTGTCAATCTCCTCGTTTGACAGATTTCTGTTGGACAGTGGGCAGAACGAAATCGAGGAGAGTGCTCTAGTCAGTGTTCTAGTGAAGTGTGTCCAACGCACCCTACTATAATTGTAGGAATGCCTTTGAACAAACTCATCCAATTCCGCAATTTCGTTGGGAACAGTTATTTCGGTGCTGAGACCGCAATGGTCACTGTCATACACGAAAGTGCGTAGACAGTTTATAGTTTGTTGGTTAGTGCATGTCAGTTGTGTTCGTGAGTCGAACAGCAGAAGATCCAAATAGGACCCGTGTCTGGGAAACGACGGACTATCCGTTGCCTTAAGCCCGAGTCGATACATAACGCTGTGCTGACCCCACCAATTGAATAGTAGGTTCCCTCTAGTATTTGGTGTATTATTTCCCCAATCACTATGTTTGGCGTTGAAATCCTCGCCGATAATAAAATAGTTGTCTTCCAATTCCAGCCTCAGGAATCGGAAAAGCGTCTCGAGCTCTGAGATGAATAAAGTGGATTGAGTAGCCTTAGGTGCATAGACAGACACCATGTACAACCGCTTTCCACTACGGAGGGGGATATACACGATGCATGCTTCCAGCACCTGGAACCTACGTACTACACGACTGTATACTCTTTTAAAACGTATACCTTTTCTTACGAAAATTGCAACGCCACCTCCCTGAATGGAGTTGGGTCGGTTTCTCCGTAATATTTTGTATCTTCTGTGCCTCATTTTGTGTCTCTTGGTAAGCTTAGTTTCGCTAACCAAAAGCACATCAGGGGCTTGGTCTTTAAGCAACTTAAATAGTGCGGCTCGTCGTTCAAGCCTAATCAGTGAATTCACATTCACAGCAAGGACCTTCAGGGTTTGCTCCGCCACGTACGTACCCATTACGGCAAAAGGTGCGTTAGGCCAGGCAGCAGCGCGTATACTTGATCCACCCGCGCGGTCTGTTCAGTTAAGTGACGTTGTAGCTGAGCCATCTGCCCCTGGATAGAGATCAAGATAGCTAGTATGTCAGGTACTGGTTCCGGTGCTCTGGGCGCTGGGGCCTGAGAAGCAACCTTCGCTTGCTGTACCGTATTTCCCCTACCTGCCGCCATTTGGGCGTAGGTAACATGGGGAGTAACGGCTGGAGTTTGCAAATGCACGGGTGGACGTTTAACTTCCACTTTCTGCTGCCGGGCCAGATTTATTCTTTTGATTTACTGGAATTTGGGACAACCCCGATAATTTGCGGTGTGTCCCGTGTTCCTACATAAAGCACAAGAGAGTTGAATTTTTTCAGACGCTCCGACCTTACCCAGAACGCATTCCTCGGACTTGTGGTTCTTTCCGCACTTCACGCATCGAGGCTGCATTTCGCAGTTCGACACGGCGTGCCCGAACCTTTGGCAGCGAGCACATTGTTAAATGTTTTCGCTCCTCTTTAATTTCTCCCAATGTACAACCTGGTAGTCTAGGACTTTAATACTCCTTAGACCATCCAGATTGCTGGTGGGACTAAGCTGGACCAGGAAAATCGACAGTTGCCGCTTCTCCCTTTTGGCTCTAGCCGTGACAAACGGCTTGACCCCCACGAATTTGAGCTCTTCGCACTCTTTCTCTTTCAGCAGTGCAAGGAGCTCCTCCGGCTCAGACGACGGTTCTAACCCCTTCAGCAGCATTGTTTGCAGCTTCTCCCCCTTCGGGGTGTACGAGAAGAACTCCGTCGTCAAATCCTTCAGTAAATTTTTTATTTTATGATAGCGCTCCACTGTGTTACAGTGGATCGATGCCTATCTAATGATAATCTTTTTATAAAAAAGTTGTTGCCTATGGCCGACTTACACAGTTCTATCGTCTCTTTGAGTTCCATTTTGTACGTGTTTATAGGTGGAACCCTTGGTTTAGCTGTCATTTGTTGTTGTTGTTGTTGTGGTTGCTTTTGTTGCTGTTGTTTCCGCTGTTGTTCTTGCTGGCTCTTCTGCTGCTGCTGTTGTTGTTCTTGTTGTTGGTATAGTGTCCGCTGATTTGTTTTTTGAGCCTGTGTATGTTTAGGCTGCTGTTTTGATTTTTGTTATTTCTGTTGTGTTGTTATATGTTGAGTTTCTTTTTCTGCTCGCTGTTGCTGCTGAGAATCGAGAAGTTCTCCAAGCTGCTCCTTCTCTCTCCTTGCTATTTGTTTTGCTTTAATAGCTAGCACTCTTTGCTGGAGAAGCTCAATGCTATTTCTTTCCTCTACCTCCTCCTCTTCGTCATCTGACTCAGAGGCCGCCAGAGATGCAAACATATTGTCATCTTCCATACATTGGCCTACTCCACTATCAGATACATATGAGAAATGACCTTTGAGTGTCTTTTGCCTGGTTTGCTCTTGTGCTGCTGCCCTTGTTAATATTATTGGCGCCTCTTCCCTCGATCAGCTAGGCAGCTTTTCTATTGATGTTGACAGGGAAGGGCGCTTCATTAGTTCCGGAGTAGGCTTCAGCTTCGTCCTCCTCTTCATCTTAGGTTCCGGTTGGCTTGATGCACTTGAAGCATCGCCTGACTTATCAGCTGGTCCCGCTATTGGTTTTGCGGACCGCTCCCCGGAATGCATCGCGTGATACCGTTTGCGCACTTTTTATTTTTTATCTTTATTTTTAAATTAAAAAAAAAAAAACAAAAAAAAAGGAGAAACTTTTTCTTTCACTTGGAGTGGATTCGAACCCACGACCTGTGACTTGTCACCCGAACACACTGCCACTGCGCCAATTGGAGCTTAATAAAGTCTGTTAAATGTCTTTCTTATTGCTTCTATTACTCACTCGCAAGCCGAAACACATCTAATCTTCACTGAGGTCTATGAACGACTGAGGAATTTTCAGAATTTGCTTAGCCATTCAAGAGTTTACTGCGTTGAGCATTTCACACTCAGAATTCCAGTTTCCAATTGCAGCCCTTTTCTTGTAAACGTGTCTTCTTTGACTAGCTACCACGCAATGCGTGTAGTTAACGTCGTTTATTATAGACGGATGTCAGTGCAAGCTTTCCTAAACTCATCCGTCAGAGAGGTGATAGCGGAGGCCTTATAGGTTAGTCAGTCTGGTTCCATAGGTGTTTTCTTTTAGGAGGATTTCTCAGCCATATCCAAATTATGTTGGAAATTATGTGAAAGCCATCGACAGAGGCCCTTGGAGGATGAGACTTGATCGGTTTCGGTTGGCGTCACTTTCTCTAATCTGCATCTTTTCTTTACTTCCGCTGGAGGAGTCTACTTTTAATAACTGCGGTTTCGACAACACTTGCGCCGTGCGTTTGACTTATGTCTTTTTCTTCTCTTCAACTGTTCCTTAGACGTAGGCCTTCAAGCTGTCAGAAACAGCACTCCGTTCAACCACATGACTATTTTGATGGAATTTAACCGCAATAGGCTGATCTCTCTAGTACTCTCTCTATCGTTCCAGCCCAATCTAATGAACATGTCGTTCAAAAGAGCCCTAAGAGTCGTAATAATCAAAACTCCTGAGCCAGTGCTGAAAACGGTGGAGTCGTTTTAGAATGTTTCTTGGATTTGTTGTCTTAAATGTGCTTCAGCAAATGTGGTGGCAAAAACTGAGTGAAGTTGGTTGCAAACAATTCAATATAAATTTCATCTCGGTTTCGTTTACTAACTATTCTGTACTATTCTGTAAAACAAAACTTTGAATAATAACTTTAAATTTATTCAAGAATATTCAAATTGAATTGAATTATACGAGCAAATTTTGGTTTTTATTTCGGCATTTAAGTAGTGCCATTCGCCATTGAAATTCGCCCTCTATCGTCTTTATGCCGAAGTTTATCAATATTTTTAAAGGCGATGAAAATAATACACTTCCAACTCGATTTCAAAACAAAATAAATTTAAAAAAGTTTGCTAATTTTAGAGCACTTAAGTATTATACAAACAGGAAGCCAAGTTGACGCTGCGTATACCTTTCCGAAAGGCACGCTCATACAAAAATTCCATTATAAAATACATATTCCTTTGTATCTACGTTAAAGTACTATATCGGTATATACGAGGACTAAGATAATAAAATAACGATCTAAAAATCACCCTTGAGCAAGATACACACGCATTTAAAATTACGAGTACATTTATTTTCTTCTGCAGTGTTTAGCTTGCGACTTCACAAGTCCAATGAATCAAGCATAAATTACGTTAAGATGTCGATATATTCATCAGTATGTATCTATGAATCAATTTGCTACTAAATACATATATTTACAAAGCACATCTACACACGATAGGGTTGCGAATAAAAATGTAAGCTCATGAAACTCGTTTTAAGTGATTTAATGGCAGTCATTTTGCCATATCATGATATCGACGGGGGTTTGCCCTCTATAGCTGTACTCGTATATCATTTTCCACTTAGTTACAGCCTTGATGTTGGTTTTTTAAGTGGAGAAGTGAACTTTATTTGGCAAATTGGAAGGATTTGTTGCACCCTGCTGGTGGCTGGTGTTTTGAGATTTTATACATGTAATACATTTTTAACACACATATGTACATGTAATACGGGAATTGAGTGTAACTTAATCGTTAAATTACCTTGAACCATCTCTTCATCGATTTTCGATTAAAAATATATTTTTGACTAACTTTTTAGAAAGGTCTATCATTTTAATTTTTTTAATAAAGTGTTTTGCTCCCCGCCGTCTGACATGCCTTTGATGTTCTATTGGAATAAGTTGGGCCGTTCGCAAATCTCAGTAATGGGTAATGAAGCGCACCTCAATGACGAGACTATGAAAAGAAGAAAAATTGCTTTTGGATACTGTTAGTCCTCGGAACGATGCAGGATATGCATATACGAGTATATGCAGTATATGCATATATATTTTGCATCACTCGTAGGAATGGACCTGGATTTAAGTTTAGGGAACAATGGGAATGCGCGGAAGTTTAAGACTGGCATCTTTACATCTACAACTTTAACGAACGTTTGTCTCTACTTGTCTACTGCTATAACTGCTTATGGAGTCAATATGATGTCAATTTGAATTTTCCATAACTCAACCCACATGTTTTCAATCACTCCTCACATATTATGCGCCATGTCACCATAAAACCGCCGAATTGCCTTTCCGCCAGACAGAAAAGTTGGTTCCATTGTATGACGCACTTGGGCTTGCATCTGTTTAATCGCTTTCAACACAACTTCCTTTGTTGTAGAGTGTACGAGTATCATTGCACTAAGCAGAAAAATGTCATTCAAGTGGTATATAAAAGTCAGTTCGAAGTGCAATAGTATTGTGTGTCTTATATAGGGTTTTCCAATAAGGACTTGACAACTTTTTTTTAAATAAAACGCAAACCATTTGAGATATTTCAAAAAATTTATTATCGGCTTGTATCGGATTGTACTTCAAAATCAAAACATTTATGAATGGAACTCGACTTCGTTCATATGGCCACCGCGGACACGTTTGCAGCGGTCGATTCGTTGGACCCAATTTTCAACGACTCCGCCACACTTTTCGGCCGCTATTTCGCGTTCAATGTTGGCTCTGAGCTCTTCCAACGTCGTCGGCGTGTTGGCATAAACAAATGACTTAACGTAGCGCCACAGAAAATAGTCAAGCGGCGTTAAATAGCACGAAAGAGGCGGCCAAACGACTGGCCCATTTCTTGAGTTAACACGATCACCACACTTACTCTTCAATAAATCGATTGTAGAGTGTGCTGTGTGGCATGTGACATCATCCTGTAGAAACCACATGTCGTCCAAGTCCATATCTTCCAATTCGGGCCAAAAATAATCGGTTATCATGGCACGATAACGCTGACCATTCACAGTAACGTGACGATCGTTATCGTTGACGAAAAAATATGGCACGATAACGCCGCCGGCATGCAAGCCAAAAATAATCGGTTATCATGGCACGATTACGCTGACCATTCACAGTAACGTGGCGATCGTTTTCGTTGACGAAAAAATATGGCACGACAACGCCGCCGGCACGCAAACCGGACCAAACAGTTATTTTTTGTGGATGAAGTGCTGATTCATGAAGTACATGTGGATTTTCCCCCGACCAATAAGGCATATTTTGCTTATTGACGAACCCATTGAGCCAAAAATGAGCTTCGTCACTAAAGATGATTTTGCGATGAAATTCACCATTTTGGCGCATCTTCTCCAGAACGCAATCGGAGAACATACGTCGCTTCAAATGGTTCATCGGCTTGAATTCTTGAGTCAGCTTGATCTTGTATGGGTGTAACCTAAGATCCTTACGCAAAATACGCCATAATGTGGTCTGAGCGATGCGCAATTCGCCGTGGAATTGACTAATTTGGATCGTTTGCTACGGACGCCTGAACGGCAGTGATATTTTCTACACTTCGACCAATCCGTTGTCTCATTGACACGGCAACATCACACAACGAATATGTAGACTCAAATTTTTGCACTAAACTTGTTATTGAAGTTAACGCCCTTAAAGTTGCAGTCACCGACTCCGAATTTTGGTAGAAAATTTTTATAATTTGCAGACGTTGCTCGTTCGTGTACTTTATCATGATGAAAATGTTGAGTTTACTGAATAAATTAACATTGACAATTTGATGATTAGTGAAAGAGTGCGTTTACAAATTAAATTCAAAGTTGTCAAGTCCCTATTGGAAAACCCTTTATATAACTTTGGCAATCCGTTAAATTTTTAAATGGTTAGATGTTCCTAATTCAACTATGGCGTGAAATTTAAACCAATATCGCTAAACTGGGACCACGAGTACAAATAGAAAACATGGCTCAGGGAGGCAAAAAAAAGAATTTCGGCAAGTTCACTGAGAAAGAAACTCATAAAAGCTGGACATTTTTATATAACTCAAGACAATACTGAAGCAGGATTTTCCAATAAGAGTTGGAGAAATAGCTTTGGCTCGGGAGCACGTACTTAGACTCAAGATATATGGAATAATGTGATCTCCGATGAATTCAAGTTTAAGCTGCATGTTGGAGATGGAAGGAGTTTTGAGCGAAGAGAACCAAATTAAGGACTGAGCTCTGAATACCTCTTACGGATAAGCCGAAAACAAAAGATGTGATGCTCTTGGGATGCTTTTCTGGAGATGGAAAAGGTATAATGGTCTTTTAAAATCGAAGACACTGTAGCAGTTTACCTACAGGTCCTAAAGACACCAGACTATACCAAACTGATACCGCAGGTGGCGGAGTAGCAACCTATTGAAGGTCAGATATTAAATCTAGTATTAATTAAACTACCGGACCTGGCGTTGAATTTAGAGATTATAATACTAGGTTAGGTTAGGTTAAAACAGGGGTGTGATGGATATGCCATCACACAAACACTAGGCACCAAAACGGGCACATCGAACACCATTTGAATTCATATTCAAACCCAAACAATCTCCCTGGTGAAACATCCAATTTCTTTGTAAAAGCCATGAAGGCCTTTGAAGTTCATTACGTCTTTTTCCTCTAGGTTTTTGAAAAAGTATTTCCCTAAAAATTTTCTTCGACTACGCGATATTGCTTCACACAATATGTATTATGTATTTGTTTACCAAACTTGCCTTCAATCATTCCATAAGAAATTGTAATATTGCTTCTTTACGTTGCCAATACCGTTTCTTACTTTTTTGTTTGCCTTTTCAATTCATTTTTATTACTTCTATCCATATAAACTTGGATGATAGACAAAAATACAGTGTCAATTACTTAATTTTGCTTAATGGCCCTTACCGGGCTAAATCTATTCTACGATTTAGCTTGTATATCTCTATGAATAAAATGATAGTGATCATATTTTGTGCGCGTATCACATAAAAACTCCGGCATGTATTTCAATATTTTTATTTTAGTTTTACTCCTTACTTACTTGGTCTCAATATAAAACAAAAAGCACAACGATATCTTTAGTCAATACAAAAAAAAATCAAGTTTAAAAAACTATTAAATAAACTAATGTTTGGTCAACCTGAAGACACCCAATTTGTTGGTGGTAAATTATCAAAGGGGAAAAAAGGAGCAAGAAAATAATTTTTAGGTGAAGAGAATGGTGAGTATGATTGAGTATCGCTACGGAAAACAAACTACATTCCGCACGATTATACCGCGATATTACCCAGTTTATCCGACAGTTTAAATTGCGTTGAAGCAATCCGCATGGGTTCAATACGCTCGAATAAACACCACTTCAAACCGCATTGAAATATTTGTAACCGCTTTGAAATATCATATAAATATTTTCAAATAGCATAGAAACATTTTATCCTCTCGCGCTCTCATCATTCTTTCATCATCGGGTATTAGTTGTGTATTTAAAATGTGGGGTTACAAACGAAATATTTGGATAGACAAGGAAATAAGAACAATGTGTCAGTGTTAGTATCAAATGTCAGTTTAATCGGCTTTAACAGTTTAACAAACTTCTTTCAATTTTCTCTCGCTCATTTTGGATAATTTCATATAAACACCAGCAGTTCCACGGTTACTGAGCCACTGCGGATTGCTTCAACGTACATTGAGCTGTCGGCTAAACTGGGTATATATAAAGAGAGCAAAATAAATACGAATACGAGGTAAAGAGGTAAAGGAAAATGCAAAAAAAAATTCTTCCGCCGACTATCAAACATAAATAAAGGAAATGAATACAACTACGAGCGCGGCAAAGGAAAATGTCAAAAAATGTTTTTTACAGTGCTTCTCACCTCCCTTTCCAACACAATTGTGTGTCGCAACTCCAAAGCCATTTGATTTAGCGTGTAAAAGCGCTCTATTGCTGCAACTACTTTCGTACATGTACGAGGGGCGTTCAACATATTCTCGGTATCGGGGTGAAGCTGTGGTTGCATATATAAATTGACTTATTTATCAAGTAATACTATTATTTTAGTGCATTCATGTAAAATTTCATATAAATGTGATTATTAATTCGCGTTTTATCTCTAGTTAAACAGAATCATAATGGCAACTGAGACGATGATGGTGAAAATTGAGCATCGCGCTGTAATTAAACTTCTCACTAAGCAAGGAAAAAGTCAAAAAACTATTCATGAAGAGATGGTGGCTGTTTACCAGGGTTCCGCACCTTCATTATCAACTGTGCAAAAGTGGTCAAGTGAGTTCAAGAGAGGCAGAGAGAGCATTGAAGACGACCCCCGCTCCGGCGCCCCGGCTACTGCTTGTACGGGAGAAAGCATCAAAGAAGTCGAAAAACTTGTTCTTGAGGATGCCCGAATAAAGGTGAAAATGATGGCAGAGATCACCAAGCTTTCAATTGGTACCATTCACACCATTCTTCATGACCATCTTAACCTTTCAAAGGTCAGTGCAAGGTGGGTGCCACGAATGCTCACAGCGCCTCAGAAAAAAGTGAGAATCGCATGCTGTAGAGAGCTTTTGGAGATGTGTAGTGAGAACGCGGACGGTGTTATGGATCGAATTGTTACTGGGGACGAAACATGGGTCCACCACTATGACCCTGAAAGCAAACAAGAGTCCATGCAGTGGCATAAAAAAAGGAACAGACACCCCGAAGAAGTTCAAAGTCACTCCGTCTGCCGGGAAGCTCATGGCCACAGTTTTTTGGGACTCAAAGGGAATCTTGCTCATTGAGTACAAAAAAAAAGGTGAAACCATCAACGCCACATCCTACGCTTCCACTTTGCATAATTTGCGGGAGGAAATTAAAAAAAAAAGACGGGGTAAACTCGCAGCGGGTGTGTTGCTTCTTCATGACAACGCTCCTGTTCACACGGCGCGAGTTTCCAAGGCTGCTGCGCGAGATTGTGGTTTCAAAGAAATCCAACACCCACCCTATAGTCCAGACCTTGCTCCTAGTGATTATTTCCTATTTCCGGATTTGAAAAAATGTCTTCGTGGAAAAAGATTTTCGGATGATGAAGAACTCAAGTCGGCAATAAATGGGTATTTTGCAGAGAAAGAGGAAATTAATTTTTTTGAGGGTTTTAAAAAGCTTATCTCAAGATGTAACAAATGCATTGATGTTAGGGGAGATTATATTGAAAAATAAAAACAATTTAAATTGAATTCGCATTTTCCTTCATATCGATACCGAGAATATATTGAACGCCCCTCGTATGACATCCATGTGTGCATTGTTGTTTTTTTTCCTTACTCTACTTTCTTCTCTATATTCCCATTTCAAGTAGTAATTTTTCAATGTATTGTGTTGATCCATCTATACAGATATTACAAATCAGAATAAAAACATAAATGTAATTCTATAGTTATCAAACTTAGCTTCGTTCAAAAGAAAATCCCCATTTGCACCGCTATCGTGCATTTTTTAATCAATTTTTAGTGGATCAATACGCTAAAATCGAAACTGAACGTTTGATATTTATTAGAACTCATCAAAAACAGCTACGAGTAGAAAACTATATTGACTTGAAAGATGCTATTCAGCAGGATTTGGATCCACAAAATTTAGGCAGGAAGATAATTCTTCCTTCTTCTTTTACAGGAAGCAAACCGCCTTTTGCTATGTGCAAAAATGTGGGCGACCTGATTTATTTAATACCATCATCACTAATCCTAAGTGGCCTGAAATTACTTGTGAGCTTTTTGAAGGCCAATCCCACAATCACACGACATGCATGACTTGTGGCACCAATTTAGAATTTAGAATTTTAGAATTGAAATGCCTGATGAATCTTATTACAAAAGAAAAAGTATTTGGGGCAGTCCGCTGCTATACAAATATATTCAGTCGAATGGTAAAAGCGTGGCTTACCTCATGTACACATCGTTACCGGATCCTAAAGTTGATTCTGCTCTTGACTCTCAAATAGTCAAGAGTCAAATGATTCATGGTCCTTGCGACTTATTGAACACAAACTCAGCATGCATTAAAGAATGGGCGGTACTCAAAAAGATTTCCAAAAAAATTTGCCAGTAAGACTATCACAGATAATAATGGATACCCGTCATACCGCCGTCGATCACCCACTGAGGATGGATTTACCTGCGAACTTAATATGTGTGGGCAGACTATCGAAGCTAATAATATCTGGGTTGTCCCATATTCTCCAGTCCTTTCTAGAACATTCCAAACCCATATCAATATAGAATCCTGCAGCAGCGTTAAGTCTATTAAGTACATCTGCAAAACGTGTATAAGGCAGCTAAATTTGCATTACGGGACGTTGACCAAGACGAAGTGAGTCGTTTCTAGGGATTTTTAGAGAAAATGCAATGGGTAGGGCGTACGAGTATACTGTGCATACTAATAATAGTGAATGCTATTATTTGCGTCTATTATTGCACACATGGAGGGGTCCAACTTCCTTTATATTCTTAATTCCGAAAATAAAATATGAACTTTCTGAAATTCCAAAGAAGCCTCTTGATATTCTGCACATAGATGTTTACAGTATTCACAATATACAAATACTTACAATAATCGACAAATTTTCAAAGTTCGCTTCTGCTTTTATCTGAACTGCACGTAATAGTATCAATATAATCAGTTATTTAAGGCAATTCTTTTCCCAACACGGTACACCCAAGAAAATTGTATGCGATTCAGTCGCTGAATTCACTTCAAACTTATTTAAAGATTTTTGTGATCAATACCAGATTCAGTTACATATAACCTCTCCTCAAAACTCTACAGGCAACTCTCCTGTCGAGAGATTTCATTCAACATTGACTGAAATCTACAGAATAATTTACGAGAAAAATAAAAGACAAATACCGGCAGACATACTGAACGAAGCATTGACTACGTATAACAATTCAATACATTCGGTTACAAATTTGACACCATTCGAACTCATAACGGGAAGAACATACAAATCTAGGAAATCAATACAGCATATCTCTGAGCCCGATTATATAAATAAATTAAGATCTTATCAAGACAAACTATATAGCGAAATAAGAACCAAGCTTGAAAAGCATAATAGATCAATCATTGATAGGTTAAATAGGAATCGTGAAGAACCACCCAACTTTAGTACAGATGATATAGTATATGAATACAATAGTAGAAGAAATAAAATAGGTCCTAAAGCAAAGAAGTTACAGGTAGTGACTACCAATAAAGTTACTGTATTAGCTAAAAATAATAGGAAAGCTTATGCAGCATGTATATATCTTACAGGATTTAACCGCGCACACTTAAGCAAAAGGAATTGAAACACTTCTTAAATTAATCACAAATCAGGCTTTTATTTCTATTGATCTGCTTCGCGGCAGATCACTTAACTTACTGACCAGACTTAATCTAACTTAAAATAATGAAGTACATGATTATGTGTTTTCGTATGTAATGTGCAAGGGAGTGCATGCAAGCATACGTACTCGTATGTCAACATAAATGTATGCGTATGCATGTAGATATGTTTATACATAGTCATATGCATTATATGTCTTTTACTAAATTTATGTTTTTTAAGTATAGGGTGTCACTACATCACCCCCTTTCCAGTATTGAAAACAATAATTTTATTTTATCGTCTTGTAGGTAACGCATGAATGATCCAAAAAAAAAAAATATTTTATACGAATCTAACATGTTGATTCTTTATCGTGTTTTCATTGCAAAGTATTCCAAATGCAGGTTTTAATCTGTCGATTGAGACTGAGGAATGTTTTCCGTTTAAATTTACAACAAAATATTTACGTAGCTTTTTGACTACTAAAAATGGACCGTTATATGGCTGATGAAGAGGAGGTTTGACGCTTTCCACTCTAACAAAAACGTGAGTACAATTTTCTAATGATTTAGGAATAAAAATGTCCGTTTGCTTTCTTACTTTCGGCTCACTGGTTTGAATGTTGAGACGGTCTACTAACTTATGTGAATCCACTTCCCTTGTGGAACTGCTTGTGAAATTTCACCCGGAACTCGCAGTGTTTGTCCATATAGCATTTTAGCTGGTGAACATTTTAAGTCTTCCTTATGTGCTACGCGTATTCCAAGTAAAACAAAAGCGAGTTCATCACTCCAATTGGAAGTATTACATCTGGCCATTAGGGACGACTTTAAGTGCCTATGGAACCGCTCCACCAGCCCGTTAGCTTGTGGGTGATAAGCAGTCGTTCGAATGTGATGTACACCTATAAGTTTTGTGATTGTAGAAAACAATCTGGAGGTAAACTGCGAGCCGCGGTCAGTTGTCAGCGATGATGGTACACCAAAACGAGACATGCACTGAGAAACAAAAGTCCTAGCTACTGTTTCAGTTATCACATCAAACAATATTGGTCAGCATACGCGCCGGCAAAGCTGAAACATCAACATAGCTGAGTCAGCACACGCGCTAGCAACCTGTGAACTGCAGCGGATACGGATCGAATATCCGACTACAACATATTTGCTTAGTAATTATAAATTCCATAACCCATTTCCACGAATTTGTTGTACATTTTCCCACCTTAGAATTTATAAATAGAACTAAATGTTAAACTTGTAATTAGACTTAAGTTGGCAATAAAGCGAGACACTTGTCTTATCGCGAAAACCGATCTACTATTTTAAGTATTTATTGAAAACCGCAAGATAATGGAAGGAGTCCAACTATGTCTAGATGAAGATGTTCAAACTTACCACTGGGGATGTTAAATTTTTGAAATTTGGTTTGAGTGTGTCTTTGAACTTTTGACTTTTGGCAGGACATACAGCTCTTGGCCCAAATCCGTACGTCCTTGTTAATACTGGGCCAAAAATAGCGATTTGTTATTAATTTCCGTGAAGCTCGAATTCCTGGATGTGAAAGGCTGTGTAATTTCTCAAATACTGTCTTCCACATTGAGCTCGGAACAAATGGTCTTAATTTCCCAGTGCTTTTCTCGCATAACATTTTTTCGTCTTTCATCGGAAACGTAATGAATTCAAGTTCAATATGATTGTAATTTCCTTTATTATTTAAATACTTCGTTATTTGTTCATCCGACTTTTGTTCTGATATAAACTTCTTGAAATCTATATCACAATTGATTGGTGCCAAAAATACACAAAAATGAAGTCTAGGCCGCAAGTAATTTCGTTCATAAACCTCTGAAAGGTTTGACTCGCATTCCGAAGACCAAAACCCATGCGCGGAAACTCGTATAGTCCATAAGGGGTTATTATGGCTGTTTTATAGATGTCTTCATTGGCGATTGGGATTTGATGATAAGCTCTGAATAAGTCAATCTTAGAAAATACTTCACATCCCACCAGTCGCATGGTAAAGTCCTGTATGTGAGGTATTGGATACCGATCAGGGACGGTATGTAGTCACCGCAAGGCCGCCAGTCCCTTGTATCCTTTTTCGGTACTAAATGGAGTGGAGAAGAGACTGGTGAGGATGAAAGACGGCATATGTTAAGCTCCACCATGTGATCAAACTCAAGCTTTGCTGTGCGATGTTTGATTGGATCAAGGCGACGTGGTCTGAAACAAGGCAATTGACCTTTTGTTAATATGTGGTGGACTACAGAATGATGAGCAGGTGTATCGAAGGAAGGAGTTGCAGTTAAACTGGGAAAATTTTTAAGAAGTTGAGTATATTTACTGTCTTTTAGATAAGTAATTGGAGTCGGAGTGTCGTATTTTACACTACATGTCTCGATTGCTAGTGCAGTGGTTGTGTCAAAGATTTTCTTTCTTTTTAAGTCAATTGTGATTCCAAATTTGGAAAGAAAATCTGCACCTATAATTGATCTGTTGACTTTTTCTACTGTAAAATTGTATTTAAAATTTCGACGCAAACCTAAATCTAACTCCAATAACTTGTTTCCATAGGTAGGAATGTGTGTTCCATTAGCTGCTGCCAAACAAAAATTCGGACTCTGTGTTTTTGTTTTTAACTCGTATGGATTCGCCGGTATGCAAGACAGATCAGCACCCGTATCTATTAAAAAATTCAACTTGCTTAGCTTATCTCTAATAAATAAGCGGCTATTATAATTCTTCGATCCGCTATTTGCCGCTGAGACAGTGGACGAATTTAGTTTGTTGGATCAAAATTATATGAAATGGTATCTTTCGAATCCCCATAACCACAAGGTGCAATACATTTCTTTGCTTTGCTACCAAACTTGTGATGGTACCAACATAACCGATTTTTGTTCTGCACAGCGCGTAATCTACGAATAGTCATAGATCGCGAATTTGATCGTAGCCTATCACGAGAATTAAATCGTTGCCTGTTACTTTCATGAGATCGATGTCCTCCGAAATTCAATGAAGAAATCATTTGTTTTCAGGAGGAAATTTCTTTTTCTAAGCTTGCCGTCTTGAATGTCTGTATTTATTTGAAGTGACTTGGGAGAATGTTTGGGTACGTTGATAGCAAATATATTGTTAGATGATTGAATTGATTCGTGAATTTTATCAGCTGTGTCTAAGACCTTATCGAAATCAGAATCACCTTGGGGGATAAGAGGTATATTTATTAAGTTAGGTAGACGAGAAAACCATAATTTCTTAATCAATTCCTCGCCCACTGTACCTGAGTTTCCCGCCAGAGCTTTTAATCTTCTGAAAAATTCACTAGGCTTGTTATCACCCATTTCCTCATCTGAAATTAGTTTCTTAATCCGTTTCTCAATACTTAAGGAGTGTCGACTAATGTTTATTAATGTCTGTTTAAGATGTTCGTAAAGGTTTGAGGATGGCGGACTCTCAAAAATATCAATAAGGGATTCTGCGACTTCTTGAGGCAGTCCCGAAATTAGGTGATTATATTTGGTTACATCACTAGTTGTACGACATACATATATTAAATTGGGCTTCGATCTGTATAAACCACGTGTTTAAAGAATTTGGAGAATAAGGTGGTAGTCTAAGTTGTATTCGACCAATTTCTGGTTCATCAACTCTAGGACTACTACTAGTGGTCTTAGTGGCATATGCATTATATGTCTTTTCCTAAATTTATGTTTCTTAAGTATAGGGTGTCACTACAAGCTCATAAAAATAAATTATTAAAACAAAGCAAATTTCAGGTTAGCACAGGCCATGAGTCAACGAATCGAAATTCAGGACCTCACGAAGAGTCAAGGTCTTCTTCCCATGAAATTAGGCCCGGTACGGTTAATTGATACACATATAAAATTCATACACATTATAAATTTGACAGCTTATGAAGAAAATATCAGCAATATCAAAAGATCTGTAGAACTTATTAATAAAAATAAAAACATTGGTCCAATGAAATAAGTCACAAATATGAAATTTAGGGAATTAGAAAATAAATTTCTAACACTTCTTCCTCGATATCGAAATAAAAGAGGGTTTATCAACGGAATAGGATCGCTAATTAAGAGTATCACAGGGAACATGGACGACAATGACGCTGTACAAATAAATAATGACATTAAACTATTACAATCTAATCAACGGGACATGAACAAAGAAATGACAAAACAGGTCCAGATTAATAACAAAATGATAGAAAGGTTTAGTAACATAACGGAACATATAAATTCAAAACAGAAGGATTTGGAAGATTATTTAACTAAGTACCAATTAGCATTGTCCCAGAGAATTCGTACCGATCAAGAAAACTTTCAATATATACAATATGTTTATCAAACTAACTACAACATTGAAATACTAACGAACCATTTACAAGAAATCGCTGAATCTAAAACTCTTGTAAAGCCCTAAACAAATTATAAATCCGAATGAATTAAAATTTATACATAAATATATCGCAAATCAGAAAATAAAGTTCTCTACGGATGAACAAATATACGAATTCTTGAGTCTACAGGCCTACTGTAACCATACAAATATCATATTTAATATTAAATTACCAATCCTGTTCGAAGAATCTTTCACCTTGTACCATTTAATCAAATTATGTACCTATAAACCAAACCCTTACAATTAATATAACCAAACCCTATGTCCTAATAAACGGCCGTTATATCCAATTGATTGACGAACCATGTTTAATGATTGAGAAAGTTTTCTACTGTACAAAAGGAAACATAAAGAATATCACAACGGACAAATGCATTTCAAACATAATCAAAAACCAAAGACCCACCTGTTTCTTAATGGAAGACCTGAACCAAGCCAACATCATGCAACCAGAAGAAAATTATATACTTTTAGTAAACTCTCCCAATATAGAAACGTCGAAACCAAGCTAATATCAGGAACACTTTTACTGCACTACGAAGAATGCGATGTAACCCTAAACAACGTGGCATATAAGGGCTACACAAACTTATTTTGGGATAGAATACAAATTATATCCTCAATATTCACTAATATAAGTTCCTATTATCCTATAGATCGATTAAACACCAGTAGACTAACTCCGGACAACTTTATCAACACTGAAGTTATCACCCTGGCAGAAAACACCAACCAACAACAAAATTATTCACTTTCAATGTGTGTTGCAGTAACTATGATCCTGCTAATTTTGAACCTGATCAACTATACAAAGAAATGCCACCGGAATCATGCAACCTCAATTCAACAAACAGATGATATACGAGTAAATTCAGAAGCTCCAGCTCATGATAAGTCTTCAAGTAACAGCCTTTCATGGCCGTCGCTTCATCTTAGGCGGGAGGAGTGGTGTACATCAATAAGTTATACATACTCGTACATGCTCATAATACTCTTTTACGTACATCAATAAGTTATACATACATACTCATAATACTCTTTTGTCAAATAATTGTTTTTCAAAATTCATTTATTGTAACATTTATTGTAACATTTTTCTTGATAATTATGTACATTGTACATGTTTGCTTTTCACAACTTTGTAAAACTAAACCATTAGCAAAACCGTGTGAGAACCAAATCCAAGCTTCCGTTCCCACAGTTTTCATACTTTGTTGACAAATTATAAATTGTGAGTTAAATCAAAGATTCTTTGTCATTTGTATTTTGTAAAGGATGAAATAAAGTTGATTTTTTTTTTTTGAAACTCCGACGGAACGTTTTGTTAATTCGCGCGACACTCGTCAATTCCACTTAAGGCGCTAAGTGACTTGAACTCGTTGTTGACAAGCGATAAAAGATTAGCTATCTATGCTGTAGTTTTTGGTGTGCCTGAGTCTTCTGGGGAAAATTTGGAGACTTTTTACAACAAAGTATGCACTACAGTTGATATTCAGCTCCCTCGCCAACAAAACATCTTTCGCGCCAAATCAAACTCCCGCAAAGAACATTCCCCTGCCAACATCATACTAAAACTTGCTGACAAACAGTGAAAACATAATTTAATGCGAGCAGTTCGAGCTTTTGCTAAAATCGAAAAGCTCCACTATAACCCAATGACGTTGAACTGAATTCGCCGGAAAGCTTTTTGTTTATTATTTTTAATGAAAGCCTTAGAAAAAGCAACTACATTGCTACGCTCTGAGACTAAAAAAAAAATCACTTATATCCTCTGCAAATCTTCAATGGACAAGTCTATATCCGCACCGAAGTCAGCTAAACTCCATTCTTAATTTACAACATAGGAGATCTGAGGAATGCTATCGGACATGACGTAAACAGTGAAATGTTTATCGATGAAAATCAGATTTAATCTTTTTGTTTGTTTGCACAGTATCATTTTCCTTTTATTATTGCGTCAAATTGTTTCCATTCGTTTCTTTTAATTTATTTCATTACTTTATGTTTAAGTTATATCTGTCCAGACTGGTTTTCTTTATTCTTTGTTGTTTTTTTGTCTTTCTTGCATAATACTTGCTAAGAAATTTCTTCTGTTCGACTTTGGTTTCGCGTGGTTTGTTCGTAGGGGTTTCTATTTTCTCCATAAGAAGCAACCATGACATTGGTTTTGGCAGCATAAATGAGGAAAACAAACTTATTTTAAATACACTATGTTAAAGATGGTTTGCATATTTGCCACATAAATGTACACAGTCTTGTGAACAAATTTGATGAGTTTCGAATTAAGTGTAATTTTGTTTAATTGATTTAATATGTGTCTGCGAGACATGATAGCACACGTTGCGTGTCTGCGAGACATGATAGCACACGTTGCTACAAACGTTTCGATTGTGCTCAAAAAGTACAAAACATGCCGTAATATTGTTACTAAGCTGATAAGATCTGCAAGGCTTAACTTCTACAACAATAGATTTGATTCTCACCGTTCTTCCAAGTTTCTATGGAATGAAGTTCGCAAAATTGGGCTAAATAAGAAAAATATATCAGTCATGGACGACAACATTGATATAGAAGATTTAAACTGTAAATTCTCAACACCAGTTACGTCATTAAGTTCTCGTTATACACTTACACAAACTACAGGGACGACGCATTTTCTTTGGCCGCAGTTGACAAATACACGGTAGGAGTCGCTATTATCTCCATCAAATGCAAGTCAGTGTTACTAGACAACTGACTTCATCCTGACTTCATAAAAATCCTTCTTCCCCATTTACTTCCCATTATAATGACATCTACCTACCATTCTACCTGGTAGAGACTATCTCGATTCCCAAAAAAATTAACGAAAGACAGCTTCTTAATCCTCTCCCGCTGTGTGACAGCTGTACATCAGCCTTAATTAAAGTTTCTGACGATATTAGACAAGCACTTGACGCAAATTATACCACTGTGATAGCATTTGTATTTATTTATTTATTCATTATAACTTTAAAACTAGCTAACAATAGATAATTCTTTAATTAAGGATACAAAAAATTTTTTTCTAGTAAAAAATGATGAACAATTCTAAAACCTAAGTTTGTGTTGAAAGATCCATGGAAATATAGGAATACGTAAATGTGTCCGCAAGAATAACTGATCAGGTGTTCTTTAGTTACAACTTTAAGAATTCAAAAGAAAAATAATTACTCGTATTTCAATGAGAGAGAAAAAAAGAACGAGAAAAGAATCTCTTTTTTTTATAAACTATGTTATAATTTTCAACAGTAGCTTCAAGCTTAAAAGCCAGTCTTTAAGTGATTTTAAAAAATAGTGAACGTTTTGTTTGGATCGTATGTACATAGGAGGTTTGTTAAACATTCTACGCGAAGTAACAATATAAAAATTCATTAAATGTGTTTTGTGCCCGTGTGGGATATCAAAAAGTACCATGTTGTTTACTCGCAAGTTATAAGTTCCTAAAAGGAACATTAACGCTTCGTTTACAGAACTCTTTGAGTACCTTGAAAACGTATAGATTCCTAAGTGGCAATATCTGAAGACTTGCAACTTTCCGTATAGCGATTTTTGCCACACATAATTCTAATTATATGCTTTTGGGTAACGACTAGTGTACTTAGGGTACTTAGATAGGTACCTCCCCAACTAACAATCCCATATTGAAGCATTGACTGGACTAACCCGTAATAAAGCATTGAAAATACCCTTTGCGAGCAGTATGGCTTCAGAAGATACATTTTCCGTGTTAATAAAGTCATATATGATTTTAACTGTAGGGCTTGTACCTTCCAATTTAGTTTGTTACCAATGAGAACTCCGAGATATTTTAAAGACTCGACTGCTTCAATATTAAAGCAACATGTGGAACAATTACCAAAAACGCTGAAGTTTTACTTCCCACAGGTGTGTAGTGGTAAACAGGATTGTTGGCAATCGCTTGAATGAAAAACAAACCCAAAGCTTTCTATTGTATATTATTTTGGCATAGTTTAAAGTTCATTATTTTTATTTTTTTCACTAATAATAAGCTTATGAAAGGTAAACCGAATTCTAAGTAAATGAAGGTTGTTAACCTTCGCAATGCATTCATGGAGCGAAGCGTCAGTGTACGTAAAGGCGATGCCATCTGCAAATGCGAGTTGATTTGAGTTTATGTATACAAAGAACAGTACTGGGCCTAGCACAGAACCTTACGGAACGCCATTTCTAAGCTTAAGTGAAGTACTGTAAAAGCCATTGACCAATACTCTTTTCTCCCTTTCCAATAAAGAAGACCTAAACCAATTATATGCCATTGCTCTGAAACCAGCCTTGTATAATTTCGTTAAAATTATATTGAATATATCGAATGCTTTGGTCATATCAATGAAAAGAGCCATAGTAGAATGGCTTTTGTTAACTCCACTGAACAAATCGCAGCAGACATTTAAAATTGCATCCTTCGTGGATCTCTCAGGTCTAAAACCATACTGGCAGTTACTTCTTTTTAGAAACGTCAGGATTCTTGATTTCATTAATTTTTCGAAAATTGTTGATATCGTGGAAAGCAGAGAAATCGGTCTAAATTGGCTATATTTTTACAACTCCCGGCCCTATGGCCGCTTCCTGCCATCTTATTCAACCTAGAGGCAAGAAAAAGCCACATTGGCGGACATCAGCACTGGGATTGCTCAGAAACTCTTGCATAACACTTTTCAACGTAGCAAAAAGCACAAGAAAAGTGCTCAAATTATACAAAAAAGAACTGAGGACGGCAAAGCGACAATCCTGGAGGTCATTCTGTGACAAAATTACTGAAACCTCTGAGGCATCGCTGCTAAGAAAAATCCTCTATACAGATCCTATGATGCCTAGTTGTTTGAAAAAAACCGATGGCTCTTAGACAACCTCAAGTGATGAATCACTCAACCTGCTTCTGGACACACACTTTTCAACTCGCGGCCAGTAGTAGCCCAAACAGGCCTGCTGCAACCGGGACCAAAATTCATGGTCTGATTACGAGAGACAAACTGCTCTGAGCGCTGCATAACTTCAAACCATACAAGTCTTCTGGTCCGGGCGGTGTAATACCTGCCGAGCTACAGAGCTCCTCAAATAATATTCTGCCTGCGCTAGAAAATATTATGAGGAACTGTGTAGAACTTGTCCACATTCCACTGTTATAGAGAGAAGTCAATGCAGTATTCATTCCCAAAGCCGGAAAATATTCTCTTGTTGCCCCAAAGGACATTAGACATATAAGTCTATCATCTTCCCTTCTGAAAACTCTACTAGTACAGCTGATTCATATCCATATTCGAGCTAAAGTTGATCCAATACTTCTGTCAACAGCTCAACATGCCTACTGTAAAGGAAAGTCAGTGGAAACGTCTTTGCACTCTCTGACTAGCCACATCGAATGATCCCTATAATATAAAGAGTACACAATGGCGCCTTTAACAACGTCAACACATCCGCAATGTCAACTCTTCAGGTAGACGACTCACTTGGTGAGTTGATCAGTCTCATGCTAAAACGCAGGATAATCAACTCCAAACTGGGTGAGACTTCTGCTAAAAGATGTGTCAGCAGAGATGCGCCGCAAGGCGGTGTCCTCTTTC
Source organism: Volucella bombylans (assembly GCA_949129095.1). Taxonomy (NCBI): domain Eukaryota; kingdom Metazoa; phylum Arthropoda; class Insecta; order Diptera; family Syrphidae; genus Volucella; species Volucella bombylans. Next base: position 87,982,765 of record OX422144.1, read on the forward strand.
CTCTTCTCTGGAACTTAGTAGTTAATGAACTGCTGATATACCTGGTAGCGGGTGGTAATAGGGTGATTGCCTATGCAGATGACGTTTCCATAGCCATCTCAGGAAAGCATCTCAATACCATTAAAGAACACCCTCAAGTAAATCTGAATAGATTAACCCGCTGGGCAGATCGCTGTGGATTGGGAATAAACCCCCATAGAACTGATCTTGTCCTCTTTTCCAGGCAATACAAAATTCCAATTATAGACCCTCCTTCATAAAATGGTACCAGTTTAGTTTTTTCCGATACAACAAAATATCTGGGTCTCATTTTTGACAGGAAACTAAACTGGAAACCTAACATTCAAGAAAGAGTAAATAAAGCTACAATAGCATTCGGAATAATTGGGGCCCTCAATCTCACATAACCTACTGACTATACATCTCGGTCATAAGACCGATATTTACTTACGGGGTGGTCGTCAGGTGGACGCACTTAGAAAATGCAGTTAACTGCATTAAACTAAGCAGAGTCCAAAGAACAGCATGTCGCTGTCTAGCGGAGCCTTGCGGTCTACCCCCTCTGCGGCATTAGACATCCTTTTTCATTTGACACCCCTCGATATTTTCAGCAGGAAAGTAGCTACGATTGCAGCTATTCGCCTTAAAGCGACTAAGCAGTGGACAAATAATTCATTTGGCCACGCCAGCATTCTTAATACATTAGGAATCCTCACAGAGAATACCATACCTGAACTTTGATTTGACAAAAACTTCCATGTAAGCTTCCCCTCTAGATCGTTCGGGGAGGAAGATGCTTTAATGAAGGATAAGTCAATTCATCTCTACACAGATGGATCTAAAACCGATAGCGTAGTTGGTGGCGGTGTTTTCTCAGATAAGCTAAAGACGGAAATAGAGGCAAATTACTGTAGCGTGTTCCAGGCGGAAATGTTGGCGATTAAAGAAGCTCTGTCCTAGCTGAAGAAAAACGTGATATCTGCAAAGGATATCCGCATATTTTTGGATCGCTACGTGCAAACTAACATTAAAGCTGGATGCCAATAAAAGAACAGACCTTAGGTGGACTGCTGAGCAAACATGTCTAGCGACCAAAGAGATCTGGCCAAAGCTGGATATGGATCACTCTATGTGTCTGATCATTCTAAATAGGAAACTATTTATATTATTCTGCCATCTATCTTCAATGAAGTTTGTTGAAATATTGCAGTTAAAACTGGAAAGTGGTTCGGAGGGTTTAATAGTATCAGAAATATTAACAAAGAAGCTATTGAATGTGTTTGCTAGAGCACGTGGATCGGTCAAGGTTGAGTTATCAACTTCTATGTTCGAAATATCATTAGACTCCTTTTTCCTACCTAAGATGTTATTTACTAATTCCAATTCCTACTTTATGTTTCCCCTGGCTTGAGTTAAGCGATTGGTGTAGTAGCTGTCTCGTGCTTGTTCCAACATAATCTTAGTTCTATTGCACAAATTATTGTAATAACTTTTCAGACTAAGATTTTGTGGGTGTTTTTTATAATTTTTTATCAAATTCTTCTTTGCGCTTTATTTGATTAAGTAGGCGTAATGTCATCCAAGGCTTTAAGGACTAGTCGCGCTGCCTGATGTTTAGGACAGCAGTTATGCTATGGACATGATTGGTTAAGATCGCAATAAAAGCATTGTAGGCCACAGAAGGGTTGCTTTTCAAGAAAACTGTTGCCCAAAATTTATACCTGAGTTTTTTCAATGCTTGATAGTCTTTTGGGCTTTTTGCCTGCTAAAATTTTTCCTAGGCGAAGACTCCATTTGGAAACTAATTTCATGTAAATGGTGATCGGTTATTTTATAGTCATGCACTTCACAATTAAAGACTGTAATAATATTTTTATTAAATCTTAGAAATATATGGTCAATGAAGCTACTGGTTGAGTATGTTATGCGGTTAGGTATATTCACCATACTTTTAAGACCATACGAAGCCATCATTAGCATATAATCCTCACATTCGGAATCAGAATCGTCAAGAAGATCAATATTAATGTCGCCTATTAGATTCTTCGCTATTATAATACCTAAAACGGTATTTAACCCTTCGGTAAAAATTATCTTGCGACAGCAATGTAGTTTGTAAGTGAAAAAATATCTTTGATAATATCCGCACTTTTTAAATTTACTCGTATTTTGAACCGATCGTGCACAATCCCACTTTTTATGTAAACTGCTATACCGCCGGCAGAGTGCGATGAGTTGCAGTTCCCAAAAGGAATATAACCATCTATGTTATACGAGTCAAACCCGTTTAAAAACACTCAAGTCTCACTAAGCACAATAAATAAAGGTAACTTTACAAGGGACTGGACATGGACTAAGAAATTATCAAAATTTTTTCTTAAACTGCGAATATTTTGATGTATGCAGAAAGATTCATCACAATTAGATACAAGTTATTTGGGTCTTCGCGGTGCGGATTAAAAAAATTATTTTTTAGCGAGCAACTGCTCGTTTCTTAAGACTTTATTCAACTCCGAAACTTTACAATGGTTACAGTTGTATTTATAATAATGAGTAAACAACCAACAAGGTGAGGTGGAATGTGCTTGCTGGGCAGCTTGGAGTTCTTTCCTGGAATTGTGTTGTGGGAATCAGCAGCTTCTGGGTTCAGGTGGTTGCAAGTGGATCGGTGAATTCTGGAGAAGTGCAAGTTCAGGTGCAAGGTAATTTGATTAGCTGGGAGCGGATGTGAATCTGGGCAATGACATGTGATGGCCTCCTGACAGAGGAGTAGTGAATCTTTTGGGTGTTAACTTACATACGCAACAATATCACAAAATTTGTTTTTGTTTACAAGTAAATAGTGATCTGTTTTCATATTATTTTTTCAGAATCAGAAGCACAATCAATTCCAATTGTATTATCACCCTCTTTCTTCCTCATGTAAACAATCCCATTTCTCGTATACAAAAAAATAAATGCTTCGACTGCTTAACTGCTGCCGCCGCTGCTTTGAATGGTGTATTGTATTATACTAGGCTCTCGTTGATATACATGTTCTCTCTCACTCCTTGGGTATTGATTAGAGTTGTCCTTAACTTTGCTTATGCCTCCTTCTTTGCTCTCATTATCTTGCATTACTTGACTTTTCTAAAGCATTTGACTATGTTAATCATAATATTCGCTGTGATAAACTGACGAATTATTTCAACTTCTCTGACATATTTAGTAAACTTATTGTATTTATTCATATTCATCAATACGCTGGCAAGCTGTCTTCGTTTCTTCCTATTAATAGTGGTGTTCCCCAAGGATCTATTCTTGGTCCATTATTGTTGTCTCTGTTCATAAATGATTTATACAGATACAATGACTCGGTGCAATGACTACCAAATCTTGAGAGATATTAATTTAGATATCCTAAGTGAATCACCGATAGTACATGAATATCTATCCGTAATGTCGGCAAATGGGATGTACTCATTTATTGATGAACCAACTCGAATTACACACTCTTCTCAAACGTGCATTGATCATATATTTGGTAGACTTGATCCTTATTCAAATTGTTCGCTTGTCAGTTCGAGCTCGACCTACAAGATTTCTGATTATTGTATGACAGGTCTCTTTTTGAATTTTAACAAACAATTTATCAAACGATAAATCTGTAATTAATTCCGATCGACTTATTGCGTGTTTAATCCACGAAAATTGGGCCGCCACCTACCGTCAAGGAGACCCGTCTATAGCCTTTAATAACTTTTCCAATCTTTTAAAAGGTCATGTCGCAACATGTTGTCGGATAATTTCAAGTAGAAATAATAAAAAAGAAAAAATCTGCAGAGATGTTATTGCTGATGTTCACACTTTTAAAGAAAATTATTATATCAATAAATTTCAATTAGCCAAAGGCAATATTAAAAAAAGAATGGACTATTGTGAACGATCTACTCAACAAAAAAGTATCTCCCAATAACACAACCTGCATAAATTATAATGGCTGGGTCATATCTGCACCCGTTGAGATGGCTGATGAGATCAATATCTTCTTTACAAGTGAGGCTGCAAATACACTTTCTGATGCAGGTTTTGATTCATCTGTTGATAGCTACTCATGCAGCTTAAGCGGGGAAAACTCCCAACTGCATACTTTAGCTTTTGATCCGATAACATACTTTGAATTGTTTAGAACCATTAAGTTATTAAAAAAGTCTGGTTCGCAAATCAATTGTATTTTTTCGAATGATCTTATTAAGAGAATTTCTCTCTTTATTGTTGATGTGTTAGCACATATTTATAATAAAAGTATTTACTGTGGTATTTTTCCAGACTGCTTAAAAGTTGCTATCTAAAAAAGGGCGAAAGAAACAATTTAAATAATTACAGGTCTATCTCTCTTCTTCCCGCTCTTTCGAAAAGTGTTAAGTAGAATCGTTTCTTTTTTAGAGCACTATTCTTTTTTTTAGTCCAAATCCATATGGGTTCAGAGCTGGCAGATCAATCGAGGATGCACTCTTAAAATTTTTTAATTATAATTACGAAAACCTTAAAAACAAAAAGAATACTGCTGCACTTTTTATATATGTATATAACTGTAGTAGTAACCAATGTATACATTCTCTAACTCTATGTAAACATTTATATGTATACACTTCCCAACGATGTACTCTACATTATTATAATAAATCGGTCTTGTATCTACCGCTGACGTGTCACGTTTACTCAGTCATTGCAATAACCAAGGCATTTGATACTGTGGACCATAAGTTACAACTAACAAAATTAGAAAAAGCTGGTTTTAGAGGTTTTATGCTCAATTGGTTTTCTTCGTACCTTAATAACAGGAAACAAGTAGCTAAGTTTGTTAAGTTAAAAGGTGAATTGAGTAATGGCCTGAATATTGATATAGATGTTCCACCGGGTTCGGTGTTGGATCCAGTTCTATTTTTAATCTATATCAATTCAATCTTTAATCAACAATTTAAAGGACTACAGACCGGGTTTGCAGATCACATAGCTTGTTTGTATTCCAATGCTTCCACCTTGGATTTATTTGCGGATATAAATCATGACCTGGAAAAACTTAGACATTGGTTCAGCAATCATAAGCTACGTAGTCATAAGTGATAAAACCAAAATCATGATTTTTAGTCTATCATGTAATATTATGCAACTCCCTAAAATAACTTATCACAGTACAAATTGTATAGTAAACATGTGCTGGTTAGTTCCAATACTTGTGGCAAAACTGGTACAAACAAAACATATAATTCAGATCTTAATTGCTCATCGAAATGCTTTGTAATTGAGAGGGTACCTACATTTAAGTATCTAGGACTCGAGTTTGATGACAAATTAAATTTGAGTGCGCAGGAAGTACTTAGAAAGTATCTATTAAGAACTACCAGCATAATGTTTCATCTAAGACTCTTAGAAACAATTTATTACAGCCTAGTATAATCAAAGGTGCAATATGGTCTAGTTTGTCTAGCAACAAAATCCAACCTTTGCTAGTGGTGCAAAAACATATTCTAAGAATCATTTGGAGAAAAAAAACGTCTGGAACACAGTTTTTTGCTTTTTTGCAACTCTTTAATACTTCCTATCAAAAATCTCTACTTTTAAAAAGTGCTTAAAATAGTTTACCTAAGGAGTGGATATTCGTTAAATCGTAATCCCGTAACTGTTCATGGGCTTCTAGGCAACGCAAGATTCGTGGCATTTATTCCACCACATAATACCCACCACTTACTTAATTTTTATAATTCGGTTGCACCAAGAATTTTTAACCTGCTACCACTGGCTATACGCTGTAGTTTTCTCGAGAGATGATAAGCACAAAAATCATTCTCTACTTTTTTTCTTTTTCTTACATAAATCACCCTTTCACCTTTTTATTTTATTCTTGAATTATTTTTTTTAACAATTCTTTAGCGATACATTCGACACTAGCTGCCTTAACTACAGAATGTATATCAATATTATTCAACACCAATGAAAAACACTTATAGATATCTAATTTATGTACATAATATTAATGTATTTAAATTATAAAATAATTCTTTGTACTATATGTAATTTTTCTTGACCTGTACCTTATAATGAATTGTATTGAATAATAAAAAAAAATAAATAAAAAAAAAATCTTTGAGAACTCACCTCTTAAGATATATTGTATCATGAAGATCCAATTCTTTCGACATTTTAGTGAAGCCGTATCCATGTAGTACTGCTTCAACTTCAAGAAAAAAGAACTTTAACTTTGTTCTTCCAAAATGTGAACGAGTTGTTGAAAATACGTTTGGACAACTGAAGGCCGGGTTTTGAAGCACATCTGTAAGGCGGTTTGACATTGTTATGGTAAGTCTTTTAAGCTCATTAGAGCTGATTGACAACAAAGCCTCTCGGATAGCTTCTTTAAGCTGATTGACGTGGCGGCATGTGAGCAAACCTTGTGTGCAAGAATCCCTCACAAATTTTTGATGGGGTTAAGGTTTGGACTTTAAGCCAGCCACTTTATTACCACGATATTGTTTTACGAAAACTATTCCTTTACCGACCTTGCGTTTTGGACTGTCGCGTTATCCTGTTGGAATATGAAATTTTCTGGACGAAAATCTTCAGACATGTTCACTGCATTGACATCTAGCACATCGATGTACAAAAAACGTTAAAATTTCTTGGTACCATGCGATTTGTGATGCCTCCGCAGGTCAAAATGCCGTCCAAGTCATAACCAAACCTCCCCCGATATGTCTGCTCATTTTGACCTGCTGAGATGAACGCAAATTATGCCAATAATATGAAAAACCATCAGGGCTGAAATCAGAATTCGATCAGTTTTTTTGATTTTAGACTTTGTCGTGAAATTGACGTGAATTAATATTTTGTATGGTCTCCTTTCGCAACTAAAACAGCTTTTATTCTCTTTAGCATACTATTAATAAGCTTTTGGCATTCTTTAATTCTAATATTTTGCCACTCAGTCTCGACTCTTTGCTTCATCCATAAATCTGGCGAAATGATCGCAAGATGAAACCCTGAGTTTGAGGATCACCCAAAGATGTGAACCCCATTGAAGGTTCAGCTCCGGGGATTGAGGTGGTCAGTATAAAATATTTATCCCTTTGTTTTGAAACGAATCGCGAGTGAGTGAGTGAGTGAGACAATGTTGGAAAGCCTTTTCCCCCATTTTGGCAGCGATGGGACAAGGCTATCATTTAAGATTTGAACTTAGGATTGTGCTGTCATTCGACCATCTATTTAGTGCGCACCCCAACCCCAAAAGAGTGCATGCATCCGCACATTATAATATAACCGGACCCGAAATTTACGGTTTCTTTTACCAAACGTTTTGATAGAGACTCCTCAGGTTTTTTTCAAACCCATTCTCTCCCGTCGGAACCCAAACGATTGATTTTGCTCTCGTCTAGGCATACTATTGTACATTTTCTCAGTCACTACTTGTGTAGTTTCTGTATTTCTCTGCAAACTGCAATTGGAGTTTACTATTGCGATATGTCAGTAGGGACATCTTATCTTTGCTCTTCCTTTCATTACGGCTTGTCGTAGAACTCTCCTTACGGTTTCCGGGCTGACATTAATTCCGTGAGTCGCTGCTATGTTGTTTGTCAAATGATCCTGTGATAACGGATCTGATGATATTCCGTTTCATAACAGGATCCACCTTGGGGTTTCATCCAGAGGATCAGCTTTCTGCCGTAATTTAAAACATTTTTCTGTACTGACTGATAATACTTAAGGAACAGTTTAGCTTTACGGTGATTTCTCGGTGTGTGCTGTCTTCCTCCAATAGTTTTTTGATGTTTTTTTTTTAATATCGGGCAGTTTTCTTTCATTTTTGACCTTTTTTATGGATCGTAGTAAATACACCGAGAAAGATCAGAATAGGTCGACAAATAAAGAGTCACAGAACGGAAACATCATACTTTTACTGTTTTTTTTAAAACTATTTCCCGAAAAATTTGAAATCACTGCAAGAAAGAACTCACAAATCTGATCGAATGCATCCACGCCTCACTAAACAAATTTCGGATAAACTGAATTTCTCATGGGTAAAGTATTCAGCTTGAATAGTCAAAGCAAATCATACATACAAAATTTCTGCAATGCTTTACAGTAAGGTTCCTTGAAATGTAGCAGAATATTGGTACATTTGTTTACTGAAACTAATATATTGCACGGAGTTATGGTATAGGACTACCTAACTACTGACAAAATTTTACGATTTCTTTAAAATTATCATAGAACAGAACAACAAGAATACATTTACGATATATGAAGGAAAGCTACATAGAAAAAAACCTTCGTTAAACTTAGTATATACAGGGTGTCCCCTAATTCGTTGACGATAATTTGGGAAACGATTCTTGGGTATATTCTAAGAAAAAAATCATTCTGCAGTAAGCGTCTATCTCCAATGCTGACATCACATATCGAGGATTTAAGGAACGGCTTACTTTGGTATACCCTGATGCATGTTAACGGAAATTGCTCAGTGAATACTAATGGCAGAAACTTCGTTAATGACTTTGTTTTTAGAAGAAATACTGCCCTTTGTAAATGCATTTAAATAAAATTGATGTCTTGTTAGGGTTTTCAGATATCAAATGCCTAATTAACATAACATTTTACTATTTTTTTCTTATGAACGTAACAATAATAAATAAAAAATCATCAATAAGTTTAACATCAGGCTAGACACGTTGATCCAACAGTTCACCTAAGTTTTGTTCTTCTAATAGCATCCAGCTTTAGTATTAGTTTGCATGTAGCGATTGGCATATCGATAATATCTTCCTTTGGTAGTAAAGATAGAGTGGTCCAATAGGTCGACCCTAAAATTCCCTGCGGTGCAATTTTGCCACGGCACCCTACATAGCTGAAAGTCTGGAAGTAGATTGACTTGTCATCAATGAAAGCATTTTCTTACATGAGAGTCTTTATTACACCAATATTGGGGCTTGGAATAATCGATGTTCTCTGGAAGGATTCGTAGTGTATTAAGAATTTTAGTGTGACCAAATAATTTATTTTGTTGTTCATTGTGCAGTCGCTTTAACCCTCTACTGCAAGCATTATTGATTAAACAGAAAAAAAATGTGTTTAAAGTAGCTTCTCTGGGTTGTTTAAAGACGTTTTTTTTATTAAAAAACCAAACAAAAATATTTTTTAAAATAATAAGAATACAGGCCAAATTTGATTTCGTATGCAACAAGGGTTATAAAACTTAATCATTTTTACGTTGAATTTAAAATATATAAAAAGCAATAAAATATAAAGAAATTAATCAGTTAAAAAGAAAACAAAACAAAACAGAATAATTCATTGCATCATAAAGGATATCATAAAACATAATGGTTAAAAGTTGTGCGTCTGTGCACCGTGGAATTTAGAAAAGCAATTTCTCTTTTCATTATAACCTAAATAAGCTTTACATTTTTGGCAAAAAGTAAATGAGCGATATGTGCAGTCGTTTTGGCAAATTTGCCGTTTTTTTTTATTTGTGGAAAAAACCAACGTTGTCGAATCGGACTGATAGCAACGGAAAATCATGATGTCTTGAAGGTGGTCGGGTACGTGCTTCAATATTGCTGATAGAGGATGTTGAATTCGTAGGAGATCCGGGCTCAGATAAGTTACACGGTTGTCCACGTCTTTTCAATGGTTGCTTTTCGGCTTTGCATAAGTACTCGGCAATTTCAAGCTTGAAATCAAATAAACGTAAATGAAAATCGTGTTGACGACGCCATAAAATCCATACGTTCACTATACAAAGATCGACCATGACGTGGAAAAATATTCGCTCAGTTTTCAGTTTTTATGCATTTTTATTTTTAGAACTTAAATTACTCTTATATGCTAAACAAAAAATGCTTAAAAATTACCTTAAATAACTTAAAAATAATCTTATTGTAACTTACTGGCCCCATGCGGGCACTCTAAATTAAACATAATACTTAATCTATGTCTTTCGACGTATCTTACAGCCTAATTTTATTTGTAATTTACACATTAATTAATCCTCAAACTAAGAAAATAAATTCTAAGTAAAAACTTAGTAAATGGACATTTTTTAATTTTTTATATACGAGTAACTTAAAACTAAAAGCTTACAAACTACCTAAAAATAAATATTAATCTACTTAAGCTACTTACATCTAACACAAATAGAGACATACAGAAATATATATATACCTAATATATATATACATAATATATAAATATATGTATATATGTATATATTTTTTATTAATTTTTTTATTTTTTAATTTTATCAATTTTTTTGTATTTTTATATATTTTTTTTCTTAAAAACTAACTTAATCCTACCTAAAACTTTGTAAGCCGGCCATGGCTAAAAAAAAGAGAGAAAAAAGAATTAGGCTGGCCCACCTTGCTTCACATGAAACTACATATCACTGGAGGAGTTCGACGACGAAGCATCCTCCCCTTCAACAAGCAACCAAAATTGCTGGTGCTGCTGAGCAACATCCCTCCTGTCGCGACTCCCACCGCCACCCGACTGAACCGGAGACGCTCCGCACTGCCATATGCGACGTCTCTGTCGTAGTTGAGTCGCCTGTCCGCAGCTGTTCGAGCAACGTGGAAGATTAGCGGCACTGCTAATTTGTCCTGGATCAGACCTTTACTATCTAGATAGAGGAACGCTTCTGGAGGAATAAAGCCATCAAAGCGAACTCTCTCGTGATACATATAATTGGGGTAGAAAGCCCCGGAGATCAGGCTGTTCGATGAGGTCATTGCTCTTGCAATGTGAATTCGAGTCAACTTAATGACGAAATTGTCCACTCTTATTAGGTTCGCCCTATTGTATAAGACCTTGTTAGGATAGAATTTTATGTACTCAGACTCTGGTGTTCTGTATAGGCGAAGACAAGTCCTAAGACAAGCCCTCTCAAATACCCGAATCTTTTCCAATAAACTTGCTCTCACGTTGAACCACACGGGACATCCAAATACACGCATGGGCCTGATAAGGGCCATGTAGCAGATTACCTTCACCCTCGCATCGAGTTGGCTGTTATAAATCAGTCTCTTTGTAAGAGCAAAAGCGCCTCTGGCTCTGGCCAGAGCAACATCTATATGTTTGTTAAAATACAGAAATTAATCTAGTCAGATCCCAAGGTATCTGACCACTTTTTTGATCGTAATTGTATGCGATATAACCCCAACATCGAATCTAGTAAGCCAACACCACCCATGTATTTATTATAGACCTCAACAGCTTGTGGGGCTGGAAAAATTGTATATTGTTTACCTTTTCTGGAGTAACGGCTATTATTTACCCTACTACTATAGGGTGACATTAAAGTTACTATTTTGTTGTCAAACCAGGTTACCAAACTTAAACTTTACTCCATCGATAGTTGCCACTTTTTCGACCGTGCTTCCACGTCTTTGCTTCATCAGTTGTTCCTTTGGAATTACGGAGTTTGGCTGATTCTTACAGTCCCTAGTGGCAAGAGCCCATTTTTGAACAAATGAACCCCTAAATTTGGACTATACCAGTTATCGAAGAAAACCTTCTTTTTTTTAACTGTTGATGTAAGCCTTGTGACAGCGTTACTATTGACCCGCAGATCTGGTGATCCGTCAGAAAATTGATTGCTTTGGTGTCCGGCAAATAAATCAAAATCGTAACAAAATCCCGAAATTCCATTAAGAACTTGGTTCTTATACACTTCTATGGCTTAGCTGGGTTGTACTTTTTTAGTTCATGGCGGCATTTAGTAGGTATTATTTGTTCATCTACTGCCAGGAACTCTTCCTTTGGAATCAACAGCAAACGTTCTCTTATTTTCTCTAAAAGTGGTCTTACCTTAAAGAGTTTGTCATGTCCTTCTGTTCCAAATGTTTTTCAATTATGGTTGTCATTGAAATGAATGAACCTTTTGATTGTTTCCCACCTGTTGCATGTCATCGTTTCGAATATAATTGGTTGTTCTACAGTCATATTCCAGTATTGTCTTGAAAATGGAAGTTGACAACAAGACATGAATATCGCCATCCCGATGAATTGTTCCATTTCGTTCTTTGTGATATTTATCGGCTTATTTATATCATCTTGGAGAGCTTTTTTATTCGATTCCTCTATTATGAAGGCCAACAAATCAGCAGTAAAAAAAAATTGAAAAATTCCGATGGTGTCTCTAATTGTTTAACACATTCTAGAAGCTCGCCCGATCCTGCAAATTTGAATAACTCTTCATCGTAATCAGGAAGATGCCCCTTTCTCCATGATATTTGTTTTTTTTTTGGTCGTTGTCTTTCCTTTCAAATTTTTTGATTTCAGCGCAACATGGGGCTCTGATTCCGATTCCGATTTGGTTTCTTCCACCGTCACTTTCATTATGTAAATACAACTCTGTCTCTAATTTTACATCCGAATCTCCAGCCAATTCACAATCGCTTAAGAATCCATCTCCAGGAATGGGATTAACGAATGAAGATCAACTATAAAAACGACGAGCTTCTTTTTTTTAAAAAAAAGTAACAAACTGAATTTCAACCTTTACCAAATATGGCTTCCGCAGTTTTTTCTCTCAAACGAGCAAGACAACAATTTTTTTTAAATAAAAATTTATTTATTACAAAGAGAATTACGAGTAAATATACATGATAGAGAACTTATTTTAAATCGTTAATAAATTCCACTTTTCCGATTCTGTGGCGCATCTGATCGCGTCGGTTATCCAGTAACAACTCCGCTCCTTTCCAGCACACACAGATTCACATTCCACGCGAACAAACTCACCTTTAAAATACCACACAGTACAGTTTAAGCACAGTATGACCGTAGATTCAGCTAGTGTACTTCAATACACTTAGTCGTCTACTCTAACACGGCCATCCTGCGTAGTCATCGTTCTCGATGAAGTAAACGATCCATTAACTTTTAAACATAAGAATTCATTTATTTAATCACTTTACTCGGTAAAGTCACAGCAACAATTAGAATCTTTGATGGTTCTTTACCAATGGAAATCCCCCATCACCGCTATCGTAAGCAATGGTCCACGACACATCTAACGGAGATCTGTAAATTTTTAAATGACACCTATCAATCACACAATTAAGTATTATATTTCATCTAGCGGATGACATAGCTCAGGGGCCACATTCGGCTTGTCTATTTCACCCTCTGTCTAATAATTCTACAATCAAGCCCTTAGCTCAGAGGCAATCTTAAGCTTGCCTATGACCGATATTTATTAAGAAAGTAAAAGAATGCAGGTTCATAGCTCAGAGGCAATCTTACGCTTGTCTATAATCAAAAGAATACCAAATAAAGCACAAACTCTCACGGATCCTTTCTTGTTCAAGCTTCATTGGCCACCACACAGAAGCCATAGCTCAGAGGCGATCTTAAGCTTGTCTATGACGTTTGCCTTTAGCCTCAGAAATCTGACTCAGAGGCTAGGATCGAGAAGCATTTCGAAAACTCGAAGACTATGGCTCAGAGGCAATCTTAAGCTTGTCCATTAATTTGACCTAGAGCTACGGACTATTTAACACAGCAGTTATACCTTTTTTTTTATTCATCCGCAGAGTTTTCATCTACTGCTTCGACTCCACATATAGGGCGAATAGTTTCCCTTGCAGCAACAATGATAGTTCTGGTATTTTCCCTCTTTAACTTATATCGATCATGTAGAAGTATAGCAACGACCTCGTATGGTCCACGATAATGAGCATCTAATTTCGATTTCCGTATTTGGTTACATTTGTTTTTGTCAAAGCGCGTTTTCATACGTTTTGTGTTTTCTTCCATTCGCTCGTTAACTAGCTCGCGTATTGCCTGTACATCATCATAATCCGGCTCAACTTGAAGCTCTGACAAAAGAGCACCAACTTCTGGATTACGCCCAATAACGCCACTTAATACTTTTAGTGGGGAAAATCCGGTTGTTTTGTTGGTCGTTGTATTGAGAGCCAACTGCACTCGACTGACATAGCTTGTCAATTCAAGGTTCGTGTCTAAATTGCTTCGCAGTAAGTTACCTACGGTATTGACATACCTCTCGACTTGCCCATTTGCTCTGCTGGCACCCGGCGCAATCAAGTGATGTTCTATTCCAAGTGAAATGCAAAGATTCTTAAACTCCTCACTGGTGAAATTCGACCCTCTATCGCTTATGACCTTATTCGGAACACCAAATAATATTATGTAACTGTGAAACAGATGGACAGTTTCTGAAGCATGTAGGATTTTAGAGGGGAAAAGGACCACAAACTTTGTGCAAGAGTCGATTATAATGAAGATATACCGGTGATCTCCTTGATTTTTTCCATCAAATGGCCCCATGTAATCAGCATGGACGGTGTGGAACGGTACTGGCTTCTTTTCAATTGGGTGCAGTTCGCACTGTTTTTTCCCAGACGGTCTCTTGGCTACTAGGCAAATCAGACAGTGTTCGACGACGGCATCCAAAAATTTTGTCTCATTTTCTCCAAAGTTTTTTCCCATGGTGGCAATTATCTTCATGGTACCGTCTTATAAGTGACAAACGGCGCTGCTGTGGTATAAAGTTTGTTTGAGTTTGTTTCCTTCCTGGAGTTTTCTATGAACTATACCACTTTTGATTAAATAGTTTGCCTTTGTCTCCACATCCCCCTGATTAATTTTGTCAATTATTTCCAGAGTGAACGCATCCCGCCTCTGTTCTATATTCAACCATGATTCTGATTCTGTTCAAACGGAAACAATTTTTTTTCTGGTATGTTACGGCTTAAGTAACCTGCGTGGATCATAGTTGGCCCCTTCCTATATACAACATCAAAGCTGAAATCTTGTAGATAAATCCACCATCTGGCAATGCGTGGCAACAAATCTTTTTTCTTCTGCGTTGCTTTAAGCGCATTACAGTCAGTTACCACGGTAAAATTTATCCCTAAGAGATACGTACGGAAATGTTTAATAGCATTAACTACGGCCAATGTCTCCAGTTCGTAACTGTGGTAATTTGCTTCGTATGGTTTCGTTACTTGACTGTAATAAACAACGACATATAACCGACCTTTTATGCGTTGAAATAAGACGGCACCATAACCTACGGAACTTGCGTCGGTATGTAACTTAGTCGGGAGGTCAGGCGAAAAAATCACTAATAAAGGCCGCGTAGTAAGTTGTTGAAGGAGCCTCTTCACATTCACTAGTTCATTCGAATTTCTTATTCACTTTGGTAAGGGAATTGATGCAACTGGTATTCGCTGCAAATTCAGGGAAAAATTTTCTAAAATAATTGGCCAACCCCATGAACTGCCGTACTTGCTTCACATTTGTAGGTGCTGGGGATCTTACTAGAGCGTCAATTTTACTTTTGCTTGGTCTTATATTTACCTTCACTTGATATTTCTCTTCCCAAATACTCAAGTTTAGTTTGTAAAAATCGGCATTTATCCATATTGATTGAAAAACCACTATCAGTCAGAGCTCTTAGGACAACGTCCAGGTTTTTGAGAGCTTCTTCAATAGTTTTTGTCGGAATCAGAACATCATCTAGGTAAACAAGAGCGACAGTATCCCTGAGTTCAGCTAGGGCATTATTAATAGGTCATTGAAAGACAGCTGGTGCATTGGCTAGGCCAAATGGCATCAGTAGATATTCAAAATGACCGTCTGGTGTCAGAAAGGCTGTTTTTTTTCAATAGAATTTTCCGAAATCGGGATCTGGTGGAAACCAGAGACCATGTCCAATGAGGTGAAGTATTTATTGCCAGATAGTCTGTCGAGCTGGTCTTCGATTCTTGGCAAAGGATAACGATCTTTTACAGTTGCTTTGTTAATCGCTCTATAGTCCACGCATAAACGGTTTTGTCGATTCTTCTTTCTCACAAGGACAACAGAACTCGCATAAGGCGACTTACTTTCGCGGATAATTCCATGATTTTTTAGGTTTGATATGATTTCTGAAGTTATAAGCCCTTCGCTATGTGCCATTCGGTAAGTTCGGTAGTTAACAGTAATATCCTCGATCAGGGGTATATCAAGTGACCCAGTTCTCACCGCTTCTTTAGGAAAGTCCGTAATTATGTGGTGGGAGTATTTTGCCAATATTAGGTCCAATTTATTTCGAACAATGGGTTCAAGGTGTGAACTAATGAAGGAATGGAATAATTGGTTAAACATGTAGCGGAGCTTTTTCGTCGTGGAGTAGATTCATGGCGATCAACGATCATTAATGTTGGGTCCTTCAGAACATCCCTCCCAATAATAATTTCGTTTGGAGAATATTCGCGTCCTATTACGTGAAAGGAGACCTCAATACTGATTTCCTCATATTCCACCAAAGTTTCTAGCTTTTCTGTCAATATAACTGATTTATTGCCAATTCCCTGCACATATAGAAAATGGGGCTCTCTGGTGACCAAGATTTGATCGGCTATATCCGACCGAATTAATGAGCAGTCTCTCCCGGTGTCCAGCAAACAATGATATAGTTTTCCCTTAATTAAAACTGCAGTAGTATTTTCGGACACTGAGTTCCCGTTGCACACGTGTACATTCCTCCGCTCAGCTCGCTGCTTTGCCCAACAAGTGCTGTCTTCATGACCGGTTTTACTACAAAAGATACATCGTGCCCCTTTCTCTACTCTGTTTGGGGATTTAGCATTAGACGTATGAGGATCCCTCTTATTTTCCCTATACGTCTTTCGGGGACAATTGACTCGAATATGTCCTAACTTTCCGCAGTCAAAGCAACGCCTTTCATTTTCGAGTCGAGGACGTTTGGGAACTGGTGATATACTAGGTAATTCAGTTCTACGCATTGGATAGGGTCTGTCCATCCCAAAATCTCTGCTGTATTGACGACAAATGGCTGGATCATTTTTTTTATTAGGACTCTCGCGTATATGTGATAGGTGATCAATAAGCCTTTGCACGGAAGATGGCATAACAAATGTCAGTGAATTACGAAGGCCTATGTCCGTAATGCAACCCACAACGATTTTAACGATTTTGTCTTCTGGTATGTCAAACGGGAGGCGATTAATTTGACACACCTTTTCCATAACGAAATCGCTATACGACGCAAACTCACTACTCTCGGCATTTGCAACTTTTCGGAGCTGATTCACTATATCCGCACCACTAGAAAATGCGTGGATCAGCGAGGACTGTAAGTCGATCCAAGTCTAATGTTGATACCCATATTTGTTGAACCAGACTTTTGCCCTTCCCAACAATGATGCCTGAACTCTCGGGATGATGTCAAAGTTTTCTAGCTTGTCACGCTGTACCCTCAAATCAATATTTGCACACCACTTATGAACATCGACCCGGGAGTGGTCTGGGTCAAAACAAGGAAAAAACCAGCGAAGCTATTACCATCGCGTTCGCGTTGAGTAGCTTGTAATATCAGTTTGATTGCATCTACAATGATGACCAGATTACCTTAATTTTTATTTTGTGTAGAACTTCTCGGCTGTTCCCCAGTATTAACACCTGCGTCAGCCCTCACCCTGTTATATCATTAAATTTTGCAGATACTTCGCGAAATTACAGTCGCCAGCCAGTCGGAATAAATAAGTTTAGACAAGGAACACTCACCCTCTATCCAACAATACGTGTTTGGGTTTTTTATAAGTGCGTAAGTCCTGGATACCTCGGCTATCCAGGAACAACTCGGCGTTCACGCGAGAGGAGTGATTGGGCCGTACTTTTTTTGAGGACGCCATCGACCATACGGTCACTATTACTGGCTAATGCTACAAGGCCATGATAAACGACTTCTTACTGCCGGAATTGGATGAGCGGGGCTTGGTGAACATGTGGTTTCAACAAGACGGTGCAACTGCACAGCAACAATGTATATTGTGAAGGAAATTTTTTTTTTTTTTATAATTTACGCTCGCCTAAGGGGTTGATACCTTTTTACTGTTGGCAGGGCGCGAGCGGAAAGGTAGAAGGAGGAGAATGGAAAATTGTTTTTTTTTGTAGTGGTTTGAAACTCAGGGTTATTTGGTTTCGATATTCGCTCTCCAGGGGTGGGTGTCCGAATAGGACGAAGAGTTTTTTCTTCACTCAGAGTAATTCGAAGGTTATAATTCACACTATTTTATGTTTCCTGGTCGCGTAATCTCCCGTTTTGGCGATTTGGCATGGTCAGCAAGATCACCCGATTTAATCATCTCAGACTTCTTTCTTTGGGGCTCAGACAATTGCAGCCCTTGAGGAGAATATTCGACAGGAATGTGAACAGTTATCACCGGAAATTTTGCGGAAAGTCATGGAAAATGCGATAAAACGGGGGCAAATGTGTATCAACACTGGCGGCAGCCACTTGGCGGATATCATCTTTTCCACTTAACAGAAACAATTGTAAATCCAAGTAAAGGTATCCAAGTAAAGGTTTCCCTTACTCAAAATCTTTTTTTTTTTTATTTAGTAAGAAAGTAATTTAAAAACAAAATTGTATGATTAATTTTGCCCCACTTTGAATTCGAAAAGTTTTCATTCGGCGATTCTGAATTTTAATTCAATGAACAATTGGGTAGTACAATATACATAAATCTATCATATCACATAAATCCAACTTTTTGATAGGTAATGAATTCCTTGTGACAGTCTTACCCAATAAAGTTGATTAGTGAGGACTTGGCTAAATTAACGACGTCCATTTAGAACTGCCATACATCAAATATTTTTGTAATAATCAATACAACAAAGTCAAGGGAATTTGTTGAACTTTTTTTCTTTCAACACAACACCGATTTTGGAAATACAATATTTGCTCATATATACGAGTATGTACTCGTAAGGAACCAATAAATGAGTTTTAAGGTGCTTATTGTGTCACGTAGAAACAACATTCATAATCAATATTCCATAGAAAGAAATTCTTTAAAGTTTGATTGTTATTGAGTAGGCGTTATTACGTTAATAACAATGACTTGAGACAAGAGGTTTTCCATCGAATTGTGAAATGTAAGAAAAATTTAAGACTGTAATGAGCTTAGCAATCTCCGTAAGTGCGCACAACTAATGAAAAATGATATTGTGAATTTATTTCTGAAATACTTTACCAATTATACGATTTCCTTTATCACGTCTAAATTTCATATTTTACCCCTCTCTGCCGTGCAGCAGCCGCTTATACAATTCATATGGAATTTGTGTTGAAAGGCGGCTAAGTAAGGAAAAATCATGTTCAAGAATTTTGACACCTAAGATAGTGATGATTGACACATAACATTTTACGAGCCTACCCAAAGTCTGTATGGCTCATCGAGTTTCCATGTCTGCAGAAGAAGTAAATTCGGATATACCATACATTTATATATTCATACATACATACTATCTACGAACTACGAATATGAAAGTTACCATTGAGTAGACGTTTCTGAACGAGATTATCATCGCAAGAAGATATACCATACTGGACAAATCAAAGTTACCACCTCCGAAATCATTGAAACACTTCATTATACTCGTAGCTATGATTTCAATTTATAAGAGTAATAATCCTCTGATAGAAAGTGTTTACAGTAGTATAATATTTGCTTCAGGCTACTTGTCGGGTCGAAAGATTCAAATTTTTAGCGCACGGAAAAATATAAAAAATAAACCTTTGTTTTTATTTATTTGCTTTATTTATTTTTCAATCAATTTCGTGCACTTTAAAATTCTTTTGTTTTCCTTTTTTCTTTCCGCGTTTTTTCGTCGGTTTTGACCTGCCACCTCTTTTGACACCTGTCACTTGACATCTGCCTTGGGCACTCACCTCCGGTACGGCGATCCGCAGGTTCGGCTTACCTTCCGCTCTATCAACTCTGACATCCAGGACTGCTAACTTCACGGTTGGTCTCTCATAGATGCCTGTCGCCGTCTGTACTACTGCTCGCCGTATTTGGCCATCCTTGCTGACGATAGTGTTTAGAACCTTACCCTTCGGCCAATAGGTGCAGGGATGATTTGAATCGACGATGATGACAATATCTCCCTTCTCAATGGGTTTACTGGGTTGAAACCATTTCGACCGTCTGGTGAGAGTTGGCAAATACTCTTGCACCCAACGTCTCCAAAATGTGTTTGCGAACTGTTGCGCTATACTCCAGTTACCCAATGGTTTTGCACCACTCGATGAGCCGAGAAGAAAGTGATTCGGCGTCAAAGCTTCAACTTCTTCGTCACTTACGGGTACGTAGGTCAATGGACGGGAGTTTATCGTCGCTTCTACTTCTAGCAGCATGCTATACAGTCGCTATATATCTCCATCGGAGTTCCTCTTCTAGCTATGAACTTACGGCTATGAACTTACATACATAAAATGCAGGATTCCGTCGATAAAGTCGAAGCAACCTCGATATGAACTCCCTTTACTGTAAGGCATGTTATAAGAACACCCCAACGCTTTTCTGTCCTTCGTCCGATCTTCACTTGCATGTGCCCGAAATAGTCAATTCCAATGAATGAGAATGGACGGCTAAATGAAGCCAATCTTGCCGCTGGAAATACGGCCATCTCTGGAGGATTTGGGGATGCATCACGTTTTTTACATCCTTAACACGAACTATTTTATTTATTTATTATATATTTTATTTATTTATTTATTTTTTTTACAGCAACCCTAAGACATGGTATGGAGTATAATTGCCTAATCTCATTCACGACTATCTCTTGGTTCTGATGGTGATATTTGTTGTGACACCGAAGAATTCCATCGACATCTAGGTAGGGACTCCGTTTGCAGAGATCGCTATTTTTGTCTAAAGGCCTTCTATTCTCAATGGGTTGTTCTTTGTTGTGCTGAAGAACGGCTATTTCTTCGGCATATCTTTCACGCTGAACTTGACGGTAGAGATGTTTTTCCATTTCGACGTATTCGTCGCTGCTTAGGCTGTCCACTGCTTTCGGCTCACCTCTGATCTGATTTTTCAGGTTGTGAATGAATCGAAGAACGAAAGCTTGGAAATTTACCAGTAGGCCCAAGGGGTCGTAGATCCTCAGCAAAATGCGTAGGACTTTTCGTAGACCACTAAGTACGCCCTTATTGTTTCCAGTAGAGCATATGGAATACATAAATGTATCGGACTTAGTGCACCACCACATACCTAATACTTTCTCCATGCCTTCTTCTGAGCTCATACTGAGATCCTTTTTATCCAACGTGGAATCTAGACTTCGTGTGAATGTCGATGAGTTGGATATCTAGTTCGGGATTTCTAATCCCCCTTGCATGTGAATATATTGCACATCACGAGTTAACTGCACCGCTTCCGCTTCTGTGTCTACGCTGTCTAAAAGTTCATCGACGTAGTGGTTCTCGGTAATTGCTCTTACTGCCCTAGGAAACTTTGTAGTAAACAGTATTGCATTCTTATTTTTAATGAATTGATCACAGCTAGGTGAGCAACTGTCTCCGAAGGTCATTACCCTCATGATGTAAGTATCGGGATCTGGTTTAGAGCTGTCAGTTCGCCACAGGAATCTTTGGGCCTGCTGGTCTTAGTCTCTGATAAGCACTTGGTGGAACATCTCCTTGATATCTCCACAAATAGCTATGCGTCTTTCCCTAATTCGATATAGAATCGAAATCAATGATGCTAGCTGGTCTGGGCCTTTTAGAAGTATGTAATTAAGTGAGATACCCTTGACTTTTGCGGCAGCATCCCACACAATTCGAAACTTTCCTGGTTTGTTGGGATTCGTAACCGGAAATATAGGAAGGTACCTACCAAGTATTTAGGTACGACTGTCCGAAATGTCCGGTCGTATTTCCACAATAAGCCCGTTTCATGGCGATCACGTCTTCGATATGTCGTTGAATTAAGGATAGCGAGAGCTCTTTGATCCTAATTAGATGGGGTTATTGGCTTAGATACACCCATACTTTCAAGAGCGAAGTAACCTTTGACAATTTGGTGGATATTTCTGTCTGCTTCTCGGTTCTCGCATTCACATATATGGAATCTAAAGTGTTCTTTTGAGCTTTTCCTTGTAGTTTCTCCGAAAGGCCCATATACCGTCCATCCAGTCTTTGTTACCCTCTCCCGATTTCCAGGGCCCAGTTGTCAAGACCTATCAGGATTCTGGGAATGGCATGACTGTACGACTGCAATGGAACTCCTTTTAGATAGGCGAATCGTTGAATAAGAGTGCCCCAATGAAGAGATTGCGGGGGAATATTTAGGCTCCGCACGGTGTGGACATTTGAAATTGAGAAAATAGTTTTCATATTATCTACACTGGATATTTGAAGCGATACCTTTTTTGATTCATTCTCCATCCTGAGCCATCATCCAAGAACGCAAATGTGTGGATTTGGGTGTTATTATTTCTTATGATGACAGGAACAATTTGAAAGAGAACAGAGATATTTTCCGCAAAACTTCTATGCTGATTAGCGATCGAAGTTATCAGCCCTGGAGTACTACTGTGTTCGTTTTTTAGCTTGTAGTTGTGCAATAGGGGGTGATGTGTGAATGTGCAATTACTAGTATTTATACCACATTCGCGATTTGATTTGCACGCTGTTCGGCCGTGTGAACGTAGACAAGTTCGGCAGAGCCTTTTTTCCTTTACGGCTTGCGATCTCTGCGAATGGTCGAATTGCTTAAACCTGTGGCACACCTGTACTGCGTACATTTCCATTTACAAATGCAACAGTTTAAAGATTGTTCATTGGCGCTCTCTTCTGGATTCGACAATTCACCCTCATGTAAGTTAAAATAGGCTCTACCTCTTTGCTGGCGTCTTTCAGGTTTGGTAGGAAATGACCCATTAGGGCTAATTGGTAACGTAACTTCGCTAGCTGCTTGATCGGTTTGGTAGATCCAGGCACTGAAAGTGGAAATTGTGACGATTGGAAGGGCCTGCTTGTGCATAGCCCAGTTTAGGTTCATTTGTGCAGGAAGCTTGTCCACTAGTTCCTGCAGCAAGGTCGGATTATTGAGATGAGCGAGTAATCCGTATGCCGTTGAAGAGATGTTTTGCACAGCTAGAGCAAAGTGAATTATTGTCTCAAGCTTGTCCGCTTTCGGTGATGCTTCCTGTCTCAGTTGCTGTATCAGAGAGTTAATTACTAGTTCTGGTCGGCCATAGAGCATTCGGATTGTATCGATTACGCTGGGGACTCCCGATGGCTGCAGCAAGCGAAATCTCACAGCATCCAACGCAGTGTTTGAAAGGCACTTCTGAAGTCGTGTCAGATTTTCCTCATTAGAGAATCCACAGGTAAGCGTCGAGTTCTCAAAGGTCGATATGAATAAAGGCCCGTCTTCGAGACGACGGCTGAATGGGAGTCCCTATTTCGGCATTACGTGCCTAGCTGCGATTTGACGCTGAGACATTGAGGTAACATGTAGGCTCGAACGATTTAGGATAGGAACTGGTATTGAAAGGTGCTGTGTTGGTTGAGGGTCATCTTCTTTTTTTTCCCCTTTTTTCTTCCCGCGTTTTTTCGTCGTTTTTGACCTGCCACCTCTTTTGACACTTGTCACTTGACACCTGTCACTTGACATCTGCCTTGGGCGAAATCATGACAGAGTTGCCAACAATAATATGACAATAATGTGTTAGTGGCAATGCAAAAGTGAGGTTTAAAAATAAACATTTTAAAAAAATTTGATTGGATTCCAGGATAGCATTTTATTTTTGCTTAAGCTTGTTTATCTGAAGTATCTAAGCGGAGAATAAAAAAGTGATTAATATGAACTTTTTATGTCCGCCGCCGAGACTTTAGGAGTATTTGACTCCAGAGGTGGTGACACACTCCTTACATCTCTTGAGGGAACCTAGATATTTCGCAGCATTTTTGACGACATCGAACACATATTTGGTCGTTCTAAGGTAGGTTGTCATTGACACACATTCAAGTATTCAAATGTTTATTTTGGTGTTGATTCAGGTGCCATTCATAGATAATGGCTTTGTGTTTTGGAAGCATTAAATTCCACTCCATTAAGTGATGCTGTTTACATCGGAATTTAATGAACTTAGCATACGCTGCCGTTCCCGTTCTACAGCCGAAGAGCAGGAACGTGAGTCTGGAAACGAAGATAAAAAACAGAGAATACGGTAATCAGATAATAGATCATTGAGGAAGATTAAAAAAATTGTCGGAACAGAACGGAGCCCTGGGGCACGCCAACATTTATTTTGTGAATATCAGACTTGAAACCATCTAAGTAAGTAATTTCTAATCCATTGACGAAGAGAGTCGTCGATCCCATATGAACTCATTTTCGACACACACTGGTACGTGCCGATTAGTGTGTTGCAGAAAGGCTTGAGACGTCCACACAGTACATTGGTTAGGATCATATATGCTACATTTAGCAGGAATATGCCTCAATAGTTTTTAGAAGACGTAGGATTGCTCTATTGCATTTAGGGCTTATAGTCCAGCCATCGGGCATGGCTTCCTCCACTCATATCAGATTGATAATTTAGTGCTTACAACCTTGCAAAACATCATTCCATCCTTGAAAAACTCCGCTCCATTATGGCAAACCATAATGTCGCGTTCTCACGGTAGCGCTTCGGCATATTCGGCATAGAGAGTCGTCGATCCCATATGAACTCATTTTCGACACACACTGGTACGTGCCGATTAGTGTGTTGCAGAAAGGCTTGAGACGTCCACACAGTACATTGGTTAGGATCATATATGCTACATTTAGCAGGAATATGCCTCAATAGTTTTTAGAAGACGTAGGATTGCTCTATTGCATTTAGGGCTTATAGTCCAGCCATCGGGCATGGCTTCCTCCACTCATATCAGATTGATAATTTAGTGCTTACAACCTTGCAAAACATCATTCCATCCTTGAAAAACTCCGCTCCATTATGGCAAACCATAATGTCGCGTTCTCACGGTAGCGCTTCGGCATATTGAGTAGAAACAATGGGCTCTTATGGAGCAATCCGAAATGTAACCTCAGGCGTTTCTGACATTTTTGATAAAAGCCCTAGTAGAGCTACTCTCTACTTCGTCGTGCATTTGAAAGTTATCGGCTATCAGCTCTCCTGTCATTTTTGTAACAAAAAAATTGGAATTGCTCGCTGTAACATTACACGACACCCTGATTTGTTCGATTGGTAGCTACAGGGTAGGTTATAGTGTAATGTATTTATTCCGAATGGGTAACCTCCGATATATTGCCTTTTGCGATAATTTTATTACGATTTTCTTGCACAAAATAGTAATTTGAACAATATATTTGTTGATTTTTCTTTAATTTATTTATTAAAATACATTGTTTGTGAAATTATTTCTCCTAATTAAATTTTAATATAAATAAGAAGAAGTACATTTCTACTCTACCTCGTGCAACGAATTCATATACGAGTATTATAAATTTGAGGAAACAATACTTTATATGTCAGCTCAACGCCGAAGCGACATTCCGGATTGCAATTTTCAAGTTCGTGCTTTCATCGCAAGTTATCCTAAGTTCGATATAAAGCATGTATGAAGCATGCCAAAGCACGCGAGCGCGAACGCGACATTGTGGTTTGGCCGTTAGAGTCGGCTGCCTTGTTATTCTTCAGCTTTTCGATAGCTGCACCAACTTCTTCTAACATTGAAGAGTTGGTTTTTCTTTGATTGGATGTGGGTTCTCTTATTGTCCTATCGCGCTCTCTACCTGATGCCCATTAAGAAGCTGCTATAAACACATCTTCGAATCCCTGCACTTCGGTGACTAGGTTTCCTTCACTGTTTCGAAGAGCCTGCGTTCTGGGCTTGGAGCCAGCTGTCAGTCGCTTAGTTTTCTTGAAAAACATCCGGATTGTTGTTATGTTGATATTCTTGAGCTGGAGGCTGCGTAGGCCCTTTTATTTTTACACAAAATCTTCTCCTCCCTTCTTCTGACTCTTCGTTTAATTCCTTTGTTTTGCGTGGCAGCGTTTGCAGGTGTGCATTTTTTTCAGCTTTTCCATCGTACGCACTTATCATCATATCCATGAATCCTTTCCGATGGTGACTGGCAGCATAATATTGTCTCGGCTACCTCTTTGATGATGTCGCGATACTGATTCCAGTGATTGTTGGCGTTAGTGAATGGTGAGCGAGAGTCTCTCGCTTGGTCACTTTTTCTAAACTCTGATTATTCCAGTCATGCTAAGACTTAAATAAGGCCTGTACCAAAGAGTTCATAGTGATAGAGCTGAGATTTTGTTGAAAGTGTCTTTTGTGTTCTTTAAAAGATCTGTTAATCCGTGTTGCTTGTTTGAGATTTCCTTGAAGAAAATCATCAATATCATCGAGAGAAGTACCCTCTCCTGAAGTCGTATGCGCTCCTGAATATTATAATGACTAGGAGATAGGGAGCCCGGC
Organism: Volucella bombylans; assembly: GCA_949129095.1. Lineage (NCBI taxonomy): Eukaryota > Metazoa > Arthropoda > Insecta > Diptera > Syrphidae > Volucella > Volucella bombylans. Next base: position 88,009,070 of record OX422144.1, read on the forward strand.
AGGGCATTCCACAAGCGAGTTGTTCGAATCACTATACTTCAGAGTACGTCCGAAAGTGGGCTTGAGCGTATACTGATGAGCATTCTTTTTATATACAATATACATATATGTATGTAGATGCAGAAAGTACAGCGGAGGAGTAAATGTCCGTCTCAATGGTCAACAGCATCTCCGTTATGCAGGTTATACTATATTTGCCAATTATTCTCTTCAAGTAGTATTGCCGGAAACGTCAAAGCGAAAAAAACGATTGTACCTAATTAATATTTTCTTGAAGTTTTCTGCTTAAATTAAATCCTTTGTAACGATATAATGTCTAAATAATAAACTTAAATAACTATTTGAAAGTTTCGGGTTTTTTTTTTTTTTAACTATATAGTGTCAGAAGTTTTTCCTTGCGTGTTGTTGCCTTGGTGATGATTTGATCCCACATTTCGTTGATTTCCTTAATTGCATGAGATGGTTGGCGGTTTCATCAAACTGATGAATCTTTTCTCGCAGAGCGACTAAATCGCGTTCAACTCCTTCATGTTTCATTTGCAATGTCTGTACAATGCGAAGATGCTTTCCAAGGTCGCCACTGTTGAGCGCGTTTTCTTTTTCATCGATCCATTCCTTGGTCTCGTCAATATCTCGATGGAAACGTTGTACTTCATGAGCAAAAATTACAGCGGAGGAATAAATGTCCATCTCAATGGTCAACAGCATTTCTTTTATGCAAATTATGCTGTATTAGTCAATTGTTCCCTTCAAGTAGTATTGCCGGAAACGTCAAAGCGAAAAGTTTAACCTCAAGTCCATTTAAAACGATTGTACCTCATTAATATTTTCTTGAAGTTTTCTCTTTAAATTAAATCCTTTGTATCAATATAGTGTCTAAATAATAAACTTAAATAACTATTTGAAGGTCTCGGAAAGTTCCTCAGAAATGAAACGAAGAATAATATTTGTCAATTGCTGTTTCTATTTCGAAAGAAGGACATTGTCAAGAAATACAAAGCCGACTCTTTATAAAACTATCATCCCAGTTCTACACTTTTGCCCGGAAGCACCGACGCTAGAGATGGCGAACGGTCGTTTTTTATCCTAGATTCTAAGAGTATTTTTTTTCACACGACATTGGAGATGGAGACATAGCACCGAACTCTACGGTCTATACAGCGTCATCGAAAACTATTCAGGCTTTTAAGAATGCTGCAGCAAACTAATCCACATGCAATAATAGTTAATTAAAAAAAGGAAATTGCTTATCGTAGTTTTTTTTTTTGCATGTACGAGTATAGTCTTAAAGGCTTTTAATTTAGTGGGGGCTAACGCCTCCATTTATTACGCTTAATGCAAGCTTAAACTACCTTAAAACTTAACAAGAGTTGAGGGTTAGGAAGTAAGGGAATGGTGGAGGAGATCAAATTTAAGACGAGAAGTGCTCAGGTTAAAATCAAAAAGTGGGAGGTTTCAGTTGAACTTACGGAACATGGGGGAGATTGGTTCGTTAGAGGCATAAGAGATGCGGTGGGTTGGGATATATAACAGACGAGGACAGCGTAAATTATTAGTATTGAAGGAAATAGAATTGTAAAGTGCAGTCTACAAAATCGGAGAACAGTTGATGAATGAAGAGAATGTCAGCTACGTCTCTGCGTTTTTCAATGGTATTCAGGTTAAGAAGTTTGAGGTGGTCGCGATAGGGAGGTAAGATAAATGGGTCACTCCAGGGTAGTCCACGAAGAGCAAATCGAAGAAAACCATGTTGAATGTTTTCGATTCGAGATATATGAATTCGCTGATAGGGCGACCATACTTGGCTGCCATATTCAAGGTGGGGCCGGACAAGGGTAATGTAAAGTGACCTTGTCACATAAGGGTTGCAAAATTCTTTAGACCAAACTTTGATAAAACCGAGCGATGAGCTGGCTTTAGGGATTATCTTATCAATATGCGAACGGAGGTTTAACTCTCTATCGTATAAAATTCCAAGGTCGCAAAGGGATTGAACCTGGGGAGAGGGGGATTGATTGGACTTACGAGACAAAGTCATAGATTGGCATTTGGAGACATTAAGCTCAAAGCAATTTTTTAGACACCAAATAGAAAACCTATCGAGGTCTTCTTGAAGGAGAACATAGTCTTGGGGTGAAGAAATAGTTTTGGAGAACTTAGTGTCATCGGCGTAAATGGATACGGAGCAGTGTTTGATAATCCTCTCAAGATCGTTTATAGTTATAATGAAAAAGAGGGGACCTAGATGGCTGCCTTGTGGGACATCAGAAGTGTCTAAAAACAGGGTTGAGAAGGCTGACCTAAAGCTAAAGCTATAGTAACGGTTCTCCAGATAAGAAGATATCCATTTTAACAATATGGGGTCAAAACCGAGGGAAGACAATTTGAAAAGGATCAGTTGATGTGATATTGTATCGAAAGCCTTAGCGAAATCTGTAGCAATAACGTCAATTTCGTTGCTATTTTCTAGGGCTGAAATCGCAAAGGATACGAATTCAACTAAGTTTGTAGTAGTTGATCTACCTTTTATAAATCCATGCTGACTGGGTGACTGATGAACTTAGAACTTCATATAAAAAACTTTCGAACATTTTAGGTATCTGAGAAAGCTTAGCAATGGGACGGTAGTTGGTTACTTCATTTTTTGATCCCTTTTCGTGAACCGGGGTTATGAAAGAGGTCTTCCAAACTTGGGGGAATTCCCCTTGTGTGAGGGACAGATGAAATAGGCAGGAAAGTGGGTGCGAAAGATTGGTGGCACACTTTTTGAGAAATATTCCTGGGAGCCCATCTGAACCGGATAAAAATTCATCATTGAGATTTTGTAACTTCGATAAGGGTGGGATCAATAGGTTGACAGAGAGAGGGGCCAATGGAGAAATTGGGAAGTTACTTGACATAGATGGAGTCGAGTACGAAAAGGTTGTATCATGGAGGGGAAATAGATGATGTTTTTTGTTACGAAAAGGGGAAGTAGTGAGAAATGGAATTAGGAGGGGGGGTGAAAGTTGTCGACAGTTGATAGGATAAAGGGGCACAACGTTACTGTGGAGTTAATAGGATCACTAGTGAAAATAAGGTTTAGTTGCCTACCGATAGAATTAGATACGCCATTTAATTGGCACAGGCATGAGTCAGTTATGCTATCAATGAAAAGACATTCCTTGGATGAACTGGCGTTTGACGCGATAAAAAATAAGTGATCATCCGATGGAATCCACTTTAGCAGGGGCAGATTAAAGTCACCAAAGATAAGGATATCGTCGATGAAATCACTTAGGTCAATTAGTTGGTCAATTGCTTTAATAGCAAGGATGTAGGATTCAATAGGATGCACCGAGTTCTCATTTCAACTAGATATATTCACGTTGATTTTGGGCTCTGAAATGATGCTTATTTCTGTGTCCCTCCTCTGTATTGAAATCCATTGATTACATTACCTCTTCGAAGGCCGCATTTTAATCGAATCTATGAATAATTATGTATGTTGATGTAAGCCGAAGGTTGACTTTGTAAAAACAAAAATATTCATGATGGAAAGGAAAAGAATTAATAAAAAAAGTCAATAACTTTCCAGACATCATACCCATCATGCGAGTAATCAGAAGGTACTCGTATTTGAAATGTTTTCGGATTCAAAAAGTTCGATAACAAATTACGGGAAATGAAGATTTAGAAAATTCTAGCCGGGTCATGGGAAAATAGACTTATTTTAATGAAAACATTTCCATCACAAGCTTATGGCTGAGATACGAGTATTTTTGACACACATAATGGGTTAGGAATACTATTTTGTGTAATCATTTTAATTTATTTCTCCACAAGGACCATTGCTCCCATATGAGCGCATTAGCAGCGGCACACATACGAGTAGTAGTCATTGTTGTCATGGTACTCGTAATGTTAATCCGTTTGATTTACGTCCCAGCATTCAGGCGTGTTTTTAACAAATTACATTTGACTAGTCTAATGGGGTTTGTTATCCATTAATGGGATTATCTTCTTCCTTTGACGTGAGCTTAACGTATTTTAATGCTCCCGAAACGTTAAATATATTTTTATACCAATTGTACGTTCTGTCTGAAAAACTAATTGTTAGTCGTTTTATCAAAGATTTGTCATATGATACTCAGCTTCAATGCTTTTAATGGAAAGTAGAGTATTTCGACTTTGGCATATCTACTCGTAATTCAAAAATAACAAAGACGAATAACAAAGAAGAGTTTAATGATATTTGATATTTAACCCTTTAATATCTAACGGTAATTATTCGTACCCCCTAATCTTCCACCAAATATTTCAAACACCTGACCTGCATAACGGACAATTATCATTGTCGATCCTTAAAAGTACCGTTTGGCAAGCAAGCTGTCATTATTTGAATTCTGGCGAAAAATAAAAAATCTGTGAAACTTGCAAGTTGAGACTTGAACAAACGGCGGAGTAAGTGAAGTGTGAAAATTTCAAAAATATATTAAAAATAGAAAATTTTATTTATATATTTATTTATTCGTGTAGATTTATACAATAAGATACAATATCTTCTTAGAGAGCATAAGCTTAATTTATAAAATGTTTAAAAATGTATATGTTGAAAAAAGAAGCTAACAACATTGAAGATATTATTATTTGAATCCGAAAAGAGAGAAAAAAAAACAAGAATAAACATTGAGAGAGTGATAAAGGAAACAATTAAAAAGAAAAGAAATGGGATAGATTAATAGAAAAAAAAATCATCATCATATTAGTGTCTCCAAGTACTCCTTGTGCCTCCTACCGAGGAGCGCTGTACAGCTAATCATCCTTAGATGTCAAGGAAGAAAGTTCCATAAACGTATCGCATTTATAAAAAAATTGGCGCTCGGATATTAAAGACGTCTAACGTATTGGCAAAAGGTTTGTGGGAAACCATTCTCACTTTAAAGCCGAGCACTACAACCTCGCATGTAAACTAGCGACTACCTTATCAACACCGGAAATCTAGATCTGTGGAGTCCAGAACTTTATGGTTCAGATTATGGCGTAACTTTCAAATCTCACTAGTTATCAGGATTTTATTCATAATGAAAAAACAAAAACCGAATCAAAGAGGAAAAATGCGAGTTAAACTTTAGGCGTAGTATCGGATTTTTTTTAAATAAATGACTCGGAAATCTAGCACCTTTCAAATTCCACCATTCAAAAGGCTAGTTAGTGCAAGCGAGATAGAGATATGAGTATAACCTGCCATGTTTATAGCAAAATGAGCAAAGATCCGTTTTGTCGGCTTCCGGGGAGGAAAAAAAATTTGGAGTGATCGTTCGGACGCGTGGGTGTCGAGCTGAAGTATTTTTGTATTAAATTGTTTTTCTCTTCTTTTTTTGTATGATATATGTGCGCTTATATTGTAGAACGTGAAAGTCGAATACCCTAGAAGACTAGAAAATATTAGAAGTTAACCAAAAATAAACCGAAAATCGTGAAGCTCGCAAATCACACCACTCCGCGTCCATCATCTCGGAAAAGTCGCCACAGGCATTGTCGCTGTCCTGAAAATTCTTTGAGTTCAGGAGACTAAGACCTAAAATAAGTTAAAGGTACATTAAAACTGATTGTACTCAAGTGCCCGCGGTTCGACAATTTCACTAACCCTCGGAGCGAATCAACAATTTTGGTTTGACACGTGGTCGGCAAGGCCACATAATTAATCTTTTTGGGGGCGGAAACGCTTGAGGAATCAATCAATACGCGCAGCTATGCCACATGCCACAGTGCTACACAGCCCACGGAACATCTGCTGCGGTCATCTAAATTTCGTAAATACAGCATTTTTAAGATCTAACGGGCTCAGCGGAGCCATATACATCTCAAACACAACACCAAATTCAATGAGAATCAATTCATGAAAATTAGCATTAGTTTTAATAAGATGAAAGCTAAGTATTATATGATAGATGTCCAATTTGTATTACGCATTTGGAGTATTGTAAGCTTCGCTGTTCAAACATTTCTTTTCAATTCTTTACAACAGTGACTTCCTACAAAGTAAAGCAATGATGGATTGCGGTGCACCTCAAGCCATCATCCTTTAGCAAGAAACAAAAAACAAAATGAGAAAAATTTTTGAAGGGGTAAGTCAATTTGCATTATTTTTTTTGGTATTTAATAAATTACATATTTGTCGTTTGAGCCTATAAGTATGTAGAGTAATAAATTTGTTAAATTTGGGCCACATTTATACCTACATATGTATGTTTGTAACACTGACAGAAAAAAGTTCCGAATGTAACCTATTTTATTTAAAAGGAACTAAATATGAGAAAAGATTTCTAAGATAAGTTTACACAAAGTTAATTAAAGATAGAATGAAGTAAATTAAAGTATAGAAAAAATAATAATCACAAAGATATGTGTTCAAAGTAAAATCATAGTACTTACGAGTACATATGAAAAAAACAAAACAAAATAGAGAAGCTTAAATAACAGCGCTCCCCAAGAAGAATTGCTTTTAAATAATTGTGAAATACCTTCATATATAAAGTATACGTAAGCACATAAGTTTATATATTTATACGTATATATATATATAAATAGATTATAAAATCACATAATAACCTATGATTGCAAATATGAAATACGTGCACACATGGAACATATTATCTCTGTATACTCGTATCTACAATATGATATTCCTCAAATGTATTTAGTTGGTTAGTTTTAATGAAGGAAATCATTTGTTTTTTTTAAGAACCATTATAACGTTTAGGAATAGAAATAAGCAAAACTATCTTTATTATTTCTTATTTTTTCCTGAATCATTTTTTTTTTCTTCTTCGTGGTCAATTTGTTCAGAGATCCTTACTGAGTAGTTTTTTTTTGGGATAATCGCAACAACATGATTTCCGTTTAGTAAGCATACGGAGAATGTGACGGAATGATTGAGAAAGTGGTGACAGGATGGGTGGGTAGCAATTGTAATAGGGGTATGCAACCTTTTTAGGTTAGATACTGACTTAACTTCGGGGTAGTCGCAAACAGAGCGCCGCGATTACCATGGATGTTGAATATATCATATTTAGCTAGGGGTGGGCCAGCTCAAGGAGAATTTACACCTTTCTTCTCCCCCTCATTCTCTATATGGATACGTGTGTATGGTAAATTGATGGGAACTCGGGCCTCGCAATCCAACTTGTTGTTGCTTTTTTTTTTGGTTACGACGGCAGATGTGTTACCTTTCTGCTACTGGGGCAACTTCTTTTTGTTTTATTAAATTTACGCTTGTGCTCAGAATCACAATTGCAAACAAGTTCACAACCGTAAAGCAGAAGTATGACGTATCGATAGATTTTTTTGAGATAACCAAGCATTTGGACTTAAGTGGATTAACGCATAGACTATTTTTCCGCGACCAATTGCGAATATTGTTTAAATCTTCGTTACCTTCGACAGCTGCATTTTCCGCCAGACCTAAGGGAAAACTTTTCCGCATCTGAACATTATCAGCATACATATTTACTTGAGTGTTTTGTAAGCAATTGGGTAAATCATTTATGTACCAGTATTGACCACTGTGGGACCCCTCTATTTAACCTGAGAAGTTCAGATACGGAGCAGTTTGACACAGCTGCCTGATATCTTCAGTTTAAGTAAGGTGTCGAAGAATAGGAGAAATTAAACTGGCTCAAAAGCCTTAGAGAAATCCAAAAGGATTAGAAGACTTACATTGTTACAGTCAACATCTTGTCTTATGTTTTCAACCACATCAATGAGAGTTGTAGTACAGCTATTTTGGGGACGAAAACCTAACTGGTTAACATATAACAAATTTCTGTTGCACAGGAATGTTCGTATTTGTTTATTCATTATTCTTTCTAGGACCTTGGATAGAAATGGTAGAATGGCAATTGGCCTAAACTCATTTTAATTTTTTGAAATTGGTATAATTTTAGCTTGTTTCCAAACTGAAGGAAAAACACTTGACATAAATATTGTATTAAAAAGATGCGTTATATATTTTAAGATATTAGGAAGTATAGCCTTGATGAAAACCAGATAAATTTCATCAAGGCCAACAGAATTGGATTTTATACATATGTAGCTCTCTAAAACGTCGATCTCATCCCCTGATGAAATACTAAAATTTGATGAGAAAAAGAAACTATTCTCAGTTAATGGAGTCGTTGTATCATCAGTGGCTTCTTGACATGGCAAAGTAATAAATTTCCTATTTAATTGTTTTTGTTTGCCTATACCAATATCACGTATGTTTTTCCAGAGTTTATGTTTGGTTTGTGATGGGTCTAGTCGGGAGCCGAGGTAACGCCTCTTTGCTTCACGTAACTCGGTCATTACCAAACAAGGTTTCTCAGCCTTTTAAAATCATGAATTAGAACATCTAATCGAAAACGCTTCCAAGTTTCATACGTCTGGTCACGCTCATATATCAGTTTTCTTATATTACTACTGAACCATGTCATGTTTTTTCTTGTTTTGTTGTTTTTGTAATTAACTGAACATGGAAATCAAACAAGTTTTTTAAAAATTGCAAGGTAAGTTTAATTTTCTAATAGAATTAGTTAGTTAGCCTTATCGATAAAAATATTTTTACGAGTTTTACACATATTTCCAGTTATTTTTATTCTAAGATTATGAAAATCTGCTGGGGACTGCAAAGTACCGTCAGGGACTTTGGGTTTATTTTTATGTGAAATAATGAATGGTACATATTCGAATTTGCTAAGTAATTGTAGTGTCGTTTTAGGTCATTTACGATGCGCGATATCTCAAATAATATCGCACTGATCGAAGCCTATCTTCTAGAAGACCTTCCAGAATGTAACGCCGGATCTAGTGTACAAGTGCCCGATGACGAGAATCCTTCAACATTCAATCACAACACTTGAGGGACTTCGATGAAATTCTCGAAGAAGCATTTGGAAAGAGAGCTCCTTCGATTAGGTAAGGTTCCAGTCTATTTTCAAATTAATTGCAAGTGATCTATTTCGAAGTTTTCGGATTCTCTTATGCAGTGATGAAATTAGCTTCTTAATTCTCTATTTGTTTACAACTGCAAAAACTAAATATTAGCATCAGACCAGCTTAATTTTAGACACTGAAAGTGATTTTGACAAAGACAAGTTGTCAGATTTTGTATACTACACTCAAACAGCGAATTTTGCTGGTACTAGCAGTATTGATTCTACTTTGACTAAGCACGAAGTCCATAACGAAGTGGTTCCATATCCGCTCTTACCTTCTTGAAAACAAAAGAAACAAATATGGATCCTTAAATTGACCGTACACCGAAACAGTTTAACTTGGAATAGATGTTACAATATCTTGTTGTAAATGATACGAAAAGAATCGAGTTTAGATAAAGAGCATAATTTTCAAAATTGATTGAGCAGGAAGAAATTTTATAAGGTACCCCCTACCTAAGGTAGGTACGTACAAACTTAGGCGACGCTACAGTTCGTGGTGAAACTTGGCCTCAACTAAGAAGACCGCCCGTTAACCCGGTCTTTAGCTCACTGACTCTAGTTGCGCACTCAAAGTCAGTTGAGGTGCCCTTCTACTAGTGGGTGCTACTTAAAGTGAGGTCTCCTTCTATTGCATTGTCCCTCTGGGTTAGATTCGAAGACCCTGCGAGTCGGAGCATTGGTGTCCATCCGCTTTACATATCCTAGTCATTTCAGGCCACTGATGCGCAATTTTCTCAAAAGCTCCACGCGAACAAGACCGAAGGATTTTTCTCTAGAGTCTATGCTTTATCGCTATAAAATAGAAATGGGATGATCAAAGTCTTGTATAGACTCTGCTTAGTTTTCGTAATAGGGCCTTGCTACTCAATTATCTTCTTAGCCCAAGGAAACAGCGATTGGCAAGAGTGATTTTTTGTTATATTTCTGCTGAGGTATTATTGTCAGAATTTATGGCAGAGTCGAGGTAGTCTCTTATTACCTCGAAATTATGGCTGTCGATTGTAACGTTGTGTCCAATTTGTTTATGTTGTGTGTGCCTTCTTGTTGACAACATTCTCCCATTATGTCGATATCATCGGTGTACGCTGGTAGTTGTGAATTTTAATTTTGCACAATTCTTTTAAATATAATGTTAAAGAATTCACATTACCACACGTCACCTTGTCTGAAACCTTTTTTGACGTCAAAGGTCTCGGTTAAGTCGTTACCAACTTTGACGGAGTAGCGGGCGTTCTCAATCATCGTTCTGCACAGACGGACGAACTTGGCAGGGATGCTAAAACTATACATGGCTCTAGCTTGTCTCTATAAGTGCCTTCAGATCGACGAAAAGATGGTGAGTAACGATTTCGACTTCTTAAGTTTTTTTCCAGGATCTGCCGGAGTGTGAAGGTTTGGTCGGTTGTAGACTTTCCTGGTCTGAAGCTGCAGCGCCAATATGGCAAATAAGATCTTGTATGCGATGTTGAGCAGACTCATACCTCTATAGTTGGTGAAGTGAAGGGGATCCATGTTTTGTAAATCGGGCAGACAATGCTCAGACTCCATTCATCAGGCATACACTCTTCTGACCAGATCTGAGAAATGAGTTGGTGCATGCTCTCCAGCAGCTTTGAATACCTCGGTCGGTAAACCGTCAGGTCCAGCTGTTTTGTTTTGTTGGATTTAAGCTTTAAGACGGAAGTTTTGGCTATCACCGTGTATGTTGAATGATCTACTCTGCCTGACGGCGGAATGTTGGGCTTTATCACCATTATACAATTCTCAGCACCAACTGACTCTACAACTTGGTTTCCTTTTTCATCTTTAAAGGGTTCTTTACATGTCTGCTTGCCTTGATACGTTATTTTTACCAGCTGGTAAAACATGTGTATGGTATTCCTGGAGTATAAACTCTCAATATTTTCAAACGCGTATTTCTCGTGCTCTTTCTTCTTCTTCTGGAGAACCCAATGTTCTTCGCGCCTCTTCTGCTCAGTGAGCTCACGGGCAGTTTCCATGCTTCGTTGTAGCACCGCTTTATAAGATTCTTGTTTAGCTGTGCTTGTCAGCATTCTTCATCAAATCAGGGATTTCATGGTGGTGGTCAGGTGAAGTGCAGCATATCCGTTGCGGCATTTCTGGTAGCACGTTGGTTTTCGGTACCTGATGCTGGTCATAGGAGTTGTTGAGATATTACAAATATGCGTTTGGCGAAGATTCTGGCAGGTTTTTTTCTTCTTTTATAAAGAACATAACACTCAAGTGGGTATGACTACACTTACGTGCTAAGTTTTTCAGAAAATGGAACAGAAAGAGAAAGAAAGATGTTTGGGTTCAGTGGTTATTTATCTCCATGTTGTTTTATTCCAGACAAAGACTAATCTTCATGACTTGAATTCCCTGAATAAAAGAATATATTTGGATTGTGGTTGAGAGTGCACGCCAAACCGTCGGATTTGAAAGCCATTACACTGCCATTTGTGCCACGGCCACCCACGGCAGTCTCTTGCGATTGTAGCTTTTCTATGTTATATCTTCTCAAAATACTCATTCTTTGTTGTTGCGTTTACGAAATTTGCATTTGTACCTTGGCTGCAACAAGGTGATGATTAGAGTCAATGTTGGCTCCCCGGAAGGTTCGGACGTCCAGAATACTGGAGGCATGTCTTACATCCATCGCAATGTAATCAATTTTGTTTAGCGTTTCATGATCATATATATTATTTTACCTCGCGCCAAAGTCAATAAGCCTATGCCAATTGCCAGACGTGTTATCGGATAGACTATGTTTACCAACTGTCCTATCGCAAAATATTCTTCCTTTCCTATCCTGTCATTGAAATAACCTAGTACGATTCTAGCATCAGACTTCGGACATTGTTCATATTACGAATCAGCGAATGTCCTTCATTGCCATTCTGCACATGGCTTGCCTCTAAACTTGTTGCAATATGTGGCTTTTAATTAGTAGAAGAGGTGATGAGTAAGTACTTGGACTTCACGGGATTTTTCCAGAATTTGTTGTACTGTGAATGTTTGATCAAAATCACTAATGGTTTCAGGTTTTTATACAATACGACAAATACTACCTAGTACGCGATTGAAAGGAGATTGATGCACATATAGCTTGCGCCACGAGTGCTGAGATTCCATTCATCAAGCTCACTTTCTCACTTTCGCACCGCACCACCGGCTATGTATAACCGTATTACCACTACCACAGATTTGTGTTCGAGTCTTGTAGGCTCAGTGCGTTCTTTTTACCTTTTGGTAAATCCTCCGAAAGGTGTCTTTGGAGTTGCACCTCTTATTGTTTTTTCGCAAAAGTCGATGTTTTTTTCTACTGGTTTGCTCGTTGAGCATCCGAATCGCTCTCGTCCATCCAAGCTGTGACGCTCTATAGGCGCGTTATTTTGTTGCATGCGGTTGCCTGCACTTTCCATCGAACCAGAGGTTTCGTGCGGGTGGTCATCTAAAACTCAACCCAACTGTTTTGGAATTTCTGACGGCTTTTTATCATATAGAACTGTTCTTCAATACTTAGTGCGGGTTAAAAGGGCTTCAATGAGAGGTTGAGCTATACGTGATTGGCAAAGTTTCTATCGCGTTGCTGCTTGTGCAACATTAAATCTTCACCCAGTATTTATTCGCTGTTGTAGTGTATGGGATATCCGCTGAGATGCTTTGCTGCAATTAGATAGTGGCCCGAGTCTATATTGGCAGCTCTGGTATATCACAGCATGATCACCTGAAATAATTTTAATGTCACATCACCACCATCACCAGATACCCGACTAACCTTGAAAAATCCTTATTGACGTCAGCTCGTTGAAGTTGCTTATATATATAAGGATCTTGGCATCCCGACTGATGAAGCCACTGTTGATTAAGTCACACGAATTCGTTCGTCGTAAGTACTTCTTCTCAGGTTCAGTCATTTTTGAAAGGACAGTATAGTGTTGCAATTTTCTCTTGCTCAACTTGTAGCCTTATATCGGGTCCGGTAGTACCATGAAGAGGTAAAATAAATACAACTGATGTGCTGCCTGTCAGTACAGCACTCGGCATTGTTAGGTTGACTCTACTTAGAGCCCACCCTAATGGTACAACACAAAAACACCGTTCAAGTATCAAGAAGTCTAGTAATTAAATGATCACCACAAATGCCAAACACATTCATGAGATCATCCAGTGATGGATGAAAGTTTGTCACTCCGATTCTTGTAAAAGTTGTCTTTTCTGTCCAAATGATCCTCTCAATCGTCTCATCTCGAGCTTTTCTTTTTTCATATTCTTTCACAAACTTGAATTATTTTAGGTAAGCACTTTGAAAGTAACACCCTGCATTGGACTGAAGTGGTGATGCATCCTATACATTTTTGTGTTAGGAATTTCGTGTTTCTCCAGAAGTCTTCTAACAGAAATGCGAGGCAATTCACTAGCTAGAGAAACATTTAGGTGATACTCTTCCTGACACTGAAAAATATAAAGATCGAAATAAAAACGAGTAACAAAAAAACCGGTTTATTGTTTCTAAATTGTTAAAATGATGTTTAACAAGCAAGCTGCATTTAATTTTGTAACCAATGAGCCTTTTAATGAGGTCAATCCTCTACATAATGGCTCTATTCCTCGATGAAAGAATATCATGTGCTCTTTCCACCCCCTCAACTCAATCTAGAAGTTCTATAATTTTTCTCAATACTCGGATTCGTCTTGAAAATAGCTCCATAACAAAAATGCAAACACTTAAAGCCATCAATGTGGCAAATAACTGAAAAGCTCCCAATAACTTCGCAATGGACAAAGCCATCGGCTCCCGATTATCCAATATGTGTTGAAAATTTTGAGTGCTTACATAAATATTTCGGAATTTTTTGATATGTCCATGTTGGACTAATTGCGCCAGCCGATTATTCAATTCGTCCTGAAGAAACGAGAACTTTGGCATGTAAATGCTGAAATACAGCATTCTATATGGATGCTTGACGATGTAGTATTCGCTGTACCTTGACGAATTTTTATTGTACAATGACAAGTAAGTTTCCTTAGTTATTAACGCATACTTCCCATGATGTCTGTCGAATATGTCGAAAATCCCAAACAAAGGAACTTCATACTGAATGACTCTTCTAGCCAACTCTGGAATTTGATCGACGAAGAAATTGAAACTGGTTTCACATATGAATGTGAATCCTTGATCGATGGCCTCGTTTAGGTTAAGTGGAATACCTTTCTCTGGTTGACTATGAAGGAATTTAAATATGGAACCTTCATACGAACTACGGAGAATGAGAAAGGTGAAGAACCATAGCATCAAACGAATCGGTACTAAGTACTTTCGGGAGCAGGTTGCCTCTGTGAGTCTTGTGACTTTTTGTGATATCTTCCTACAGAACTTCCTCAGTAAAAGTATCAAAAGGATTAGAATCCATGTTAGCTGGTCAAAGGGGAATAATAATATCTCCAAGGGGCTATAAGTCGGAGGTTTTTTGACAACAATTAGAAGGAAGGTTGAGTGGTATTCCAGTGTATAGGCAAAGAGTTCCATTCGAACTTTATCAGAAGCCAGTCCTCCAATTACAAGATCTCCTAGCCGTTCATTTATCTAAATAAAAAAGAATTCCCCTCAAAAAAAAAGGCAAAAGAGAAATTTTTTTTGTGAATTTTACCAATTGAAAGGAACCCGTCATGTTTTTGGTGGAGAAGATCCGCCCTCTTCCCTTAGGGACCATAACAATTTCAATTGTAAAATTCATCAATTGTGCCAAGTAGTTCAAGGTATTTCCATCGATTCCGGTGAGCTTGCCATCATTTATCATCATGTAAGGAAATTCCCTCCATATGCCGGCTCTCAAAGGACATCGATGAAAGTTCTCTGTTTTCCGCGGAAAGGATGGTGTTTCCCATTCAAAAACTCCATTGATGAAACGATTTTGAACGATGGGACTCGTACTCCTACAATTGCTTTCATTGAATGGGAAAAATGTATACAAAGTCACAATTCCACTCGAGTTCTCAATGAGAATGTTCACGTTTATGATGAAATTGTCCGAGCAATAGCATATCATTTCATGCATTACCTCCATCGTGTCTATTGAGCCACCATTTGGCAGAACAATGAGAAAAAGTCCATTTCGTCCTGACAAATTGTGTTCGAGACTTCGTTGATTCTCAATTAAATATCTAAACGAAATCGGTTAATATGACGTGTCAATGTAAAAAAAAAGTCACTTACTGAAAAGACTTTACAGAATCGACGAAATACAAACAGACGTGAACTTTGTATAAAGGACTTGCTCTCAAGTCGAGCGATACGAGAAAATCATCGTTCGCGCTGAGAAATTGATTGACTGTACTTTCGAAATTCCTTTGGATGACCTTTTTTTCCGATTTAATTTTTAATCGGATGTTTATGGTGAAGGTGACATCTTCATTGCGAATCAAAACCGACAGACACTCAGCGATGTTATCCTTATCTTTCTGAATATTAACACTTGAAGTTGTGGTGGTAAGTACGAGTATTCGTATGAGCAAATAGATTGTCCAAAACCTTGCCATTGCCTCGAAATCAAGAAATCTACTGACGTTCGTGTTTAAAAAAAATCACAATTCCAACTGGTAGCTATTAAGCGATGAATTGCTGTGTCATAAACATTTTAAAATGATTAAATCTGGCAATAAAAAAGCTAAACAGGCTAAATAAATTGCAACCATTTACGGGTTAGGCATAGTGTGTAGGCACTATGTCCTTACGAAGAAATGTCACTGTTAGAAGTTTTTTTTTTGTTTGGAGGGGAAAGCTAGTGCGAGGCTCCTACTCATTATACCTTACCTCGGCTAAAAAATAACGTCCCTGTCTTCGTCCCGCGGAAGCGCCATGAATCTTAACTTAATGGAGTAGATTATGGCCTTTGGCTAGAAATCATTGGCTTGTTAGGCCGATGCCAATTTCCAGAGGCTCTATTCTACGTTGCTGTGTTAGTGTGAGTATGTATGTATGTGTGGGGAAAAGTCAAAATGTGGCACGTATCTACGATTTTTATTCATGCATGTGTTTCTTAGGATCCCCATCACTAACTGTCAAACTTCAGTCCATTTTTCCTCTGAGAGGGTCATTTTGCTAACAATCTAACTTGCATGGGATAAGTTTCCACCTGGTTTTCTGAACCGTAAACAGTATAAAATTGTGTTATCTACATCCTCCTCCTGTTTCGGACAGAATGGACAGATTGGGGAGGAGTCACGTCCGAATTTGTGCAGATATTTTCTGAACACATCATGACCGGTTAGGAACTATGTTGCTTTCTCCAACTCTTCTGTCCATCCAAGGTTCTATGTTGGGGATAAGCTGGTGTGTCCATATTCCTTTATTGATATTGTTGCATCCGTTCTGCCACTTTTGAACTGATACATACCTTTCCTCAATATGGAACTCGCCAATTGATCCGTTGGGTGGACAAAAACGTATTCTTTTGTGTACGCGTCCCATTTCTTCGTACCCCTCAATAGGGACAATCGAAATTTGTTATTTTATAATGGCAATTCTGTTAAAGCAATATCTGCAAACATTTTTGGGAATTGTGCAGTAGTATATGGCAAATCACCATGGAATGTTGAACAACGTCTGAAAATCATCAAATTTTGCAGTTTGAAGTTGACCCAAATGTCGTCAAAAAATCATCTTTAACGACGAGTTCCATTTTTGAATGGAAGTATGTGTGAATAAGCAAAATGGTCGATACAAATTAACACGAGATACACTAGCACAAAATGTATTCCGAGAAAGTCACTGTTTGGTGTGGACTTAGGTCTGATTTCCAGTCCGTACTTCTTGCAAAATGGACCCTGCATTCCCATAACTGTCAAACTCGAGCGCTACAGATCTATAATAAGCAGCTTCCTAGGGCCTAAACTGGATGATATGGATACTGACAACGTGTGGTTTCAACAGACGGACATTCTACGAGCGATTTGAAAGCATGGTTATCCCGCGCGGCGGCGACGTGAACCGGCCACCAAGATCGTGCGATTTAACGCATTTAGATTTCTTCCTTTGGGGCCGCGGAAGCCGCGGTAGTAATTTGAGCGACGTTATATTCCATACTTAATGCCATAAAATGTTTTTTTCAATAAAAAAAAATCGAGTGGATATCTCAGACACAACTGGTTTTATCAGGGCATCATCCCAGCTAAAAGGCTCGCCGCTTTCTTTGAGACGCAGATTGTTCTCAAAGCGATTATTCTATATGTTATATTCGCGATGTATTTCGCTCCGATGCTTTTATTGCCAGTGCGCCCCCACACTCTGGAGACGCGTACAATATAACTAAGCTTATTATTTCAGACTGTAATAATCTGCGACTGCATCTGGGTTCACCGATGTTTAGCTTAATCTCATCAGCAAGGATTGGGTTTTCGCAACATAGTCTAGGTAAGCCTTAATTCTAAGTCTATTATTAATCATAACACCTACATACGAGTAGGTACTTTAATGTGGGTTTTGGTATTATAACTTGATGTTATTACAGTACACGCATGTATTCAACCTCCTTGCGGCTGGTGAGAATAACTGCTCCTGTTTTATGTTCTGCTAAATTCAGGCATGCTATCTCAAGCCAGGTTTTGACCAGGGAAATCGGTTCGTTTATTGCCGATTCTACTTCGTGTAGCCGCTTGGTCACTGTTACGATGGTGATATCATCGGCAAAGTCTATTATCTTCAGGTTTGGGGGCTTTGGGAGTCTGAGGACACTGTTATGCATAATATTCCACTGCAAATGGCGTAAGACGGATCCCCGTGATACACCTCCTGTTACTTTGTAGTGTTTAATGCTCTCTTCGGTGTCATATATTAGCTTTCTGTTCTTGAAGTAACCAGATATGATTCTGAGGATAAGTTTGGTCCGTCCATTCTAGCGGGAGCATTCATTATAAAGCTCCAGTTTGCTGATTTGAAGGCATTTCTAATGTCTAATGTGACAACTGCACAGTACTCCGTTGCTCCCGATGGCAGCGTTTGGTATATCAATCATTGATTTGATTGATCTACTGTGGAGCGGGATTTTCTGAACCCAAAGGAGTATTCTGACAGTTCACTGCTTTCTTCTGCTAATGTCAACAGTCTGCTATAACTGACTTTTTCTACAATTTTTCTTATGGTATCCATCTTTTTCTCCTTTGGGGAGAAGCACTAAATGCAGTAGTTTTAGTCTTAGTTGGTAAGTATTAATGACCTCCTTAAACGTTTCTCCTCCAAAATTGTGTCTCTCCACTTTGGACAAGTCATTTTGGAGTAGTTTCGGCATTTGTCTTCTAAGAAGTCGAAAATCAAAGCTTTATGTTCACTTTGTGTATAGTCTTCTCTGACCCACCATTTTGTATTACGTACTATAATGCTACTGACAAAGGTTATGTATACGTGTCCGTCTTTCGTAAAATATTTTTTGTGCTTTCGTTAACTAGAACTATGTCCAGTGGTACGAATGTCTCGAGGAAAGTTCGTCCTCATGCATTCGTCGTCTTATTACTTCCCGTTTTTTTCTCTTGCATCCATTACAAGATCATCCAGCTACTATTGATATTGTCTTCAGGACTATCTTGGCGGCGCGTACAAGCTGTAGAAGTGGTGCTATTGATCTTGGCCCTGGCGAAGCTTTCCGCAGATTCGGTGGTTTTCTGAAAGGATTTGTTTCCATATATCCATTTTGCTGATTTTGTTGTCTTATAGCTTACCCAGATAAATTCGTTTAGAGCTCTATATCAAATTGCTTTTGCTTGGTCATTTGGATTAATAAGTCTTGTGCTGCTTCGCAGTGGTTTATCTGAACAATATTCATGATTTTATATAGGTCAGAGCCTTTTTAAACACTGGGCATTTGTTGCAATCAGCAACATGCCTGGCATTCGCTGGGTTGTCCCTTCTTCAAAAGAAGCAAAGTGGTCAAAATATTATTTTCTATAGGAGTCAAAACAGGTCAGTGTAAGGCTTTGTATAAAACCTCTGTGTCTCGATGCATTTCCGATCCCTAACCGCTCACGATTTTTTTATCAAAATATGTCAAGGAATCTCAACTTGAAGTTTTCGACTCCAGAACACCCTATATATAAGCTGAAATAATCGATGAATTTAAAGTTAAATTAGAGTGCACAAAGGTGGTTACTTTTTAATGTTATGCAACATTTCCTTATGATTCTATCATAACCAACGATACGATATCCGCATTACCGTGTTTCCGAACCCGCAAACCTATCTGATAACTGATATTTATTTAGGTATCGTATTGATGATGTGTGGAAAATATACGATATATTATACATGTTATACTTAGGCTCTATCGTTACCCACCAAGAAAATTGCAATTACGACGTTGTACATAGACTAAGCATGAGAGCGCTAAAATAACGTGAAGCCTCTCAGTATTTTGTTAGAGACAATCGCCTCTTAAGCTTAAAGATTTATTATACACGGCAGTCGTTCATCCAGCTTTAATTTTGAATGAAAATGTTACGAACAATCGCGGAGGTCTCCGCATTAAGCAATGGGACAACTTCAAGGTGACCAAATTAGCTGATTTTGTAATTTTCAACGAAGGTCATCAAAAAAAGTCGGTCCAGCAAGCAGACGCAAGTTCCAGCCAAGTTTCGAAGAGGAGCGCAGAACAAAAGTGTTTGGATCACTCCAATATTAGAACATCAGAAAATTCTTGTCTTCAATAACCAGTTGATCCAAAATATGGCGGCCTGTAGAAAAGGCCTAAGATCTGCAACACAAGTGTCGCAGTATTAATGCAGATACGTGGAAGAAATATGTAGCAATAGATGTAACGCGTTCTACGTATTTCAGCGGTTAGTTAGAAAAGAAGAATAAAAATAAAAGTAGATCGACAAACCTATTCCGTTTCCGCTACGGGTTGCGGGTAGTTGTAGATATCACATATTATCTTTACTAATTCATAAAAAAAAACTATTTAACGACTTTTATGCAAATCAAAAATTAGAGTGATCAGTTAACTCGAATGTCAATATACGAATGAATATTTTACGAGGGCGAGTTCCCAGACCGCGAGCACATCACCTGCCTTACAGCATTGTATAACTAAAACTTATCATTTCGGTATGTCTAAACACGGTTATTGCCCTATAAAGCACCAAACGATGAATGCTCGGTAGTATTCATAAAATGTGGAATCACATTTTTTATTTTTGTAAATGAGACAACACTCAAACCTTCTATAGCTAAAAGATACATAAACTTGCCCTATTCTCTGCAGTGGATACCTTCACTTAAATATGATGAGTACTATCCAGACATACTCGTACTTCAATGAATAATTCAATAAATTCCAAAACTATTGTAGACAAAATCAGTAACAATTACTTTCCAAGGAGAACAATTACTCCCAAAGGCATAGTCAAAAGAGTAAACTGATTGCAAATTCCGGTGATTTACAAATTTAATTGCAAGTTCGTTACGATAAAATAAATTACCGTCGATGGGATTACATTAAATGGGATATTTCTGATTATACAAAGTCCATTTATAAATTTATTCGAAACGAAACTACGGTACCTTGCCATATTATTAGAACAACAAAAAAATATTATAAAGCGTGTTTTTTTAAACGTTTGGTTTTCAAACTGGCAGCACTGCTTCTACAGATTGCCAATTTGACTGTTGAAAGTTGATTTGTGGTTAGTACGTTTTGTCATTTGACGATGAAAAGATTAACGCCAGAACAACGCGTGACAATTGTGCAAACTTATTTTGAAAACCATGATTTAGTTAGCCAAAATTATCGAGCGCTACGTCCATTTTACGGACGACATAATCGTCCATTTGAGAAAGTTATTCGGAACATGATGAATCGTTTTCGCACCACGTACACTCTAGTGCGATCAGAAGAAGTTATTGCCGTTGTGGAGCACAGTGTTGAGTCGATTAGCCATCGTGCACAGCCAATGGAGCTATGCCCATCCACTTTGTGGAAGATTTTACAGAAAGATCTTGGCTTAAAAGCTTACAAGTTCCAGCTTGTGCAAAAGTTGAAACCGCGTGACCATTGTAAGCGTCGTAGGTTCGGCGAATATGCCGAAAACATGATTCAGCTGGCCTCCACGATCCTGTGATCTCACACCTTTAGATTACTTTCTTTAGCGGTACGTGCCGTATATGCCGATAAACCAGAGACGTTGGACTATTTGGAAGACATTATTCGCCGTATTATTGCTGATATACGGCCCCAGTTGCTCGTTAAAGTTGTAGAAAATTGGACTTCACGATTGCGCTTCATTCGAGCTATCCGTGGCGTGCATATGCCCGATATCATATTCAAACACTAATGACATAAAATTATCTATTAAATAAAGCTAGTCTATGATAGACATTAACATTAACTGCAAGTGTTTTATTTCATATTGAATTTGTGTACCTCTAAAGAAAACACCCTTTATATATTGTACTATCTTTCATTGTTTATTATAATATACATATAATAGTAAGAAAAAAAAACAAGAAACTTGTGTGAGTAGTAAATATGATATTCAGTTTTTATTAAATTAAAATTAATGGATCATATTTTGTGAGAAATTCAATGTTTCGTGTGCACTCTTTTTACGGCTATAAGTGCCCTAATTCGTCGCGGCATGCTTTCAATGCAAGATTGCATGGTATCCTAGATATTTGGGATGTGATTCCAATGCGGATTGCTTCAATGCAAATTGAGCTGTTGGATAAACTGGGTATATATTCAATTCAATTTTCATTGTTTTGAAGAATCCTCCTCCGCGAATAATAATAAACAAATTCCTACGTATATGTATAACTATGTAACTATATACACAACATCAACCGCGAGTCAAGAATAAAAGTATGTAACATCAATATATTCACTGATAATCAAACAGAACTCAAGACGCTGAGTTATCTACTCAAAAATTGCTCCGGTACCCTCCAAAACCTACCCAAGCACAACAAAGTCAGAATCGGTTGGGTAGCAGATTATCCCCCTGAGTAGAAACAAATGTCTACAATTTAAATTATAATAAATAATGTTTTGCTTAAGGGATGATTTACATAATGCGTATTTTTGCATCGATCTATTTAAAAAAAAACAAAACATATTTCTACAAATTCAAACATCTGCCACTAAACCCTTTATGTAAAATTGATATGCGCGTATCCCTATATCACGGATATTCGCAGAGTTGAGAATTTAAGGCTTGGAATTTAATGCAGAATGGAAATGAGTCCTGTTAAGACATCTGTGTATTCTACGAGTTTTCCATTCCCTTTCGAATTTCTTGGTTTATTGAAAATATATTCAAATTTCGTTTGGCTAAAAATTGAAGGTAAATGCTATGAAATCTGTGGGATAAGCATTTCGCATAAATTTATGAATTGAATTTGGGACCTGTTGATCCGGTAATTTAGGTTAAACTACCGGGATTAAAGTTTAGTCGATTTATTTGCCCCCTTTGGATGGCGCAGGAGGAAGCAAGAAATATGCTACCAGTAAGGATTGGATGACCCAAGATGGGTCATAGACAAAAGTCAAGTATGCTGGTGTCACCAATCTCGCCACATATAAGACCAGTACAAAAAGCGGCGCTATTGTAGAAATAAGAAAAAATTAATAATTTTTCTACTGACCGCTTTGCTGGGCTACGAATTGCCGGAGCTGCGTGGCGACTTATAGCAAAATCATGACAGAGTGAATTTAACTAAGATCTGAAAAGATTTTCAGTATCCGACATATGTGTCACCGAAAGAAAGTTTGTTGCAATTTTTCGTGTCGGTTTTGTCTACATATAGTGGAACTAAAGAGCTCACTCTATGCTGGTTAGGCATCCGATCACATCCCATCATTTCATTGAACAATAATCCTGAGCCATTTAATTTAAGGCGATGATCTCCGACTCGCGGCCGATCAGGATATGTGATCCAGCCCGACTGCTCGCTTCTGTTTTATTCATTTTAGTACTTCGCTAACTTTTCCGTAAGGTTTTCGTGCGGTATAGCCGAAGGAATAGCACTCTTTCCATTTCCTACCTCGATATTTTATTAAGAAACTCATAAAAGTGGCACTAACATTGTTATTTTTATTCTGATTGCTCACTTCCTTCTGGTGTTGTGTACGAGTAAGTGTTAACAATATTCGAAGTAGATTATTATTACGTTTTATTGCCAACAATTTAGTGAGTAATTGTTGATATTTCTACCCATACCGGCTGATGTTATTAATAAATATTCAGGAGTTCAGCTGTCAACATTATGGCAATTCCGTTCTTATTTTGTTCAGTTCCGTAATAGTAAATTTGTATGCTTTCATTGTAAGTGTGATTGGGTCAGCAGCGTAACAATCAAGTTCGTAGCTTGCCTTACTCTCAGTGGCTGTTTCCGATTCCAGGTTAAAATGGGAAGTGCATGCTCGGCCAGCACCATAGTACTGGCCTACGACATAATAGGGCTCACAACTCTATATACGGAAGAGATCAAGAAGATGTGACGAACCACCTAATGGACTCGTACTATTATTGACAATACTTGCAAACTCTTAAAGGAGTACAACCTTCAGATCTCCACGTGCAATGTTCACACCCTTAACAGACTACGTGAAGAAAAGCAATTAGCAAAAGTCATCGCCTGCTATCACGCAAATATCATCGCCATTCAGGAAGTGCGATGGGATGGGCCGGACATAAGGAGGATGGAAAACTGTCATATACAAGGTTGGGCAAAAGTAATGTGAATTGGCCGCCATTTTGTTAAAAATGAAAAGAAACTGATTCTGTTTTACGAAAAGTTTACCGGCCAAATGACCACCTCCTGAGTTGATGCACATTTGAATTGTTCGCAAAACGTCTGGCTCCAAATTGCTTATTTCTTCTTCAATGTTGGCTTTCAAGACTTGCAGTGGGGATGCAATGGCGCTTCGTGCATTTCGTGTGGATTCTCCGTGCCCTAGAAACGCATCCTCTTCTTGCACCAGGTTTAACAGAGCATGTAAATACATAAATTAACCTCACTTGACGGTCAGCAGGTAGCAATTGGTGAACACTTTGCGCTTTATAAGGGAATATCTTCAGGTCTTTCAGCAAAGTTCGACGCAATGAACGTCTGCTGATGCCAAATTGTGTGCGTCGTTGTCTTCTCGATGTTTGTGGACTCTCTCGGAAGTCCTCGGCCACACCAGTGATATTTTCGATCAAACGGGCAATACGGGGCAGGCTATTTCTTATGACCCAGTTTGCACTAGACGCTCAGCTAAACGCTCAATTGTTCTCGCACATGATGAGGAAAACGACGACGAAATTTACACAGCGGTAAAACAATAGACGGAAAATTGGTACAATAAAAAGTAGCAATAATTCCGCGTTCTTCGGGTGTGCATTGCTTGTTGTCAACTAACTCTCTATCTGTCTACAACATAAATTCAAAGCACAATGACACTTGATGCCATTTGCAAAACTTATGGCTGCACAAGTATACAATAGTGATTTCTATAGAAAAAAGAAACAGGGCTTATTCGGATGCAGATTTCCCACATGCGGCAAATGTAGGCTAGAAGTTTTGAGCTTCCGACATGTAAGCGAGCATCTTATGGCAATCCGCATCAAGGTTCAATTCGCTATCATAATCCTAATATACGCCCATGACCCCTGCGGAAGATAAGGACGTCGCCACAAGAGAATGTTTCTATTATACGAGGTCCTCTACAAGACATATGAGCAATATCCGAACTATGACGTTAAAATCGTACTACGCGATTTCAACGTCAGGGTACGAACGGAGGACATCTTTGGTAGGATTAAACACGCGTTTTGCTCATCTCAATGTACACAAGGGGACATGGCGGTCTCCGGATCATGAAACGCTAATAAAAATTGATCACATTACGATCGACGTGAGACATGACTCCAGTAATTTGCTCATCCAAACGGTTCAGGTGCCCAATATTGACTCGTATCACCACCTTGTTGCAGCCAAGGTATACGGATATGAATGCGGATTTCGCAAGTACCACAACAAAGAAGAACTATTGAGTTAAGATATAACGTAGAAAGGCTGCGATTGCAAGAGACCGCCAGAACCTTCTCCAAACGCATACCCCGAAATCTCGCAACAACTCCTATGCCACGATCATCAAGAACCGAAGACCAACGT
This sequence comes from Volucella bombylans, assembly GCA_949129095.1. Taxonomy (NCBI): domain Eukaryota; kingdom Metazoa; phylum Arthropoda; class Insecta; order Diptera; family Syrphidae; genus Volucella; species Volucella bombylans. The sequence goes on from OX422144.1 coordinate 88,034,177, forward strand.
GCCATCAAAGACGCCGGAACTGATGTATAGCGTTTCACCCAAGCACCACCAAGATATCTCTTGTTTAATGGACAAGGCCGGGTAGTACATGCAGCTAAACAAGAAACCTACAAAGCGGCGATGCCAAGAAGGACAATGGCCGCAGAAGTTAAAGGACGAACATCCTCTCTTCAAGAAGAAGAGAAAACAGAAAGAGAAGGTTGTACTCCAGGAATAATGCACGGAGAGTTTACAGGTAGGTAAAAATAACATGTCAAGGCAAGAAGACCCGTAGAGGCCGTATAGAAGCGTGTAGAGATGAAGCAGGAAATCTGGCAGTAGAGTCACAGTCGATGCTGATAATATCGGAAACTTTTTCTGCAGACTGTATAACGGCCCAACTTGCTGCCTTCAGGCAGAATAGACCATTAAACTTAGACGATGATAGCCAGAAACTCCGTCCACCTATCTAGAACGAAGTAAGGATAGCAATATCTAAACTAAAATCCAACAAATCAGCTGGACCTCCCGGTTTACCGGCCGAACTATTTAAAGCTGCTAGAAATGACTTTGTGGTTAGAAGTGTGTAAGCTTGATGAATAGAATAGAGGTCTATGCTCGCTCCACAATCCAATATATTATCTGCCGTATTATGTGAACGTCGAGACCTTTCGTTAGCAACCTGTCAGTGCGTTTTCAGACCAGTAAAGTCGACAATCAACCTAATCTTCACACTATGGCAGATCCTGAAAAAGACGTAAAAAGTTCAAACCGATACCCACAATATTTTGATAGATTTTAAGGCCGCATCCATAGAGACTAACTATATAGAGCCAGGTCTGGTTTTGGTAACAACGTCAAGCTCGTCCGTCTGTGTAGATTGACGTTTGAGGACGCTTACTGCTCCGTCCGACGATGATATCGTCATAATTGGGGAACACACCAGTGCGTTTGCTAGTATTAAAACGGAAGCTACCAAATGGGTTTAGCGGTTAATGAGGGTAAAACCAATTATATGCTCTCAATTAGAAGAGACACACAACATCGGCGAAATGGACAGAACATTACAGTCTACACTTATAATATCGAAGTAGTAAGGGACTTTGTCTACCTTGGCTCTGAAATCTGAACAATCACTCTTGCCCATCGCTATTTCTTTGGTCTCACAAGGCAATTGTGTAGTAAGGCCCTATCGCGAAAAACTAAGAAGACTCTATATATGACCTTGATTATCCCAGTCCTACTTGAAGGCGGACGAAGACATCCTCAGTCATTTTGGGAGAGAAATACATACTTCAAAAAATATTCGGTCCCGTTTGCACCCCGTTGTTTAGGAGTTAATAGCTCCATTCACCTGAGATGGCTAGGACATGTAGAGCGAATGGACACCAATGCTCCAGCCCGCAGAGTTTTCGAATCCAACCAGGATGGACAACGCAATAGTTTTTTTGGTGGGGGCTAACGCCCCTTAATACAAGCTTAAAAACTAAAAGAAAACTCGGACTTATCACTAGGCGATTAAAATCGAAAATGGAAAGGTTGAAGTTTACTTTACGCAGCATACGGGATATTGGTTCGTTAGAGTCATATGTCGTGCGGTGGATTGGTAGGTAAAAGAGACGTGTAGACGTCCTTTGTTCAAAGCCCAGGACGGACAATTTGAACAGAATTAGTTAGTGAGATATCTTGTCAAAAGCCTTACTGAAATCAGTTGTTATAACGTCAACTTCTTTACCACTTTCTAAGGTTGAGAGAACAGAGGACACGAATTCGACGAAGTTAGTGGTAGTTGATCTACCTTTCAGAAAGCCGTGTTGATTTGGGGAAATAAGAGATTTGCACTGAAAGCTTAAGGCTTCGTACAAAATGCTTTCGAGGAGTTTGGTAAAGTTTAGCAATAGGGCGGTAATTAGTAACTTCGCTCTTAACCGCTTTCAACCGCCCTCACATTTTTCTAGGCTTTGGACAGCACGTCGTGGGATTTACCACTTTTTACTACGCTGGTCGTACGGAGTCGTTAGATGAAACCTACAATAGTAGGGTTTTTTGAACAATGTTGGAGTCCAGATTGGGTTTTGTTCAATTTGGTTGTCAGTAGTTTATCGGTTGCCAAGCGAAACGAAACGATCCATTTCTGCTTATACTCTACCAAGTTGGTCGAGGATGCGAAGTCAGGAATTTATTGCTCTGGGTTGCGTTGAACAATTCGGCCTTCAATAAGAAGAGGGACTTTCAGCGATACAGTGCTGGTAGAGGGTTTCTCCTCTCTGTTATCCTCTAATAAGGTAGTCCAGACACTGTTAGCGTTGCTAGCTGTGAGAAGATGCTCATCAACCTTAATTCTTATCAGTATCTGTGCTGTCAATGACAACAGAAGCTTTTGGTTTTTATTTTTGTAAATTCCGGGATCTTACGACGAGGTACTATGCCCTTGTGGCTGTAATGATACATTGTACTGCATGCCAAAAGCACGCGGGATTGGTACCGAGGTCTCATGCGTTCCTCCATTTAGATATTTACCGCTCCCAACACTGATTGATTTCGTTGGTCTAGTGTGAACCGACGCTTTTGGGTTTTATTTTTAGGATTTGGTTGAAGTCCGACGTCAGGGATTTTTAAGTTTAGATACGAAATTTCTGTTCCCATGAGTAACTGGGAAAGAGTAGCCGGTCCCCGGATCGTGCAAATAAGACTGATTAGTCTAGTAATACGTCAAATACCTAGACCCCAAAATCAGAGGATCATAGATCCACGTGGCATGACAATGGGCCAATAGGCCTAAGTGGGTTGGTACTTCCAAAAGCCACTCTTACCTACCTACCTACCTACCTAGACCCACTGTATACAACTGAGCTATTTTTAAACTAGACTCTGGATGTGATCCTCGGCATATGCCTGAAGACACATGCTGAGATGGGATGATTACATCCAAGTTGAACAACCCGCCCTGTTTGGCAACGTTGTGTGCATTGTCTCTCCATTGCACTGTTTGAAAAGGGTATTTCTTCAAATTTCCATCATCGAATGCAGTGTTGTAAGAATGTTCTCAGGGTTTTAGTTCTAGTTTTGTTGCTCTGATACTCCTTATTTTCCTTCCGAGAAGTCTGTGTTCGGTTCCTCATCTCTGCTGACAAGTGTTAACAGGAGCTCTCATATCAGCCTTCATCCGCGTAAGCGGTGTCTCATGATAGCATTCGTTGTTGAGTCATGGTTGAATTGTTATGGTTGCATTGTGAAACCCAACACATCAGTTCATTTCTGACGTTGTTCGGGATCATCATCATTGGTTCTAAGTCTTGATGCTCAGAGTTCAGAGGTTCGGGAAAATGCATTCAACAAAGTTTTTGGTGCTGTATTGTCATTGAAACCGTATGTTATAAGATTTTCTCACCATAGTTTCCAAGACCTGTTCTTCCCTTGATATTAGCATTCGAACCTTGTCAATTACTAAGTAGTGCTTCGAGTCATTGCTGCAATATCTAGACATCTACTTAGGAAGTCAACCATCCAGGGTCTATGGTTGACAATGTATAGGTGATGATGTTAATTTACCTACTTTCACTTTCATTTTTATCTTCTCTTCATGCATATTGAATAACATGAATATAAGCTCGTTTCATTGACTTCATTATTAGATAAGCTCGAGCCATATGGTACTCTTTCTATTGACTATATTATTCTTTGCTAAGAAGATTAGGTCTTTGTTAATTATCAATCTTCCCTTGGCCATGATTCAAGTGACTTTTCTCTATGGAAGCCATTATTTTTGGTTTGACAATCATTTTCTCATTTCCCCTTTTATTGCTTGCTCTGGTCGATTAGTTTAATCCGATTGGAGGGTTACACTTATTCTAATTACCGACCATCGAAGTGCTAATAATTTAATCAGGGGAAATCCCTCTTTTAAACTAGATCCTAGTTCAATTCAAATTGTAGAATTGTAATTACAAATTTCAACTAACTACGCCAATTGCAATGCAGAAAAACATCTTTTTATTCACCTTTTCCAGTCAGCGTAGCAGGAAATTCTGTGTTTAATCGATTGGAGTACGTTTAAAAATCTACCTTTAGAAAACTGCATACATAGATACACTCTAGAAGCCGACAACTCGGACATACCCTGGCATTCACACATGTGTAAATATGCATGCATCGTGTTATAGAAATGGAACCGACGCTATCATGTAACATGGTGTCATGAAAATGGAAACTCCTTTCTTTTTCCCTAAGCACAAAAGTCCTTTTGCTCGTGAGTTTTTCCAACAATGTCTTGCGAAAAAAAAAAAAAAAACAGATGGAAAGGCTACAGTCAATTGGGGTAAACTATTTGATACCCTATAGATAGAAGTTTAAACTGGTCATGTGATAAGGCAGGGATTATAAGGAACTAAGATTTCCACAAAATTTCCTTTCCAGAACTCTCGATAGGATGCCGTGAGGATGTATCCCATAAATAATTTGAATTCATTAAACATGGGGGATTGCTAGTGGATTTGCGGGAAATCCTTATTCTTAGCACTCTACGGACACAATCTTTCGAACTAAATTTTTTAAACAAAATTAGACCTCACAGTGGGATAGTCTTATGGAGTGATCTCCTGACAAATTTAGTTAGAACGATAGATTTCTGTTGTCTGTTGAAAGCTATATCGATATTCTTATTCAACGTACCCTACACATCCTTGGAATAGAGAAAAAAAAAAAGGTTTAACGTCATTGATGGGGCAGAGTGTGTGGGGGTGAGTTGTTACCACTAACTTTGGTTTGTGCCAAAACGATAGGAGGGCGAATTGCAGATGACAGAAGTAAAATGCGGAAAAACTGAATGCATTCGTTGGGTGGAATAAAACGGAGATACTCGTAGAATAGACAAACTCGCCTGCCATCAAGAAAAAGTCGACGAGGCGTCTTGTCGTGGCGGACGGGTTGGTGTACTCAAGGATATGAAATTTTTTTTCATTTTGAAAGAGTTCCGTTCTGTGAAATGAAAGTGTCGCATAGAGAGTTGTAAATTGCTTCAAGGGAGCCAGGGAACCAATGCGCAATGTCGGGTTCAAGTTCATGATTTCGTATATAAATTTTTTTAATTAAATTTATATTGGAGCATTGGTGCTCTTCACATGATCGCACTGTAAACAACATAACTTTATGAGTCCTCTACTCGTACCGTGATGCTTATGAGAGGCATAAAATACGAGTGCAGTAGAATAAAGAAGACCGATGCTATAAGTACGTGTAGAAGAAGGGAGTTTTCTTTCCGTTTCCGGTTAAGTGAAATTATTTTCGAAATTTAAGAACTTAAGTAGGGAGATGAATTTAAGGGCGGGAATTTAAGAAATTTACGAGAATGCGAGCATTAAGACTGTTAACGATGGAAAGGATGCTTTTCAGTTTTTAGGGTTTACGGAGGAAAGTTGGTTGGGTTGAATAATTTGTACTTTAATGGCTTAATTAAGTTTTGACACGCATTGGTGTATACATGACGTAGAAAGGAGGTAGTAGTAGTCGTGCAGTCATGTAGTCGTGTAACCGTAAGTTGTACGTGCTAAACTTTGTCGGATTGTTGGGATTTTATTGTCGTAGGTTATTACTGCGATGAAAATGTGAAGAAATCCAGAAAGGAGCATGATGTAAAAGAATAAAGGGGTCATGTGCCAATGTAGTGCTTTGTAAGAATTTGGAGTAATAAAAAAGATTTGGTGTTGTGTTTCTTTTTGCAATTTTCTTAACCTAGTTTGGATTGAAATGAAATAAATAAATCAGGCCAACATAGTTTCGGTTAAATCCAGCATGCTAACAATACTAAACCAGTAATGAGGCTAAAATTTGACTGTAATTCGCGTTCCAGCTAAGCTTATATGGTTTCGAATGTTTCCAGGTTATAATGACTAGGAAATAAAGAGCTCAGCATCAGAGTGATGTACGCTTTGGTTCCATATTTCTGTGAGATCGCACTGCCGGTCTTTGAAATGTTTCCTTGTCTCGAGATATTTCATGAGCTGACGTTTCCATGACCTTGGAAAGAAGGGACATAATTGTTTCCCATTTACTCGGAAAGAGTAGGATTGATGATAAAGCTTACGCAGAGGTTTTGCTGGCGTGTAAGAACACCTCTTCAGGAAAATGAGAGATATATCATCTGCTCCAGTGCATTTGTGTATATTCAAGTACTATTGCGAAAGTGAATTCGCCTCATAGAATTTTCGGAGAGCTGTAGTTTATGTGAAGGCATGACACAATTGGCCTTGTCAGAAGAGTTGACATCTGGAATGTCGTTATCAAGGCTTCGCCCTTTAATGACGTTGTCTAATAATGAACGGGGGCAGAGCAAAGTACTGGTCTTATCGTAAACATCTTCAGATGACGCTACCGAAGGTTGCTACGATTTGATCAGTCACAAGCTGCCGGTCATAGGTCTTGTTGGCGGCTGGACCACCGGTAGTCCCTACCAGGACTTAAATCACGGTACCATGGGAGTCAGGAGCCCCCCGGATCTCGGTCCGGGCCTGACTTGTTAGAGGTAGGCCCCCTTGTGGGAACGTCATGGTGGCTGTGGTTTAAACCCAAAATCGCGGGTAAGAGTCTTCCTATGGTTTTCCTTGGTTTTCCTTTTGGTTTTCCTTGGTTTTCCTTTGGTTGACTCAATGTGGAGTTGCAATAAGTGCTGGGTGCTGTGACCCTAAGAACAGTAAGAGGTTTTAGGTCGGCCTCGACTCATACCAAGGGTGGAACTTGTGCCGGCAACACAGTTCCGAATTGGTATCAAAAATGAATTATCATTGTGAGCGATGGCAAGGCGTATCCTTGCTCCCATGGATGTATGGGCATCCCGTAAGTTTAAGCCCACATGGCAGGTACTTACGTTAAAAACATGAGACATCTGTATATGAGGGCTGAGATGGAGGATAAGGCAGAATTTCTGATGTTCTTGACGAACGACCAAAAGTGGTTGTTCTTTTGAGATATTGTATTACTTCAGTACTTAATCGTATTGGAACTTCAGAAGCTTAAGGAAAGCGTTGCAGTCATTTCTTTTGGTTTTCCTCTGTCGGGTTGACTTTCTCGTATTCCATACAGTTCTTTCAGGAATCTTTTCTCTAACAATGTGGTCATATAAGAGAAATAAGCCGATATTTCCAGGGTGTTTTGGCTGTTTGACTATCAACCTCAGGTTGACTGCGGCATTTCTGATGGCTTCTCAGCATCTGAGCCACTGGTTTTCAGCACTTGATGTTGGCTGCTAAGAACTTCTTGAGAGGTTGAGGGACAGGCGGTTGGCAAAGGTTATGGCGATTTGTTGCGATTGGAATGGTTCAACGTTAAATCTCCACATAGTATTTCCCCGTTGTTGTGGCATCTGAGATATCCGTAGACGTACCTTGGCTGCAACTAGGTAGTGGCTCGGGTCTATGTTGGCCGGTCGGAATGTTCGGACATCTAAAATACTTGAGGAGGGCCTTACGTTGATCGAAACATGATCAATCTGGTTAACAGTTTGCTGCTCTGGTGTCTGATATGTTTTCTTGTAAATATTGAGGTGAGTGAACTGTATTAGTAGTAGTAACGTTACGTCCCGCTGAGTAGCACCTGAATATTTCCTTGATCACTCGCTTCTCATATTCTTTTCTTTCTAGTTAGTTTTAAATGCATTTTATTTTCTTAACACTAACTCTTACATTCTAACAAAAAATGCTTAAATGCTAGCTTACAATTACTTAACAATCTTATACTAACTTACTGGCCCCACACAGGCACTCTAAGCTACTCTGAATACTTATATCTATGTCTTTCGACTGCAGTTACATTTTATTTATAAATACTTATTTTCTATACTTAAAGCTAAGAAAAAATTTGTTTACAAAAACTTAGCATATGGACATTTATTTTTTATAAAAACTTAGTATCTAACTTAAAATAAACCTTAGCCTACCTAACCTAAATGCACAATACACACATAAACACACATAGACATTATACACAATCATATACATACATCAGTATACACCTTTGTATATACTGATACATGTATATGTTTCTTAAATGCTAATTCTTTTCTTTCTTCGGAGAAGCCGATGTCCTATGTACTTGTATGTCAGGTTTTACATGGCTTCGCACGGTATCAGCTTATTGTTTGGTGCGGCAAATATTTATACCAAAACCAGATTTTTGCGAAAGAATAAAATAATTTCTTTATATCTATAGTATGTTCTAATAACACACTCTGCTGTCGCTTAAAATTCTAATTTGAATTTTAAGAATCTAATTATTATTATGCTCATTATAGAAGTGTTGAGAACGGTTGGGTCATGGTAAATATTGTAGATACGTCCTAATTATTAAAAAAAAGAAAAGTAATCAAAATAATAATAATAATAGTAGCTTTCAAGTGTATATTGCATAAGCATATTCAGTTTCCACGACTGAACTAAATTTACTATTTAAGGCTGACTTTACCGTAATCTAAGCCAAACACTCAGTACTCTATGCAACTATTTCAAACTGAAAATAAAACGATGTTTCAGAGTCTTGTGGTAATTTAGCTATGTATTTATAAATGAATCATACTCAAATAGTGCAAGTAGTCGTATACCAGATGATGCATTTACATGTACCATTTGAAATGATTTTATTCTCGGTATCATAATTAAGCGTAGAATCCTGAAATATGTACTTCCATTTACAGAGCAGAGTATTAGAAATGAAAACGACGTTCTCGTGAGCAGGAAAATTCAAAACCGCATACCAACACACATAAGTATTTGTGGTCCTATTGTATGACATATTAAGGACGACTTTTCCCAAAGTTCACAACTCAATACACAAAGTTTCATCCAGTACAAAATGTTTCTATTTGTAAGTGGCTTATGGCAATGGTAAGTATTGTTTTGTATTGAAATTGTGGGTATTTTGTGAAAATGCGATTTTGAAAAGGTTAAAGGTAAGCAAGTTTTTGTAAGAAGTTTTTGAAAGTGTTTGAAACTTATGCAGACATAAGCAGATAAAAATACGTTATCTTGCTCCCATAGTGGCAATAAAGTAAACAACAGTATCTGAAATTGTATTGTTTGTATGCAAAAAACTAATGAATATTTTGAGAGAAGTTCTACAAAGAAAATGCTTTGAATTGAATATGAACAGAGTGATCGATTGATTAATTAACTTTGAAGTACCATATACGCCTGGAAAATAATGCAAATAGTACCTAAGGATGAGGTTCCAACAGACCCCGCTTAATAAGCTTTAGAGACACAAACTCGTCTTATAAGTTTGCTTACTTAAGACACCGGTACTTATATAGTTTGTGTTTCGCAACGTCGATAGTTTTTGTAAAGAGTTATAAGCAAAATAACCACAAGTCAAAGTGATGATATCGATAAAGTTATATTTGAACTTATTTCACTTTGAATGGTATTACAGTTTGGGTCGACCTGCGCCTGAATCCAGCTCAGCTCGATTATTTCGTTGCGTGCGCAGAGTAGGTTGGTTGGCCTACCATCTTACCGAATTCGAGTTGAGTTCTTCCATTCATTCACGGTGAATTCGAAAATTCTTCGAGTCAGGGCGGTGATGTTCATGCCCTCTATGAGAAAATGTCTAATCCATCGAAGTCCCTGTTTTAGAATTGGTCTGCTCAATCAATTCGAAGTTGTTCCTTCCCCTTAATTTACCATCAATGCAGAGAGGGTCCATACTTCATGCCCCATATAGCTACAACTGCAATGATAATGGTCTTTTAAAAAAGCCTTGAACCAAAAAGCCAATTGAATAATAATTGCCATTTTAGCCAAAAAAAAAAGCAATTGTTAAAAGTTGCTCTTCGTTGGAACTCAGCGATGTTTTTGTCAGAATTAAAGGCAGTCCCGAAGTAGACAAAGTCTATAAAACTTATACCTGTCTCATATCACGTTCTGTTAAAGACGTCTGTGTTGAATATCCTTTTTTTGTGGAGAGCACATACTTCACTTTGTCTTCGGTAGACGCATCTTCCGATTCCGCAGCGCTATACCCAAGGATGTATAACTCACATTCTTCTGCCGTCTTCCGATTATAAAAAGATAATCGACGTATGCGAGTAAATGGGCGGACTATTTAAAGACTGCGCCTCTGGTGTTCCCGCGCAGGTTTGAAGGCGCGTCGCTTTGTCTAAGACTTTTTT